>JBBBDQ010002007.1:835000-1065000 GCA_037127315.1 Ascarosepion bandense
AATCTCGTATCTACGTAGGTAGACTGTCCTCGTCCCACTGCACGTATAGAGGGATATGTAGTAAATACGTGAGTAGACTGTTCATTTTGTACTACCTGTATCCATGAATATATTTTATCTACGAGAGTAGACTATTGTCATTCCACTGCACATATCTTCGGATATATTATATCTACTTGAGTAGACTGTTCAGGTTCCACTACCCTAATCCATTGATATCTTTTATCTACGAGAGTAGGCAATTGTCGTTCCTCTGCACATATCCAGGTATATATTATTTTTACGTGAGTAGATTGTTAACGTTCCACTACCCGTATACATTAATATCTTTTATATCCGAGAGTAAACAATTGTCGTTCCACTGCACATATCCAGATATATATTATATCGACGTGAATAGACTGTTCAGGTTCCACGACCCTATTCCATTAATATCTTTCATCTACGAGAGTAGCAAATTTCGTTCCACAGCACATATCCAGAGATATATTATATCGACGTGAATAGACAGTTCAGGTTCCACGACCCTATTCCATTAATATCTTTCATCTACGAGAGTAGCAAATTTCGTTCCACAGCACATATCCAGAGATATATTATATCGACGTGAATAGACAGTTCAGGTTCCACGACCCTATTCCATTAATATCTTTCATCTACGAGAGTAGACAATTGTCGTTCCACTGCACATATCCAGAGATATATTATATCGACGTGAATAGACTGTTCAGGTTCCACGACCCGATTCCATTAATATCTTTCATCTACGAGAGTAGACTATTGTCGTTCCACTGCACATATCCAGAGATATATTATATCGACGTGAATAGACTGTTCAGGTTCCACGACTCTATTCCATTAATATCTTTCATCTACGAGAGTAGACTATTGTCGTTCCACTGCACATATCCAGAGATATATTATATCGACGTGAATAGACTGTTCAGGTTCCACGACCCGATTCCATTAATATCTTTCATCTACGAGAGTAGCAAATTTCGTTCCACAGCACATATCCAGAGATTTGTTATATCGACGTGAATAGACTGTTCAGGTTCCACGACCCTATTCCATTAATATCTTTTATCAACGAGAGTAGACTATTGTCGTTCCACTGCACATATATTGGGATATATTATATCGACGTGAGTAGACTGTTCACATTTCTCTATCCTTATCCATGAATATCTTTTATCTACGAGAGAAGACAATTTTCGTTCCACTGCAAATATCCTGAGATATAATATATCTACGTGAGTAGACTGTTCACGTTCCACGACCTTTTCCATGAATATCTTTTATATACGAGAGAAGACTATTTTCGTTCCACTGCACATATCTTGGGATATATTATATATTCGTGAGTTGAGTGTTCACGTTCCACTACCCCTATCTAAAAATATCTTTTATCTACGGGATTAGACTATTTTCGTTCCACTGAACATATCCTGCGTATGTATTATATCTAGGTGAGTAGACTGATCACGTTCAATTACCCTTATCGATGTATATCTTTTATCTACGGAAGTAGGCAATTGTCGTTCCACTGCTCATATTTTGGGATATATTATATCTACGTAAGTCGACCGTTCACGTTCCCCTACCCGTATCGATGAATATCTTTTATCTACGGGAGTAGACTATTGTCGTTCCACTGCACATATCTTGGGATATATTATATCTACATGAGTAGACTGTTCACGTTCCTGTACCTGTATTCATTTAGCTAAAATGAGTTGATATATCGTTAAACAGAAAAATCAATTTACGTGAAGCAGATATAACAGCAGCGATAGCAAATATCTCATTTTTGCCGAAAACTAACATGACTTCTGTCTCTGTCTGTTAGTCGATCTCTTTGTCTGTCCATGTGGGATGCATTGATAACTACTTCAGTATAATGTACTTTGTCATAATACAATTCCATTAACGCTATTTTCTTTCGATATATGCATGAATTCAAAAGATAATTATATATGTCTTCTCATTAGTTAGTTATGTGCTCCAGAACATTTTAGTCACATTGTTCTTGATGCACTGACTGACATCTCTCATGAAAGATGTATGGGTGGAGGAGGGCGGGTTCTATTGCATATACGTTCCACCCGATCTCTGTCCTTCAGATTTTGATCTCTGGGGCCACCTAAAAGAACTCGTTTATGCAGATGACATTTATAATGCAGAGACGATTCATCAACGTGTCAGTGGCGTCTACGAAACTATTTGACACCGTGTTTAAGCATTTGAAAAGTTACGCCAGTCACTGATCCGACGGGTGTATGTGTGTGTGGAAAAAGCGGGGAACATATTGAACATTTCTTGAAAGTTGATGTATGGAAGTAGAGTAATGGCCTTTTGAACATACAGTAATGAATTGGTAGGATCAGTAATGAATTACTGTGATGAATATCAGGAATGAATTGATATGATCAGTCATAAATTACTGTGATTAATATCAGTATTGAATTGTTAGGATCAGTATCTCTTTTCCAAGTAGCCCCATCTAAGATTTCGAATTCAATATTGTCCTGGAATATCTACCAACCAACTAGAATACCTGTGTTGGATATGACTTCGTCGAAGACGCTTATTATTTCGATAAAACGACCAATGTGTTGTATACTTTATACGAAGACTGTAATATAACGGTCTGGCCCACCCAAGAAAGGCTGATACAAGCCGTGTTGTTTCCGGTCGGTGAAAAGTAACGGATGTCACTTTGACCCTATTTCCGGCAGATGCGGAAATAACTCAGAGGCAAACAGACAGGTGACTCTGAGAATTACGTAGGCGTCGCGTGGACGTCGCGTGATCAAGGCAAAGCCGGAAGAAACAAGTCCCGGTTTTGGAAGATATATAAAGACCGCAAAAACACGGATTAGCCAGTCAGAAGAAGTGAGAGCAGAAGTAGCAGCAGAACCACAGAACACGAAGGAAGGCAGTTCACAGCTGCCCCCAATAGCATGCTGCTATTGCGGGGTACGCATTCGTCAACCCTTGGAAGCGCGCTCTCACTCTCTGTTCACTAGGCTACACGGTCCATCGTCGTTAATAAAAATATAATATATATTTTTATATATATGCGTGTTTGTTGTTTGTCAGTATATAACAAGACGACGAAAATTAAACTGCAATCAAAACGACATATACGGTACATACCCTTTGGTGGAACAACGGTTATTAATTCGACTATGGGGACACAAAATTCTTATCTTCTCTCTTAGGAATTTGCTTGACTTTTTCACGCTGATAAAATGAGGATATTCTCTCTTAATAAAACGACGACCGTAACACGAATATATAAATAAAGACATACAACATTTTTGTTTATTCTTTAGATGACGTAACGTAAAGTAGAAAGTACGATCGCGGGAGTCAGCAGACACGCATTGAGCCAGTCAGAGGCTGCGGTTTTCCTTGTGTCTTTGTCTGTCTGGGTTCCGACCATAAATGCTCCCGAACTGAATACAGCTACTAATTTGTCTCTTATATAAGTGACTCATTGTTTAAACACATTGTTTACTACGATTTTAAGGCCCACATTATCGGGCCTTGGCTACACTGGTTTCAATGTAATCAAATATTTTCCTGATATGAGGAATTTTGCCCGCATTCTTAACGTTGAAAACAATCAAATATTTATCAAAACCATGTCTTTTTTTTTTGGCTAATCAGTTTGCATGTTTTTGCTGTTTCATAAAAATACACTTGTTGGCGAAATTATTCACCAGCTCAGATTATATACAACACTAGTCTGGCCTACTATTTACACTTATTTGTCGGGGTGGGGAAGAGGGATTAAGAGTTTTACCAATTATAGTAGCGCTTAAGTGAATCTAACGTATCTTTTATTGATTATTGGATGATATTCAATTCTTATCAGGCGTCAGAATTTTTCATAAATCGTCACCGATAACATTGTTTTCGATTGTTTCCGAAAGGAGCCAGAAAGGTTGACCTAACCAAAGCGTCCGTTAATCTGATGGTTGAAAGTGATTCTTTCTTTTTCTAAGGCAGTAAAGACGGCAAGAAATTAACACATCACAAAAGAAAATATGAATGAAACTGTTAGAAAAATATTATATAATCAGCAAAATAAAGCCCATAAAGACATATATATATATATAAACACTTTTTTTATATAAATATGTACTGGTCTAACCCTATAAGGACCAAAAACTAAGTATTAAACAATCAATATATATATATATATATATATTGTTTAATACTTAGTTTTGGGTCCTAATAGGGTTAGACAAGTACATATTTGTATAAAAAAGTGTTCTATATAATTATATTGTAGAACTTTTGAATATTTTTCATTTTGAAACGAATTATTTCGCTACATTGGTTTCTTCAGGCGATTTTTAATAACTTAAAAATATATTAGAAATAATAAAAAATTATTAAAAATCACCTGAAGAAACCACTCGTGGTGGAAACCAAGGTAGCGAAATTACTCGTTTAGAAATGAAAAAAAAAAGAATATATATATATACATTTCAATATGTCGGTTGTTAAACCATTACGTTAATCTTTGGGATTTTGTGTAACACACACACACACACACACACACACACACACATACATACATACACACACATATATACACACACACACATATATATATATATATATATATATATATATTAAAACACGCTAAAATTTATCCTTTCCCATTATATATGGCTATGGCTTCGGGAGTAGAGACACCGACCAAATCCCGGTCTGAAACTAGTAGATGTCTATCCAGATTGATGTGCTGCGATACAGTGAAACAGGCTTTATGTAGATTAATATATATATATATATATATATATATATATATATATATATATATATATATATATAAACTGGGGTCATCAGCATGTGGGGATAATTTGTTTACGGTTTGAACGCACTCCTGAAGAATCCGTTCATCCGTAAAAAAAATGTGGCCACTTGTTGTTGAAGACAGCATCCACTTTCAAAATTAGATGCCCTCTATCTCTGATAGTGAGCACTTTTACCGATAAATATAGCATACCATAAATTATATTTTTCTCCAAAATATACAGACGCACACACACGCACACGCATATATATATATATATATATATATATATATATATATAGTGTCATCCGCAGACAGATCTGTTTCGGAGCACTCTGGAAGAATGTTAGACTTTGATAAACAGCAGCTACTCTGGCATATATATATATAGTGTCATCCGCAGACAGATATGTTTCGGAGCACTCTGGAAGAATGTTAGACTTTGATAAACAGTAGCTACTCTGGCATATATATATATATATATATATATATATATATATATATATATATATATATATATATAGTGTCATCCGCAACAGATCTGTTTCGGAGTACTCTGGAAGAATGTTAGGCTTTGATAAACAGTAGCTACTCTGGCATATATATATATATATATATATATATATATATATATATATATATATATATGCCAGAGTAGCTATATATATATATATATAGTGTCATCCGCAGACAGATCTGTTTCGGAGCACTCTGGAAGAATGGTAGTCTTTGATATACAGTAGCTACTCTGGCATATTTATATATATATATATATATATATATATATATATATATATATATATATATATATAATTTTATTAGCATTAATGTGCATTTATTAGCATTTATTAGCATTATCACTTAGAATGGCAGAAATAACACCGTGCATCTAAGTGACAAGTTCTCCACATTAATTCTATTAACACTCTATCCTTACTTTGATATCAAGCGCTTCTCTAAAATCCGTTTCCACAAGTGAATGACCAAAGAAACATCAATTTTGGCAATAAACACAATTACAATTTCACACTATAATTTTATGATGTATTTATCTCATTAAATACGACAAAACTAGTTAGACATTTATTGTTTTATGTCGATGGCTGCTGTGTTAATAGGTTTTCCATCATATTTTTCAGGTATGCTTTGCCAGTGCTCAGGTACAGGAAACACACACACACACACACACACACACACACATATATATATATATATATATATATATATATATATTAAAAAAGGATTAATTCAATGATGTTGAATGACCATTTCGATATGAAGATCCCCACGGGGGATAACACATCACCTCAGCAACAGAAAAAATCCGAGTTTCTAAAAGGATTTTTCTGTTGCTGAGGTGATGTGTTATCCCCCGTGGGGATCTTCATATCGAAATGGTCATTCAACATCATTGAATTAATCCGTTTTTAATTTATATTTGCTCTGTAATATTTTATTACATGGAGCTCTCTTCTTGTATCATTTTTTAATATTAAAATAAATTTTTTAATATTAATTAGGATCGGGTTTTTGGAATTTACCTTCCTGTTTTTTTCCCTTGGATTAAAGTATCTGAATTAATATATATATATATATATATATATATATATATATATATATATATATATAAGTGTGTGTGTATGTGTATTGTTTAATTACTTACTTTCTGGTCATAATAAAATTAGACCAGTACACAGGTGTATTAAAAAGTGTTCAATACAATTATATTGTAGAACTTTTAAATATTTTTCAGTTGCAAACGAATTATTACGCGACCTAGGTTTCTATCATGTGATGTCTTCTGGCACGTAATAACTCATTTAAAATGAAGAATATATATATATATATATATATATATATATATATCCGAGTGAATACAGAACGAAGAAAGAATTCTTACAACGTCCAAAACATTAATTTAAAACAGTGCTCGATATATAATATATAGAGCTGTGAATATTTATTATAAAATATTTAGAATATAAATATTGTCGTACAACCAAATGAAATTTGTTAGTATAGAAAAACAAAATGAGTCTTTATTATGATAAACTGTGACAAGAATGTCTTGTTTATGCGTTAACATGGCAGCAGTCAGACCCATGAAAGTAGCAGAAAGTCGCTTGCTACTGACGACCCTCAGAAACAGACTTTTTTATCTGTCAGTATCGCGAAGGATTTTTAATATGTTATACTAAAAAATATCCGAAAAATGTCGGTAATTAAGTGTAAGAATTTCAGTTTTACATGTATAACAAACTCTTGGTCAACGGTTAAGTGAAAAGATAATTAGTGAAAGGAAATTGATCATTTATATAATGAAACATTGGCTTCAGAAAGAAATTAGATATATTAATCACAAGTTTCTTGGATAATAATCCCTTTTTTTAAATATCCATTTTGAAAGATAAAACATTGTTGATTATATTCTGAAGAGATCATCAAAAATTTCGTAGCAAACAACAGATTTTAATCATCTGCAAATTAAATAGAACAAAAGAAAAAACTACTCGTTTTGTATGATATGTTGTACAATAATATTTATTATATTTTAGAACATGTACATAATTATTTTATATATAACCGCTACGAAGGTACGTTCGTTTCGATACTGAAACTTCAATGCCTCATCAGGCGATGTGTAAAGTACTGGAAATCCTTTTTCTTTATCCTTTTCTTTATATATATATATATATATATATATATATATATATTTTAATTCAGATACTTCAATCCAAGGGAAAAAGCAGGAAGGTAAATTCCAAAAAACCGGATCCTAATTAATATTAAAAATTTTATTTTAATATTAAAAAATGATACAGGAAGAGAGCTCCATGTAATAAAATATTACAGAGCTAACCACCTTTTTTCCGTGTTGCTTAAACTTACGTCGATTAAACACGGCTGTCTGTTAATTTTTAGTTACATTCTTCCTTTTTTTTGCGAACCCAGACGATGTCAATTTTTTCTTTTCTTATTTATTTGATTTTATTCTATCTTTTTCTTTTTCTTTTTCGTTTTCTTTTCCTTTATTTTTATTTTTATTTTATTTTATTTTTTATTTTTTAATTTCTTTGCAATCTATTTAAAAAGGAAAAGTAGACCAATTTTTCTCCAGTTTCTGAAAGGATTCTTCTGTTGCTGAGGTGATGTGTTGTCCCCCGTGGGGATCTTCATATCGAAATGGCCATTCAACATTTTTTAATTAATCCTTTTTTAATATATATATATATATATATATATATATATATATATATATATATTCAACATCTTCGATATATTCAACATCTTTGAATTAATCCTTTTTTAATATATATATATATATATATATATATATATATATGCCAGAGTAGCTACTGTTTATCAAATTTAATTAAAAATGCCTGAGAAGGAATTATCATTAAGTTTTTTTTTATATATTTATTTTTCATGTGATGTAATTTTTTTTTCAGAACTCAAATTATATAAAAATTGTCCACAGATTTTGTATTTCCGAATGCTGTGGTTTTAGCCTTCATGAAGAAACTTAAGCAAGAAAATTAAATTAATTATCTACTATATAAATATTTAAATCTGAAAATATCATAGTCAATAATAATAAGAATAATAATAATAATAAGAAGAAGAAGAAGAAGAAGAAGAAGAAAGAAAGAAAAAATATTCAATAATAAAAGAAGGCAGTAAATACAAACAAGGTTTACAGTTAGTAGATTCTGTAGAAAAGCAAAACAGAAGCCAAGAACCAACTATTGCGGCAAAAAATATGAAAATGAAAGCCAAAGATAAAGCTCTTGAAAAGATGAAACAGCGCTGGCAAGACAAACCTCTGCATGGCCAATATCCAGTACGTGCCAATAAATCCAATGTTGACAAAGTTAATCCTCATCGATGGTTACGTGCATCTGGATTAAAGTCTGAAACTGAAGGATTTATACTTGCAGCACAAGACCAAAGTCTTTTCACTAGAAACTTTCAGGCAAATATTATGCATAATAATATGGATCCAAAATGCAGGTTTTGTGATAAACACCAAGAAACAATAGACCACCTAATCTCAGGCTGTTCTGTGCTTGCCCCAAACGAATATAAAAATCGCCACGATAGAGTTGGGCAATATTTACATTGGACAATGTGCAAACATTATGGAAAAGCTGTAAACAAACACTGGTATGAACATCATCCAGCACCGGTTACAGAAATAGAAGATGTAACCATTCTATGGGATTACACCATCTACACAGACAGAAAAATTGAAGCAAACAGGCCAGACATTATTGTTAAAAACCAGAAGGAGAAAACTTGTCTATTAATTGATATGGCTTGTCCAGCGGATTGTAACATAGCAATCAAGGAATTTGAAAAACTGTCAAAATATAAAGACCTGGAAATTGAAATAGAAAAAATGTGGAAATTGAAAACAAGAGTTGTGCCAGTGATAGTAGGTGCACTTGGAATGATAAAAAATGGAACAAAACAACACATTGAAAGAATCCCTGGAAACCCCAGCTTAAGAGATATACAAAAAATTGTCTTATTAACTACAGCCCACACACTAAGGAAAACTTTATCTATGTAATGCTGAGAATGATAGGGAAGATAGAAAAACATGAAATGGAGCCATAACAACACGCCACTACCTGCCTTAGGTCTCCCCGCAGACTTGGTTGGTAGTGAGACCAAAGCAGAAATCGAAATATGATGAAAAATGACATAATAATAATAATAATAATAATAATTTACCTGCAAAATCTAAACTGCTGAGAACCAGTGTGGTTTACGATTTTATATATAATTTGAAGAACTTTGTTCTTCAACAATCCAAATTTGTGGACAATTACATTAGCCACACCACCACAAAACTGATAAAAATATTGGCATTGGACTTTTTCTACAACAGCTCCATCCGATCTCATTTAAACACACATCGATATCTACCAGGACCTATCCGTGACACACTTGTTAAAAATGCATACATAATAGCCTCATCCACATTCAGAAGAAGATTAAAAATATTGGCGGTATTACGAATGAAAAAGAGAAATCCTAAACATTAATAGGGAACACGGTAACAATGTGCTTACCGTGTTCGGAACTTAGCATACACATGACTTTACATACATAAACTTTACGCATATTTATTTACAAGTAAAACAGTATTTATTCTTGATAATGACTAAAAATACAGCAAAAGCGCTTAGAAATATAAAATCTTTGGATAATTCTTATATAATTTGAGTTCTATAAAGAAAAATGGCATAAGAACACATGAAAAATGATATAAAAACTTAATGAAAAGGCCTTGTTTGTCGTTTCTAAGGAAATGTCCATAAATGAGAGAGTTGGCCAAATACTCATTATATATATATATATATATATATATATAATTGCAGGTGAAGAGGATTCAAGGTTTTATTATTTTGAGTGCCCCGGTATTTATTTTATTATGAACAGTGCTCAATATTATAAATATTATAGAGCTTAATATAATTATATAGTTATGAATTAATTGTACATTGCGACACGGAAATTTCTATGCTTCGAGATAGGTTCTCTTCATCAGGCAATGTTTGATGTTGTTTCTGCAGATGATTGACATTTAAATACAAAAACCTTCACTTTGCTGTGTATGTATGTGGGAAGATATAAAATTTACATGTGCGTTTTTTCAACTAAAGAATACATAAAACTTTTTCTCTTTCTTTCCTTTTTCCCTTCCCTTATCTTATATATATATATATATATATATATATATATATATATATATATAAGAAAACGGGTTTGGGAAAAACAAAATGATGTCTACTCTTTTTAAAGCTATTTTGTGTTTCTGTGGGTACAAATCTTTATTTTTATATTTTCGTCGAAGGTACCCCAGTACATTTATTGGTCAACTTAATCAGGCTTTAAAACTTTGGCATAGGGTTAATAATCTGAGAATCAGACGATCTTTTCTCAGTTCTTGTTTGTCCTGCGGTGTTGTTCCCCCCTTTATCCAGCACAGATTAACCAGAATTAAAACTACTGGTACCTCCCTTGAACACTCGCTTATTAGGTACGAATTAGACAAATTATTTGATCGCTCAACCAGGTTCTTGCGTTCTTTTCGTTCAATTTTGAATGAAATTAAGACAAAAATCAATTTTTTTGATTTTTTCCGTTTCTCCCGTTATTTAGTCAATCTCGGGTTTCGGAAAAACAAAATGACGTCTACTCTTTTTAAAGATATATATATATATATATATATATATATATATATATATGAATTGGAATCTAATACAGATCTATCGTGTCTTTTACGCTTTTCTGTTTAATGTGATCGTGACTGCTTGACGACTAAAGTAGAATAACAGATTTGAGTTCTGCGCATGGGATCGGTGCATATTTTCCGATAACAAAACAAAATTCTTTTCATTACTCATTTAAAGCCGATGTTAAAAAATATATTGGTTAAAAAAAGGAGTTGTTAACAGACTGAAGAGATAACCAGCGAAACATGAGAAACCGAGAAAAGGTAACAATTCGCCGTGAAATTTAGTTTTGTCATAAAAAAGCCTATATGAATTTAATGTCAGAGAAGAGAGCTAGAGTCATGCAGAAACATAGATTCGAGGTCGATCGACGAGCTTCACCATGTCATCAACGCCGCTGTTGACACATGACATCAGTTGACAGTAACCGACATTCTTTCGCCTTCTCTTTCTTTTTTTTCTTCCTCTCTCTTCACCGCAGCACCGGATAGCAGTTTATGTTTTGTACGTATGTACATAAATTATATATTTCTTTACTCGAAATCAGATGTATTCTTTATTTCCTAAATTTATGATTGCTGAGGTGAAGAAGTGCTTAGCCCTACAGCAGTAACGGCAACATTTATAGTTCTGTTTTCCAGGTCACCCATTCCTTCGCTTCTGCTGCAGATCGAATATGGATCGGAATTTGCTAGAATATGTAATAATTAGGAATGGTTTATCAATATAATGTAAATTAATAAAATTGAAACATGTTAAAGTAATAAATGTTTCTCATTTGATTTTTATCCTATCATATGTTTGCATCATCTTTAAGTTATTTTTAATGGATACTCATATTTCAGCAGACGTTCCATTAATTCATAAAACGTTAATTTTTTCCCTAACTAGCGTGAAATATTGAAGAAGAATTTCTGCTCATCGGTAGGAATCAAACCTGTTTCCCTCAAGGAAGAGTGAAGCCTGGAGTGTCTTACAGTAAAGGAACAGTAAATTAGACAGAGTCAGTTTCATGCCTTCCATGCATGCGTGTGTGTTTGTATATATACGTGGAACTTCGGTTCAGACTTGTAGAACAATGCCATAAACTCATAAATTAACTCCCTTTTGTATTCGGAAACGATCTAAATATTTTAATTATTGTATTCACATACATTAGCCAATCAACGATATCACACAAAACGAGTAGTTTTTTTTTGTTCTATTTAATTTGCAGATGATTAAAATCTGTTGTTTGCTACGAAATTTTTGATGATCTCTTCAGAATATAGTCAACAATGTTTTATCTTTCAAAATGGATATTTAAAAAAGGGGATTATTATCCAATAAACTTGTGATTAATATATCTAATTTTTTTCTGAAGCCAATGTTTCATTATATAAATGATCAATTTCCTTTCACTAATTATCTTTTCACTTAACCGTTGACCAAGAGTTTGTTATACATGCAAAACTGAAATTCTTACACTTAATTACCGACATTTTTCGGATATTTTTTAGTATAACATATTAAAAATCCTTCGCGATACTGACAGATAAAAAAGTCTGTTTCTGAGGGTCGTCAGTAGCAAGCGACTTTCTGCTACTTTCATGGGTCTGACTGCTGCCATATTAACGCATAAACAAGACATTCTTGTCACAGTTTCTCATAATAAAGACTCATTTTGTTTTTCTATACTAACAAATTTCATTTGGTTGTACGATAAAAAGATATGCAATATATCTATTAACCATCAAAGACAATCGCTCCTACATCCCATTAGCATGGATCAGGCTAATCTCCCTGAAAGCAAAACTCTGCGCCCTTTCAGGTTAACTCTCGCAACAGACCTCAAGTGGAATGGCTACAAAGAATCCATAGCTAAATCCGCTGCTAAGGAATTCGGTTCTCTATGTAGGACCAGGACGTTTTTCCGGTTTTAAAAATTCTGTACATATATATAAATCTACCATCTGTCCATGCATTGAATACTGCTGCCATGTCTGGTCGGGTGCTCCTGCTATCCACCTAGGGGCCCTTGACAAAATCCAACGGAGAATCTGTAATGTGATCGATCCCAACTTGGCATCCGCCCGTGCATTGAATACTGCTGCCATATCTGGTCGGATGCTCCTGCTATTCACCTAGGGGTCCTTGACAAAATCCAACGGAGAATCTGTAATGTGATCGATCCCAACTTGGCATCCGCCCGTGCATTGAATACTGCTGCCATATCTGGTCGGATGCTCCTGCTATTCACCTAGGGGTCCTTGACAAAATCCAACGGAGAATCTGTAATGTGAATCGACCCGACTTGGCAGCTCAGATACAGTTACTTTCACACCGGCACAATGTGGCTTCAATGTGTCTCTTCTACAAATATTTTCACGGCTTCTGCTCCAATGAACTTAGCTCAATGATGCCCCCCATTAAATATGAATTTACTCGAACAACAAGATTTGCAACTAGGAACCACTCTTTTACTGTTAAACCAATAAAATGTAAACGCAAATTCTACTCCAGCAGCTTTTTTTTCTCGCACTTTCAGCTTGTGGAATTCCCTCCCGTTTAATTGCTTCCCGAACATCTACAATGCTCAAGAATTTAAATGTAAAGTATATTAGTCATTTCATATCTCACTAACCTGCATCCTTTCTCTCTTATGCCGTCCACTTCACATGCATAACAAAGACATGCAAATATGTAAATATAAAGTGGGGGATCAATTGTATATTACAATCAATATATAAATCGATCCCTCACTTTATAACCACAATCACAAAATGTAAATAAATCTAAAAGACATGCATGTGTAGCTAATCAGTATTTCATCGACTGATTGATTCGTTTTCTATGGCTTATCAACAGGCAAGAAATTATTATGTAAATATAAAGTGGGGGATCAATTGTATATTACAATCAATATATAAATCGATCCCTCACTTTATAACCACATTCACAAAATGTAAATAAATCTAAAAGACATGCATGTGTAGCTAATCAGTATTTCATCGACTGATTGATTCGTTTTCTATGGCTTATCAACAGGCAAGAAATTATGTAAATATAAAGTGGGGATCAATTTTGTATTACAGTCAATATATAAATTGATCCCTAACTTTATGGCCACAGTCATCCTTCTCTTACATACTTCCTGATACCCCCTATAACCTGTCCCTTTTTCTCATAACTTTCCACCTATGTAACACCCTGTAAAACAATGGCACTAAAATGCCTTGATTTGGGCGATATGATTATAAAAACACAAAAATATTTATGAAAATATTTCGCAAAACATCTGTGTGATTCCTTTTTTTTTTCAATTTGAAATGAAATATATATTCGTAAATGATAAAAAGAAATGATTTAAATCTGTAGAGCCATCTTGGGGATTCGCTTATTTCATTGTTTTATAAGTGCACAATACGCTAAAACTGATGAGATATTAGAAACGACTTGATTAATTCAAATATCGCATATCACCCTAAGTATTGAAGGTGACTCATATCATACTAGATCGGATGGCCTCGTGTTCACAAGGAACAAAACTCTAACAGAGTAATGACAATAAACTTACAATAAATTGTAAATTACATTCATACACATCTATTTTTACGGAAATTAACGAAGATAAACGAAACTGGTTATAAACAACCGACAATTTGAAATGATTTGTTTGAACATTATTTTTGATCGATACTCGTATTTAAGTAGATCTTCTGTTTATAATCAAACAGTATTATATCTTTATTTCTACCGGCCTGATTATTTACGATAATCATCATGTTACGGAAATTAACGAAGATTAACGAAACATATTTATAAACAACCGACAATTTGAAATGATTTGTTTGAACATTATTTTTGATCGAAACTCGTATTTAAGTAGATATTCTGTTTATAATCAAACAGTATTATATATTTATTTCTACCGGCCTGATTATTTAGGATAAATGTTTGTTACAAAAATGTGTGTCATTCGGAAGGATTCGAACCTGCGACCTTTATCCACAGAGGAGAATCCACTAAATGGTATGGCGCGTCTTAGACCTCTCGACCACGAATGACGATCAGACTAAATGAAGTCAAATTTAGCCTATAACTCAATTTTCGATTCATCGTAATAACCATATCTACTCTGAAATGTATCGTAATGTCAACAATTGTAAACTTGTTACGGAAGTTAACGAAGATTAACGGAACTGGTTATAAACAACCGAAAATTTGAACATAATGTTGTGCCACTCTGCACCGGACTGCTGCACTCTCGTCAGATTCTGGGCGAAACGGCACCAGATGTGAGGCCTCAGGCCGGGCTGGCCGTCTGTCTAATGTGACGCTCGTTCTCGCTGACGGTCGTGACGATCCCAGTTGTGACACTGCTACCCGGTTGTACGGTTGGTTTGGTCGCTATTGCTGGTCGGGACGATCCCGTCCGATGATGTCGCAACAAAAGCTGGATTACAGGACGACTATTGCAACAACGGGCCACTGTAATTTGACTCGACCAATGAGATGATGCCAACTTACATTGAACCTTGAATTCAGTTCGGGTTATTACGAACTGTTGTGTTCAACATCGGCCTTGGCCTTCGGGTGACCTTATCAAATCACTCTGACACTTGTCTTGTCTACGCGTTTTCAGATTAGCGGAATCAACATTTCAACTCTAAGGAAAATTTATATGATCATGAAAGGAGGCAAAATTTATACAATCATGAAAGACGAGAAATGTATATTTATCCAAAATAACTTTATGCCCTCGGCCTTTCAGAAGTACTTGAAAAATAATGAAATTATTATCATTTTCCTAAGCTCACAACGCGTGATGCAATAGAACGCTAATAACATTGCCAGCATCGATTTCTCTCTCCGTTGTTTTAAACCAACCAAAGGAAAGTATCCCCGCGGGAGATGGGAAAGTATCACCGCTGGGAGATAGTGTCACAATGTTAAAACAAATCATTTCACATCTATTTTTGTGTACTTATGTGTGTGAATGTGTATTGCAGTTATATGTTTTTTTAAGGTTGCACGCGATAAAAATAAGAAAGTCACTTTGTCTTTAGGTTATTTTCTGCGTAACACGAGAAGGATAGGATGTTTGCTCAGTAGGGACTGAACTGGCTTTGGTAACTGAAAACAATTATTAACAGTAATTTCTTGATTAGTTACTGTGACTTACGTGCTTTGTATGTAGTAATTAAGTTTTACTATCACGCAATTTTCCAGTTCTTATAGGGCACAAATCCTATATCATCAAAATCCTATATCATAAAACTCAGACCAATTCAAATTTCACAAGTCAGTGTGAAAAGTAAAATTCTGGATCCTCATTTAATAGGAAACGGAAAATTGATATATGTTGTCAACCATTTTTTTTTACACCTAAAATGAAAATGGCAGCTGGAGCCGGTCACAGGATAAATTTCACTACTTAAAGCACGTTTCGTGACCGATCAAAGACAATCAGAATGCGAGCGTTTAGCTGACGGACCTTGTGATAATATAACAAAAGAAATTTCAAGAAGCCGACCCGGACATAAGGGCACGTCACATATTCATTTTATCTCTTCTAATTTTTCTTTCTTCATTTTTACTCCACGCCGCCAAAGAAAACAAAAACAGGATACTCCAGCTGTCTGCGAAAAATACAATTTCTTTATTTGTTTCACCTTCTTACTCACCCTGTCGTAAACCTACAAAAAAGGGAAAAGAACATAAGACTACATTCTGCTACTATTAACCATGAACTCTAATTTTCTGTGGAATATTTTAAATACTTACATTTCTCTTTCACCAATTTTAACTACAAAGTTACATGCATTTTCACTATAAACATTTTATTTTTATTCTTAAAATTTTGTTATTATGTTAATAAATATTTACTTTAATGTACAAACGAAACATTTTATCCATCTCAGTATCTTTTCAACTTTCTGATAATTACATTGTGGGGAATTCGGTTGTGTTTGGCACAAGGCCAATTTGACAAGCATAGCTGAGGCCCCTACATTTTACAGTCTAGGATTAAACCGTAGTATCTGAGAAAGGCTGCTCCTAGATTTATATATGTGCAGGATTGTTTCAAACAGGAAAAAGTTCCTGGCCCTACACAGAGAACCGACCTCCTTCGCAGCGGATTTAGCTATGGATTCTATATAGTCATTCCACTTGAGGTCTATTGTGAGAGTTAACCCGAGGGGGCGCAGTGTTTTGCTTTCAGGTAGACTAGACTGATCCATGATAATGGGGGGTAGGAGCGATTGTCTGTGATGGTTAATAGACAGTAGCTTCGTTTTAGAAGTATTAAAATTCACGAGCCATTTCTTACCCCCAGTCCACCACGGATTGGAGGTCTTTTTCAAGCTCGGCAGCAAAGTTTGCTTTGTCAGCCTCCGTAGATTTTTGACCGATGCGAGAGTATTTATGTTTGAAATAAGATCAGTAAACCTTTCTGGTGTTTAGTTCTCTTGTGCATTTGAATTACTGCATCGTTGAGTACTTCGTACTTCTTTGAAAACAGTGTGGGAGTTTGTTATTCAAAAGGAGTATTAGGGGATCGAAAAGTGAGCCTGCAGTAGAATTTAGTTTTTTTTTTTGTTTTTTTTTTAATCATTTCACCCCGAGCAAGGCGGAAACGCCACTGATGTGCAGGGGGTTACATAAATGTAAAAAGATTAATTAGAAAAGAGTGAGGAGTACAAACTAGTTAGAAAAGGAACAATAGAAAGCTGAGAAAGCAGGTGCGATGACAGATACATTGGTGGAGAAAAGGGAAGGTTATACAGGGGAGGGGAGAGAGCTAGAGGCCAGTGGTTAGTAGATGAGTATTAACTTTGCATTTAAATTTCTGGAGGTTGTAGCCGTCAGGAAAGCAAGAATACGGGAGCGAGTTCCACAGGCGGGAAGTGCGAGAGAAGAAGCTGCAGAAGTAGAATTGTCGTCTGCATTTGGCTAACCTGACTGAATGGGTGGGACCTAGTTGCCAGTCTGGTTGCACGAGTAAACAGCTGTTGAGGAGGCATCAGTGACTTAAGCTCGTCCGTGCATTTCGTAGTTTTCTACTATAGCGCAAAGTAAATTCGGCTTCACATATTTCGAACCAGCCATTTAAAGTTGTTTGCATTAATTCAGGAATTTAAATGGAAACTGATGCTAGGATACTGTCTTGTTCTCTTAATGTATGTCGGGATTTAGAGTGGATAAAAAAATGCTTGAATTATTTTTGTGCTTTTTCACTTGCTTTTTTGTGTTCTTTTGTTTTATCGCCCCAGATACCGAAAGATCTTCCTGTTTAAATGATCTTGTAGGTACGGTAGTGGCTCTTCTTCTCCGGTGTTGCGTTATCAGAGATGTAGACGATAGTAGACACAACGTGTTATGCTTGTGTTATGGTGAAACACACCTATTCCTAAAATAATGGACTCTCCCTCCTATATTAATAAGAGTTAACAGGAAGTTAACTCGAGAAATTTTTGAGAAGTTCTTGGGAAGTTCTTAGGAGTTCTTAGAAGTTCTCGAGAGTTCTTAGAGTTCTATTAGAGTTCAGTAGAACTATTAGTTAGTTCCAGTTTGGACATCGTTGGACTAAGACTGTTGATATTAGTCGGCAGTTAGCCGAATACTAAGGTGTCAGCTTACAGTGGAAGATTCCCACGTTCCTAACATTTTGGGTGCGTTAAGTCGATTAGCGACCGACATTGCACGATTATAATCTTCAGTGCGAAAACTACTCCACAACAGTGTGATGATTTTATTTCTTTGTAAGTCGAAGGAAACTAAAAGACCTACAGAAGGTAGCAGAAAAAAAAATATCAAGAAAGGACTATAAATAAACTGCAGAAAACCGAATGCATGGTCATCAGTAAAATGGGCAGCCCAATATACCAAATACATGTCGGGGATATTAGAATCAAGCAGGTACAAAAATTTAAATACCCGGGAAATGTTATAACAGAAGACGGAAAGTGCGACACAAAGATCTGAAGGCGAATTGGCATGGCGAAGGAAGCATTCCAGAAGTTGAGTAAAGTATTAAAAAACAGGACGATTTCGCTAGAAACAAAGAAGAGAATACTGGATTGCTACGTGATGTCCGTCCTTCAATATGGGAGTGAATTCTGGACAATACCATCAAAGATGAAGGAAAACTTGAAGCAACTGAAATGTGGTTCTACAGAAGGATGCTGCGGATATCATGGATCGAGCATGTGAGCAATGATGAGGTGTTGGAAATGATGGAAACAAAAAGGAAATTAATACTGAGCATCAAGAAGAGACAGCTGAAGTTGCTGGGACACGCACTGAGGAAGGAGGGCTTGGAGAATCTGATACTAACAGGCCAGATAGAGGGGAAAAAAGACAGGGGAAAGCAACGAATAACATATTTGAAGGACCTAATCAGGTGGATGACGGAACGAGAATTGCATGGTGTAACAGGAGAAGGGGTGCTCAGAGCCACCAGGGATCGAGAAAAGAGGAAGGCCATGATCGCCTACGTCCTGAAGGGATAAGATACATAGAAGAAGTCGAGAATTCTAAAGTGAGTTCCATTGTGACAAAAGGTGTGGTTGGTTTCTATTGCACGTCGGTTCGCCGGGAATAGGTTGGTTTTATTCACATTAGTGGTCATTAAATGATGCGGGGTCACTGACATCATACCACCAGGAAGAGCCTCGGGTTCACAGGGATAACAATATGCACAGAAATAACATTGAAAGCATGCTAAATTGTAAATCAAATTCATACAAATTTATTTTGTTTGTTGCTGTGTAAGTATATGAGAAACATGCGTTTTAAAGTTGTATGAGATAGAAAGAAGAACGTCTCATTGTCTTAAAACAAGCAATATCCTGAGATGTGCAGCTGGTTGTCTAGACGCTCCATCGGTTCGTATCGAAGAGAACAAATTCAGAATTTTGGAAAGAATGGCGGTTTTTATGAATAAAAAGTGTCTTGCATGCTTGGAAAACTTTTATTATGACGGTTTTATTTCATTTATATTTGTTGTGGATCCGGGTGAGTAACCACACAAAATAATGAACAAGAAAACAGATATTTGAGATAGAAAAATAGGTTATATTGAACAAAATATACAAACTTGATCGCAGGTTAGTAATCCAGGAATACGATTAGTAAGGAATATATATATATATATATATATATATATATATATATATATATATATATATATATACATACAGGTCTTTGAGGTGAAGCCGTGTTGGAAATAGTATATCCGTGTTATATTATTCTGACTGAGTGGAGCTCAAAGCTTCTGTGCCCACTGACGCGGTTTCTCTTTGTAACTTCGGTATCTCTCGGTAACTTACTGATCAGTCCCGGTACTCTCCGATGACTCTCACGGATTTCACTATGGCAGGAGTATATATATACTCAGTTGAGTCCATTATCATAGAAAAAGGGGAAATCTCAAAACAATATTAACGATTTAATATTATTTCATCTATTTAGTTAATTTACGCTATTCCTTGTTAATGTTTTATATTATTACTTTAATTTATTATTAACATTATTATTGATAATAAAAATGATGGATCCAAAATGCAGGTTTTGTGATAAACACTAAGAAACAATAGACCACCTAATCTCAGGCTGTTCTGTACTTGCTCCAAATGAATATAAAAATCGCCACGATAGAGTTGGGCAATATTTACATTGGACAATGTGCAAACATTATGGAAAAGCTGTAAACAAACAATGGTATGAATATCACCCAGCACCGGTTACAGAAATAGAAGATGTAACCATTCTATGGGATTACACCATCTACACAGAGAGAAAAATTGAAGCAAACAGGCCAGACATTATTGTTAAAAACCAGAAGGAGAAAACTTGTCTGTTAATTGATATGGCTTGTCCAGCGGATTGTAACATAGCAATCAAGGAATTTGAAAAACTGTCAAAATATAAAGACCTGGAAATTGAAATAGAAAAAATGTGGAAATTGAAAACAAGAGTTGTGCCAGTGATAGTAGGTGCACTTGGAATGATAAAAAATGGAACAAAACAATACATTGAAAGAATCCCTGGAAACCCCAGCTTAAGAGATATACAAAAAAATGTCTTATTAAGTACAGCCCACACACTAAGGAAAACTTCATCTATGCAATGCTAGGGATGATAGGGAAGATAGAAAAACATGAAATGGAGCCATAACAACACGCCGCGACCTGCCTTAGGTCTCCCCGCAGACTTGGTTGGTAGTGAGACCAAAGCAGAAATCGAAATATGATGAAAAATGAAATAATAATAATAATAATAATAATGTTTCTACATATAGATAAGTAATTACAGAAAGTTTTGCAAATACTTAAGAAACATTTTACTATCCAATAGCGGCGATAAATATATAAACTATCTAGTCATAGAATAACAGAAAATCAAATTACTATCTCCAACCTAAATTTGACCTCCTTACGCTGTGTCCTTAAGGTGAGTTCCTGACTTGACTCTTAGAGTTGTGAGGTCAATACCAGATTACAGCAGTGGTGAACAAGTAACTTGCAGGGTTATAGGCAGATAATTCATGACTTTCAATTGAGGCTTTTCACAAGGAATTGAGTTCATATACCCCAGTGATTTTAATAAGAGGTTCGGTCCGAAATTCCTAGCACCTGAAGAAGGCCGGAACGTACAACGGCCGAAACGTCGCACAAATGGCAACAAAGAGGAGGACAATAGTCCGAATACTGTAAATACTACCTCATCTCAGAAATGTAGACAAAGGGTTTGGTTCGAAATTTTTAGCACCTGAAAAAGGCCGAAACGTACAACGGCCGAAACGTCGTACAAATGCCAACAAAGATGAGGACAATAGTCCGAATAATGTAAATACTGTAAAAACTACCTCATCTCAGAAATATAGACAAAGGGTTCATTTCGAAATTCCTAGCACCTGAAGAAGGCCGGAGCGTAGAACGGTCGAAACGTCATACAAATGGCAACAAAGATTAGGACAATAGTCCTGCCAATGTAAATACTTTGGATTTTATTCTTTTGATAAATATCGTGTGTTTATTCTAAGCGGCAGAATTACGAACAGTATTCAATAATATCTTGTTATTGTAGCAAATACCGACACTCCGAAATTCAACATTCCACGAAAAACCAAGATTACGGACTCCTACAAACTAAACAGAAATATTAATAGAAATCAAATCAAATACCCACTGTGACCCATCATTTCACAGATCCCAACGCTTATGCTGTCGAAATCCCTTCACTATATTATTACTCCATATCTACCTACCAATTTAGCATCACATCAACTCAAGAATTTCTCCAAATCCTAAAATCTACACCGCCAAACCGTAATTCTGTGAGTAAAAATAATTCTACTCTACCTCTATCCATTAAACGGAATCTTCTCAAAGATTATTGCCCTCTCTACTAAAGTCTTTTGCAAACATAATAGCAATATCAACACTTAAATCAATGGTGTCAGTATGGGAAATTCAAGAGGTCCGTGCTTCTCCAGCTAATACATGTCCCACGTAGAAAATACATTTTAAAAAAATATTAAAACACAAATTATACGACCGCTATGAAGATATTTTTGTTTCAGCGAAAAACAAAAAATATGTTTTTTTAATGGTTTCACCCCAAGCAAGGCGGTACCACCACTGATGCGCAGGGGGCTATATAAGAGTAAATGTTTAGACAGGAGGAGAGTGAACAGAAAGACAAACGAGTTACAGGGGGTGTAAAAGAAAGCGGCAAGGGAAGGATGGGAACACAGGAGTGAAGACAGTTGTGAAGGTAGAGAGAAAGGAAAAGAACAAGATACACGGGTTGATGTAGAAAGGGCTGGAGTTACATAAGAGAGTTGAAGTATTAGGCAGGAGGAGAGTGAAGACAAAGACAAACCAGTTACAGGGGGTGTAAAAGAAAGCGGCAAGGGAAGGATGGGAACACAGGAGTGAAGACAGTTGTGAAGGTAGAGAGAAAGGAAAAGAACAAGATATACAGGGTGATGTAGAAAGGGCTAGAGTTACATAAGAGAGTTGAAGTATTAGGCAGGAGGAGAGTGAAGACAAAGAAGAACCATCTACAGGGGGTGAAAGAGAAGGATGTGAACACAGGAGTGAAGACAGTTGCGAAGGTAGAGAGAAAGGAAAAAAGTTTCTACATCCTTTCTACATCACGGGGTGATGTAGAAAGGACTGAAGTAAAGTAGATAAGAGATGAGAATTGACATTGCATTTAAATTCATATAGATTGTAGCCATCATGAAAGCAAGTATACGGAAAGGAGTTCCACAGGCGGGAAGTGCGAGAAAAGAAGCTGTTGGAATAGAATTGTCAGCTGCATTTTGGTTGATCTAACTCTAAATGGGTGGGACCTTGTTCTCAGTCTGGTTGCATGAGTAAATTTTGTGATAAGGGCACGCGTGACTTAAGTTCGTCGAAGCAGAAGCGATGGAAATATTTGTAGAATAGACAGAGGGAAGCCACGTGAGAAAATGGCTGGAGTTGAGCTGCCAAGTCGGGACCTATCACATTACATATTCTCCTTTAGAGCCTGTCGAGAACACTGAGATGAACAGCAGGAGCGCCTGACCAGATATGACAGCAGTATTTTATGCACGGACGGATGGTCGATTTTATATGTTCAAGATGGATTCAGGCGGAAAAAAACTTCCTGGCACGACACAGTGACCCAAATTAGCTCAAAAAACACATTTCATAAATATCTGTCCTCAACCTTACCTATGAACTTAGCCAAAAAATTAGAACCCATTCTTCTAGAATTCCGAAATGTTCACCACCTTGTTATACAAACAAAGAAAAAATAACACTAGCAGAAATTCTTGTGACATTGATTTAAAGAGTGAATGCCCATTTAGGTATACAACAGTCGTTATAAAACATTTATTAAAGGAGCGTACAAGAATGGATGTGCGTTTGTGGTGCAGTGGATATCGGCTTGGAACAAGAAACCGGAGAGCCGAGTTCGAATTCCAGTTGAATTCGTTGCATTCACTTACGTGCAAATACCCTTGGGAAAGGTATTAATCCATCTCTTCCTTCCAGTTATGGGTTAAATAATAGGACAGATTGGGTTCTATAGCCTGGGCTGGCAACCAGTCTACCGCAGAAAGCAATGGCAACCTACTGCGGGATAATCTTTTCCTCCCAGTTATGGGTTAAATTGATTGGGTTCTATAGCCTTGGTCGGCAATCTACTGCGAGATAATCTTTTCCTCCCAGTTATGGGTTAAATAACAGGACAGATTGGGTTCTATAGCCTTGGCCGGCAACCAGTCTACCGCAGAAAGCAATGACAATCTACTGCGGGATAATTTTCTGCCCAGTCAGTCATATCTCTTTCGAGAGACATGATCGCCCAAGCGTGTATCACGTATGTCAATTCACTGATTGACTGAAGGGGAACAACAACAGAACCACGTGATCTTTTAATAACAAGTCTGTTATAAGTTTTCATAGGATAAAAAATGTGCAGTTTAACATAAAAAAATTGAATTGTTCTAAAAATTTTAATTCTAAATGATTTTCATTAAGCTTCTTCATTTTCGATTTGTAAATATAGTCGTTACTTGATAAATTAATAGCCAACGTCACTGAGTGACTAGAAGAAATTTAAAGATGTTTAAAACTTTATAAATCATCATAATTAGCAAAGAAATAAAAAGGAAACAATTCTTTTAAAAACACATTATTCAACGAATTTTTTTCCAGAATATCATATCCTTAAATTATATTATTTATAAAATCATTGAAAAGTTTATCTCAATTAAAAATGGCGTAATTTTAATGTATTTCTGATTTTAGTATTCGAAGCATCTTTTCGGAAAAATGGTTTCGTAATTAAAAAAATTACATGATTTACATTCCCTAAGGAGTCATGCATTTAACTAAAAATATTGAGATACAAAATGTATTTCTACAAGTTCCATGCACTTAATTAGAGGTGGGGGTAACAGATGTAAAAAAAAAAAAAATTTTACCAAGTATTTCAAAAAATTATAATTGCATAAATAAATTAATTCATTTGTGAACAAGTCCTGAAGGTTTCATTAAAATCAAACAGTTGATTTTTCAAGAATTTCCAAATTAATAAGTCTTTCACACAAAAAAAAAAAAAAAAAAAAAAACTGCCATAGTAGTAACATTACGTAAACATGGAGTGGATCGCTGACGAAAATAAAAATCAAACTGAAATGTTTAAAGTTTTAGAAAGAATTAATTTTTTAAAAAATAACAACAAGCTTTGATCTTTCCTCTTAATAATAGCATAAACATTTTGATGATAAAACTTTGCTTTTATTAAGTTTTAGACCTTTTAACAGCATTGATTACGCGAAAGCATTCGACAAAATACGACACAAAGAATTGATGGAAATGATAGGCAACCTCGAAATTTTCGGCAAAGATATAAGAATAATCAAGAATCTCTACTGGCAGCAAACGTCCTACATACGGACAGGTAACGACCTCAGTAGATACACAAAGATAGAAAAAGGCGTAAGACAAGGATGTGTCTTTTCACCGGATTTGTTCAACCTATACAGCGAGAATATTTTGAGGACCCTAGATGACACACCAGGATTTATTATTGGAGGCCACAACCTGAACAACATAAGATACGCGGACGATACAGTACTGATTGCGGACACGGAAAGGAAACTGCAAGATCTCATACAGAAAGTAGCAGTGGAGAGTGACAAGAAGGGACTACAAATAAACTTTAAGAAAACTGAGTGCATGGTCATCAGCAAAAGATACAACCCAAAATGCCAAATACAGGTGGGGGATAACAGAATCAAACAAGTCCAAGAATTTAAGTACCTAGGAAGTGTTCTAACAGGAGATGGAAAGTGCGACACGGAGATCCGAAGGCGAATTGGCATGGCAAAGGACGCGTTCCAGAAGATGAGCAAAATACTAACACACAGGAAGATCTCAATAGAAACGAAGAAAAGAGTGCTAGACTGCTACGTGATGTCAGTTCTTCAGTACGGCTGTGAATGCTGGACAATATCATCGAAAATGAGGAAAAAACTGGAAGCGGCCGAAATGTGGTTCTACAGAAGGATGCTACGGATATCGTGGACTGAGCATACAAGCAACGACGAAGTGTTAGAAAGAATGGCAACAAAAAGGAAATTGATGCTGAGCATCAGGAAGAAACAACTGAAGTTCCTGGGACATGCAATGAGGAAGGAGAGCCTGGAGAACCTGATACTGACTGGTCAGATAGAAGGAAGGAGAGACAGAGGAAGGCAGCGGATAACATATCTGCAGAGTCTGATCAGGTGGATGACGGAACGGGAGTTGCCAGGAGCAACAGGAGCAAACATACTAAGAGCCACAAGGGATAGGGAGGCGTGGAGATCCATGATCGCCTACGTCCTGAAGGGACAGGGCACATAGAAGAAGAAGAACATCATGATATGGCGTCATTTTGGGCGAATGGGTGGAGGTACCTAGAACATTAATATATTCTATAAAAGCCAAATACATGTTAACTATAAGCAAGAAGAGTTTTATCTTAAAAATATCACCAAGAAATATATAACCCCAGTCGACCAGAACAAGAAAATTAAATTATCTATTCCATAAAATTTGCAACAGCTACAATTATCATTCCAATTGAATTCGTTGCATTCACTTACGCACAAATACTCTTAGGAAAGGTATTAATCCGTCACTTCCCTCCAGTTATGAGTTAAATAATAGAACAGATTGGGTTCTATAGCCTTGGCTGGCAACCAGTCTACTGCAGAAAGCAATAGAAACCTACTGCGGGATAATCTTCTACCCAGTCAGTCATGTCTCTTTCGAGACATAATCACCCAAAGCGTGTATCACGTTTGGCATTTAACTGACTGAGTAAATATAATAGTTGAAAACAATTAAAACTTCTGTTTGTCATAAAGTGGGGGATTAGTTTTCTATTGTTATGAAGTAATAAACTGATCCCCTACTAATTACTACTTATTAATATAATGATATAAGTAATATCTTCTCAGTCCCGTTGATGGTTAAATAATAGGACAAATTGGTTTCTATAGCCTTGGCTGGCAACCAGTCTACTGCAGAAAGCAATGGCAACCTACTGCGGGATAATCTTCTGCCCAGTCAGTCATGTCTCTTTCGAGACATGATCACCCAAAGCGTGTATTACGTTTGGCACTTAACTGACTGAATGAATATAATAGTAGGAAACAATTAAAACTTCTACTGGGCATAAAGTTAGGGATCTGTTTTCTATTGTTATGAAGTAATAAATAGATCCCCCACTAATTATTACTTATTAATATAATGATATAGTATAATTCATTTCTTCTCACTCCAGTTATGGGTTAAATAATAGGACAGATTGGGTTCTATAGCCTTGGCTTGCAACCAGTCTAACGCAGAAAGCAATAGCAATCTACTGCGGGATAATCTTCTGCCCAGTCAGTCATGTCTCTTTCGAGACATGATCGTCCAAAGCGTGTATCACGTTTGGCACTTAAATGACTGACCATTGCAAAATATAAGATGGTAGAGAACCAATATTAATTAAGAGTTTATATGCCACTTAATGAAGTGTTCTTTATCAAACCAAACTTACAAATAATTATATTGTCATGTAACTACATGCTTATCTATGTAACACAAGTTAATCATACCTGAGAATAGCTCAATTAGGACTCATTTTAACAGTTACGGAAACCTTCGAAATTCTAAATTATACCAGTCAAATCCACATGTAAAAATGATTAAAAACAATGCAGTTCAACTCACAATAACATTAACTCTGAACACGGCAAAAATGTGCTGACTGTTTTGAAAACAAAAGATTCCTATAACTTCAGATACATATATTATAACCCACACATTCAGTTAAAAATAAAATTAAAAAAAACGTACATGCTAACGGCTAAAGGAATAACCGAAAGCACACGAATATGAAAATCTTTTAGACGGTTTGAACACACGTTGTTTCAAAAAATGAAAATACTTATACGAAAAAATGTAAAATTAAGTAAAAAGCGTCATTGACAGTACCTTGTAATTGTTGGAGTTTTTTTATTGGATGCGGTGGTATACTGGTGAGTTTATATAGTTTACCAATGAGGGAGTTAACCAATCAGAAGGCTCAAAATATTCAATGCGACGTGTATAAAAGGCGACCTTATTTTCCCGAGTATTGGCGATATAGTCCGATTCAGTAAAGTATCTGACTCGTGAGTGATAATCTTTGACGTAGTTTCATTCAACAGATTACGTATTGCGCTATATTCTATATTTATAAAATGTGGTGGACATGGTCGACTGTGTCTAATTTAAAGTTTTAATTCAAATTGTCTGACTCATTAATTTATTTCAAATATTTAACCCCTGAATTCTATTCGTTTTCATGCACTCGTGTCTGATCAAAAGTGTCCTTTCATATTGTCTACATCATTCATTTGTTTCACAGTTTCTATTACATTTTTCGTTTTTATATAATTGTTATGGCGTAGTCTTTTTTGTAGAATTTTTAGGTAGAGATTTCACTTTGTAGTTCGAATATTCTTCGTCGCCAGTGTTATGGCGTAGTCTTTTCTGTGGAATTTTTTAGGTAGAGGTTTCGCTTTGTGGTTCAAATATTCTTCTTCGCCAGTGTTATGGCCAGTGTTATGGCGTAGCCTTCTTTGTTGAATGTTTTAGTTAGAAGTTTCTCTTTGTGGTTCAAATATTCGTCGTCATCAGCGTTATGGCGTAACATTTCCGTGGAAATTTTTAGGTTGACATTTCCCTTTTTGGTTCGAATATTCTTCGTCGCCAGTGTGATGGCGCAACCTTTTTTGTGGAATTTTTTAGGTAGAAGTTTCCCCCCGCGATTTTGAATCTTATCCTCGTCGCCCGTGTTTTTGAGAGCCATAGAAAGATAACATGGACTCGAATATAAGGTTGAATAGTATATTATAGAAAAACGTAGTTAAATGTGGACTGGAGAGTACTTTATATCGCAGAGTCCTGACTCACTTATTTACTCACAGTGGCTACTACTCGGTACACAGTATTTAGTCACCTCCTCCCCTAAGGCAAAATGTGAGACAAGGTCTTTTTAATGTGGGTCTTCCGGGTCATATATCTGTCTATCTTTTACCAATCGTGATTCTACCCTTCGGCGGAACCACGACAGGGTTAGTGCTCTCTGCCTCACAGTTGGTCGCCATATTATGAAGGTGTAGACAAGTCTATTTGTAGGTAGTTCACCACAGTAATAATTATTTTCGATCGAATATTTATTTCATAGTGTCTGGCTTTTTTAGTCTTTTTATAGTACTTAACTCAAGTATTTCTTTCGAGTTTATTATCTAACATATTTATTTGGTATGTTTTTATGTAATCGTGTCTGACCCAAAGTTAATATTCTCATGAAGAACTCATTTATTCTTTCATAATATTTAAATAAAATATTTCTTCCTTTTTTATGTAATCGTGTCTGATCGTAAAATATTTTTCCCAAGAGTGTGACTTCCTTATTATTTCAGAGTTTTCAACTCAATCATTTTTTTTGTATTACGTAAAGTGGGATCAAAAGTTCCCTTCGTAGAATCTAACATTTGTTATTTCAGTTTTGAACTCAAAAATTTCTTATCGTTTTACGTAATCATACCTTGTTCAGCATTTGATTTCATTGTGTCTAACTCATTCTTTTCATAGTATTTTAGATAATTATTCTTAATGTTATATCTAATCGTGTCTGTTCAAAATGTTCGTTTCAAAGTATTTAGCATAATCATTCCTAATGTGTCCCTCCCATTAGCATGGAACAGGCATGCCCCCCAGAGAGTAAAACACTACGCCTCCTTGGCCTCACACTCTCAGCGGACCTCAAGTAGAATGACTACGTCGAATCCATTGCTAAATCCGCTGCTATGAAAGTCGGCTCTCTGTGCAGGGCCCGGAAATTCTTTCCGTCTGAATCTATCCTGCACTTATACAAATCTACCATCCGCCCGTGTTTTGAATACTGTTGCTACATCTGGTCGGGTGCCCCTGCTGTTCTCCTCGGGCTTCTTGACAAAATACAGCGAATGTGATTGATACCGACTTAGCTGACCGCCTGCAGTCACTCTCTCACTGGCGTGACGTGACTTCTCTGTGCCTCTTCTATAAATACTTTCATGGCTTCTGCTCTGATGAACTTAAATCACTGGTGCCCCCTAGGTGTGAGTTTGCACGAGATACTAGATTGGCAACTAGGTCCCACCCTTTTACAGTGAAACCGATGAAATGTAACCGCAATTTCTACTCCAACAGCTTCTCTTCTTGCACTTCCCGCCTGTGGAATTCCCTTCTGCATGCTTGCTTTCCCGACGGCTATAACCTCCAGGAGTTTAAATGTAAGGTCAATAAACACCTCCTAACACACTAACCCACACCCATTCTCTCCAACTCTCCCCCTATGTAACTCCTAACACGTCTATCGCCCTGTGTAACCCCCTGCGCTATAGTGGCAGTGAAATGCCTTGCTTGGGGTGACATGTTTAAAAAAATAAATAAATAAATAAATCTAATCGTGTCTGATCAAAAGGCTCGTTTCATACAATTTAACATAATTATTCTTAATCTAAACTTATTTATAAATGGAACTTTGTCTGTCCGTGTGTCTCTGTGTGTGTATGTGTCTGTTTGTGTGTGTCCGTTACCTATAGACTGCGAAACGGCTGAAACAATTTTCTTGAAAATTTACACAGTTGTAATATAAGCGTCTGCGAGTCTTTTTAGCTAGGTTTTGTGCCGAGGTAATCCCGATAAATATTGAAAATCGATAATCGAAAAAATCGGATTATAGAAGGAGTGGTCCGATTTTAATCAAATTTTATACACTCATAGACAAAGACATAAGAAACGATATTCAGAAGTTTCAAGGCTGCAGTTCTTACAATAGTGCAGAAAATCGATAATATATATATAAAAGGCAAGATGTTTGTGTCTGTGTGTCTGTTTATCTGCGTGATGTCTGCATTTTCTCAGCCCTTTTATTTTAGTTTTTGCTTCGGGTTTGCCTCGAAGTAGGCATAATTGTAGTTCTTAGTCTCAGCCATGATACCATTTACTCAGAGGACTTATTTGGCCTTCAAAATTCAGTTTACGACGAAAAAAAACTTGATATCGATACCAGGAAATTAAAATTTAACTTACATCCATTCATTTTTCTTTCAGTCTATGCTTTCGCTTTAAATGGAAACAATTATTGCTTTTTAGTCTTTTGTGCTGACGTCCAAAGAGTCTGAGCTCCAGGACCATGGATTAGTTTTAAAGCTTTAATTACACCCGAGCAACGCCGGGCTATACTGCTAGTGTTTTATATAATCGTGTCCGATCAAAACGTTCGTTTCAGTGTCTAACTCATTTATATTTTTTATAGTATTTGACACAATTATTCCTATGTATTTTTATGTAAAACAAAATTTGAAAAGAATAAATTGGATACGTACCATGAAAAAAACTTTTGATCAGAATCGATTACATATGAAATGACGAAAAATGGGTTAGTTTCTTTGATAATAATAAAGAATTTAGACTACATTAAATAAAACGTTGGACATGATTACATAAAAAGGAAGGAATATTTTAGTTGAAAATTAAGAAATTACAAATAAGGAAGAAAACTTTTGGTTCCAACACGATGAACAAAAAAGAACAGGATCTTTGATTTAAATTCTATAAAAGAATAATCGAGTTTATAGGATACAAATCCTGTATCATCCAACGGTTAACTAAAATTTAAAAGGTAAAATTGTTAACCCACAAAATTGGATCAAACGACTAAAAAAATTTGGAAAAATTCAGACCAAGGCAAATTTCACAAGTCAGTGTGAAAAGCAAAATTCTAGATGCTGATTGGATAAGAAATAGAAATTTAATCTATGATGCAGTCAATTTTTTTTTCACACCTCAAGAATGAAAATGCCTTCTGGAGTCGGTCGCATGACTAAAATCTACTATTTAAACCACGTTCTGTGACCGGTCAAAATGAGTCAGAAAGGCGCAGGGATGACAGAGTCCAAAGAACTGACAGACAGATCCGTGGCAGACTGAACCAATACAAAAGAGAAGAAGAAGAAAAGAAAAAAAACAGCAGCAACAGCAGCAAGATATCTTCAACTGCCTATAAAAACTTTTACATCACTTGCCGGCCAGAAAAAGGAAAGGAACACAGACGTTATTAGTTAAGTAGACTTGTTAATCTTTTTACACACGCATTCTGCTACTTACTATTATTTCTATTTAACCCTTTCCCCTCTTATCGGTTATTTCTCACTCATTCTTTTTCCCCTTAAATTGATCGCCCCTTTCCTAGTCCACCTACTTCGCGCCGGATACAAAAAGAAAAAAAACAGACATTACTGTACTATTCTGTTGGATTACAGACAGCGAAATATTGACACTTTTTGTTAAAACCACATTCGCTTAAATCTAAGACATTTTCTCTAGCAAACAAAATATTGAAAAATGTACAAATTGTTTATTCTGTATATATGTTGTTAAATATACTATTTTCTAATTGTATACAAACATTTCTTATTGCGTTGTCTTTTCTTGAAATTTGCGTGGTTTTTTGTGAACAGGATATCCCGCATAAAATTCTCCCTTTTAATCCGGGTGATCTATCACACAAGTTTGTCATATGGAAAGCAACTTAGGCACGAGTATATAAAGAAACAAAAAATAATTGTGTTATGCATTATGCAAAGAATAAATAAGTGAGACACGATGAAATCAAACTTTTGACGAGATCTGATTACATAAAACAAAAAGAATGGTTAAGTCGAATACAAAGAAATGATCAAATAGTTAGACTCTCTACGGAAAGAAAGTTTTGGAGAAGACAACGATTAAATAAATTATTAAGAATAATTGGATTAAATTATTGAAAAGAAAAAATGTTTTATACGAGGGTCATTCAATAAATAAGGTGAATGTTTCGGTATAAGGACTTCTACGAGGATCAGTCAATAAATAAAGTGACTTTTTCGGTATAAGGATTTCTACGAGGGTCATTTAAAAAATAAGGTGAATTTTTCGGTATAAGACCTTCTACGAGGGTCATTTAAAAAATAAGGTGAATTTTTCAGTATGAGGACTTCTGCGAGGGTCATTCAGTAAATCAGTTGAATTTTTCGGTATAAGGACTTCTGCGAGGGTCATTCAATAAATAAGGTGAATTTTTCGCTATAAGGACTTCTACGAGGGTCATTCAATAAATAAGGTGAATTTTTCGGTATAAGGACTTCTACGAGGGTCATTCAATAAATAAGGTGAATTTTCGGTATAAGGACTTCTACGAGTGTCATTCAATAAATAAGGTGAATTTTTCGCTATAAGGACTTCTACGAGGGTCATTCAATAAATAAGGTGAATTTTCGGTATAAGGACTTCTACGAGGGTCATTCAATAAATAAGGTGAATTTTCGGTATAAGGACTTCTACGAGTGTCATTCAATAAATAATGTGAATTTTTCGGTATAAGGACTTCTACGAGTGTCATTCAATAAATAATGTGAATTTTCCGGTATAAGGACTTCTACGAGTGTCATTCAATAAATAAGGTGAATTTTCCGGTATAAGGACTTCTACGAGTGTCATTCAATAAATAAGGTGAATTTTTCGGTGTAAGGACTTCTACGAGGGTCATTTAATAAATAAGGTGAATTTTTCGGTATAAGGACTTCTACGAGTGTCATTCAATAAATAAGGTGAATTTTCCGGTATAAGGACTTCTACGAGGGTCATTTAATAAATAAGGTGAATTTTTCGGTATAACGACTTCTACGAGGGTCATTCAATAAATAAGGTGAATTTTTTCATAGGAGAATATCAACCGTGTATGGTGCCACATGTTTCAGCAAAGAATAAAATGTCTACAAGTCGGCTAAATTGTCTAAAGAAGGACAGAACAGTGTTGAAGATGAAGACAGGCATGGGAGGCCTACAGAAGTGAGCTCTTCTGAAGTGATCGAATCAGTCAATGACCTCATTCAGTCTAACAGAATGGTGACAATGGCTGACATTGCAAGCACTTTTAGGCTATCTGTTGGGACAGCACCCAAAATTGTCCATGATGACCTTGGCTACTCGAAGGTCAGGTCACACAGCAGCCCAAACGTTGCAGACCATCAAAGGGCTGGGCTAGGAACTGCTCCCTCATCCCCTTACAGCCTAGACCTGGTTCCTTCAGACTTTCACCTGTTTTGTCCCTTGAAAGCGTTCACAAGAGGCAAGTTTTCAAATTGACGATGAAATCAAAAGTGCTGTGAGAAATCAATCCAAAGATATTTACGCTGAGGGAATTCGAAAGCCTGTGCACAGATGGGAAAAATGTGTGACACTGAGGGGCGACTACGTTGAAAAATAAAGAAAAAGTAAGCTTCTAATAAGTCCTTACACGGAAAAATTTACCTTATTTATTGAATGACCCTCGTAGAAGTCCTTACACCGAAAAATTCACCTTATTTATTGAATGATCCTCGTAGAAGTCCTTATACGGAAAAATTCACCTTATTTATTGAATGACCCTCGTAGAAGTCCTTATACCGAAAAATTCACCTTATTTATTGAATGTCCCTCGTAGAAGTCCTTATACCGAAAAATTCACTTTATTTATTGAATGACCCTCGTAGAAGTCCTTACACCGAAAAATTCACCTTATTTATTGAATGACCCTCGTAGAAGTCCTTACACCGAAAAATTCACCTTATTTATTAAATGACCCTCGTAGAAGTCCTTATACCGGAAAATTCACCTTATTTATTGAATGACACTCGTAGAAGTTCTTATACGGAAAAATTCACCTTATTTATTGAATGACCCTCGTAGAAGTCCTTACACCGAAATATTCACCTTATTTATTGAATGACCCTCGTAGAAGTCCTTACACCGAAAAATTCACCTTATTTATTGAATGACCCTCGTAGAAGTCCATATATGGAAAAATTCACCTTATTTATTGAATGACCCTCGTAGAAGTCCTTACACCGAAATATTCACCTTATTTATGGAATGACCCTCGTACTCTATGAACGGAAAATTTGAACGAATTCTCCCCCCTCCAAAAAAAAAAAATGAAGATTAAATGCATAAGATACCGCGAAAAAAATATATGATTTAGATGCTATGAAAGGAAATTTTCGATAAGACACTGTTACATAAACATGAAAGGAAAAATAAAACGAGATGGGTCGATGAGATTTGGTACGGTGTAATTGAAAGGTAAATAAGCTTTCCAAAACAGATTCACATCCCATTCCACGAAAGGATGAATGCACAAACCAAATTGGAAACGCTAAATATACGACAAAATGTGATCTTTTAAAAGGTTATGGGCCGGGACCATTAACTAACACCGCGAAAGAAGCATCAGTCTAACCCCTCAGTGGAATTTATGAATATTGTGTTATGCCTTTTGGCATGAATAATTTACAAGCTCTCTTTGTAAGAAAAAAAAGAGCTTAGTCAGGCGTAAATAACATATTTAGGACATGCTGTGGGGCATGGCGAAGGATTTCCAATAGATGCTAACATCCAAGATACTACGAGATACCAATTCCTGACAATGGAAAAAGTTTACGAAGATTCGTAAACAGGTTATTACCGCAGATTCTGTAGGAATTTTTCTCGAGTTTTTTTTTCTTCTCTCACTGATCTGTTAAGAAAGTAAGGAAAGTTTATGTAGACTTTGAGATGTCAGGAGGCATTTGATAAAATCAATAATACTGTCCCAATTCCTTGGCTATTGCCAGCAACAGCAATAGCAAAAGGCTGGCAAAAATCCGATACTTAAAACTCCAGATTTTCGTTACGCTTTTGCTGTTGCTGGAAGTAACCAAGGAATTAGTGCAATTTTATTACCACTAGATTATCAGAATATAATAGACCAAGTTAGTTACTATTCTAAACGTGTAACAAAATCAAAGAAGATACTACATCATAAAAATCTCGCATGTTCGGATCCAGTTTACAACATTTTGAAATTTACATTAACAATGTCGCAGTTACCTTTTAAAATAATCATATCGCCCCAAGTAAGAGAATTTACTGCCACTGTTTTGCAGGGGATTGCATAGAAGTTATGAGAAAGAGTGACAGGTTATAAGGGGTGTTAGGAAGTGACTGTGACCATAAAATGAGGGATCAATTTATATATTGATTGTTATATGAAATTGATACCCCACTTTATATTTACATAATAATTTCTTGTTTGTTGATAAACCATAGAAAACGAATCAATCAGTCAATGAAATACTGATTAGCTACGCATGCATGTCTTTTAGATTTATTTACATTCAGTGACAGTTTCCATAAAGTGAGGGATCAATTTATATATTGATTGTAATATAAAATTAATCCCCCAATTTATATTTACATAATAATTTCTTGTCTGTTGATAAGCCGTAGAAAACGAATCAATCAATCAATGAAACACTGATTACACATGCATGTCTTTTAGATTTATTTACATAAAGTGACAGTTTCCATAAAGTGAGGGATCAATTTATATATTGATTGTAATATAAAATTAATCCCCCAATTTATATTTACATAATAATTTCTTGTCTGTTAATAAGCCGTAGAAAACGAATCAATCAATCAATGAAACACTGATTACACATGCATGTCTTTTAGATTTATTTACATCCTGAGGAATATAAATGTATGAATTTTTTATAATCATATCGCCTCAAGTAAGGCATTTTACTGCCACTGTTTTGCAGGGGTTACATAGGAGGAAAGTTAGGAGAAAGAGTGACAGGTTATAAGGGGTGTCTGGAAGTGCGTAAGAAAAGGATGAGAATACTGATGAGAGTGGAGTGGACGAAGAAAGGAGAGAGAGAGAGAGAGAGGATGCAGGTTAGTGAGATAGGAGATGACTTTTGACTTTACATTTAAATTCTTGGAGATTGTAGCTGTCGGGGAAGCAATTAAATGGAGGGGAATTTCACAGACGGGAAATGCGAGAAAAGAAGCCGCTGGAGTAGAGTTTGCGTTTATATTTTATTGGTTTCACAGTAAAAGGGTGGGACTTATTTGCTAATCTTGTGGCTAGAGTATATTTATATATAGGGGGCCCGGGCAGATAATGCAGGATTGTTTCAGGCGGTAAAAACATCCTGGCCCTACATAGAGAACCAACTTTCTTAGCGGCGGATTTAGCTATGGATTCTATATAGTCATTCCACTTGAGGTCGATTGTGAGAGTTAAGTCAAGAAGGCGCAGTGCTTTGCTTTCAGCCTGATCGATGCTAATGGACCAGGCTAGTCAAAAAAATGTCTATACAGACCACAACACGTCAGTTTTTATTGATAAGATGAAATATAAATAAAAGACGAATTTTAGCATGCTGTTTGCTGTTATAAGAATTCAATTTAAGGACTGAATATATTAAAAGCAAGGAAAATAAGTGTGTGGATGCATTATCAGATATTTCACGGTACACTGATCAGCAGAAAAAAAATTGGCAATTTTTTCTGTTAGGTGTGTGGAGGTTACGCTCCTCACCATCACGTTACGAAACGGACATACTGTCAATAAACTATCACTCTTTCTAACTGTGACATTTATCTCTCTCTTTATCTCTCTCTCTTTATCTCTCTCTCTTTATCTCTCTCTCTCTTTATCTCTCTCATTATCTCTCTCTTTATCTCTTTATCTCTCTCTTTATCTCTCTCTCTTTATCTCTCTCTCTCTCTTTATCTCTCTCTCTTTATCTCTCTCATTATCTCTCTCTTTATCTCTTTATCTCTCTCTTTATCTCTCTCTTTATCTCTCTCTCTTTATCTCTCTCTCTCTTTATCTCTCTCTCTTTATCTCTCTCTTTATCTCTCTCTCTCTTTATCTCTCTCTCTTTATCTCTCTCATTATCTCTCTCTTTATCTCTTTATCTCTCTCTTTATCTCTCTCTTTATCTCTCTCTTTATCTCTCTCTCTTTAGCTCTCTCTCTCTCTTTATCTCTCTCTCTTTATCTCTCTCTCTCTTTATCTCTCTCTCTTTATCTCTCTCTCTTTATCTCTCTCTCTCTTTTTATCTCTCTCTCTTAATCTCTCTCTCTTTATCTCTCTCATTATCTCTCTCTTTATCTCTTTATCTCTCTCTTTATCTCTCTCTCTTTATCTCTCTCTTTATCTCTCTCTCTCTTTATCTCTCTCTCTCTTTATCTCTCTCATTATCTCTCTCTATCTCTTTATCTCTCTCTTTATCTCTATCTCTCTTTATCTCTCTCTCTTTATCTCTCTCTCAATCTCTTTATCTCTCTCTCTCTTTATCTCTCTCATTATCCCTCTCTTTATCTCTTTATCTCTCTCTTTATCTCTCTCTCTTTAGCTCTCTCTCTCTTTATCTCTCTCTCTTTATCTCTCTCTTTATCTCTTTATCTCTCTCTTTATCTCTCTCTCTCTCTTTCTCTCTCTACCTTACGAAATCAGTAGTCAAATTAACATCAGTCAGACAATGAAGCTGATAAACAAGATTGGCTAAGGTCTAAAAGTAGTACATCACACATGATTATGCTGGAAAATACTTCATTGATTAATGAAGAAATCGAATATTGCATTTAACTCTCCATCATTAATCCCATGCCACATACGGACATTTAATTGATCGACTAAATAATCACAAATCAAAAAGCAATGGCGAATTACTAAGTGTGTCAATCACTGAACCTAAGGGCATGTGTGATTCTTCCAGTTAAGAAAAAATGAGAACGCATCGGTCAACGTAACATTAACTCTTTACGACTGAAAGAAAACTGTTTTGCTGTCGAGATTGCGAAAAGAAAATGAACACCATTGCATCTCTGCAAAGAAAGTAAAGAACTGAAAAAAAGAAGAAAAGTAAAATGAAAAATAGAGAAAGAAGAAAAGAAAAATGAATATTCTTTCTAATTTCAGATTACGAACCAGAGTTAAGAATGTTTTAATCATCATATCGCATAGACTGAACGCATCATTCTACCCATATATGTTTCCCCGTAACATTTTTACATTATATCAAAAGTAATTCAATTAGAATTCTGGATTTTGTTGTTCGTCTCGGTTGGTTAATTTTATTTTCCGTGTATCTAACACTCCGTGATAAACATCGACAACCGGAAGCGAAAAACTTGGTCAAACCTCTTAGCAACAATTGTAAGTTTTATATCTTTTTACATCCTATGATGCCGTAATTAGATCATAAAGTCAGACACTATAAAAAAAAACTTTGCATAAGAGCAGACTAAATCAGAATATCTAAACTTATCTATAAATGGAACTTTGTCTGTGTGTGTATGTGTGTGTGTATGCGTGTGTGTGTGTTTGTGGTGTCCGTTAACTATAGACACCGAAAGGGCTGAGCCAATTTTCTTGAAAATTTACACAGTTGTACTATAAGCGTCTGCGAGAGTTCTTAGCTAGGATTTGTGTCGAGTTACCCCCGATAAACATTGAAAATCGATAATCGAAAAAATCGGGTTATAGAAGGAATGGTCTGATTTTAATCAAATTTGATACACTCGTAGAACAAAGACATAAAAAACGATATTCAGAAGTTTCAGGGTTGCAGTTCTTACAATAGTGCAGAAAATCGATAATATATATATACATAAGGCAAGATGTTTGTGTGTGTGTCTGTTTATCTGCTTGTATGTCTGTATTTTTTTCAGCTCTTTTATTTTAGTTTTTGCTTCGGGTTTGGCTCTAAGTAGGTATAATTGTAGTTCTTAGTCTCAGCCATGATACCGTTTACTCAGAGGACTTATTTAGCCTTCAACATTCAGTTTACGACGAAAAATCTTATTTTATATCGATATCAGGAAATCAAAATTTGACTTACACCCATTCATTTTTCTTTCAGCCTACGGTTTCGCTTTCACTGTTGCTTTTTAGTCTTTCGTGCCAACATCCAAAGAGTCTGAGCTCCAGGACCATGGATTAGTTTTAAAGCTTTCATAACACCCGAGCAACACCGGGCTATACTGCTAGTAAAGAATAATTGCGTTAGATACAATGGAATGAATAAATCCCTAAGACAATCAGGAAAAAATTGAATAAGAGAGATTACAAAATAATTGCGTTATATATATTGAAAGGAATAACACTATGAAAATAATACTATTGATAAGAGAAGATTCAATCTAAATGCAAAAAGTAATTATGTTAGATACAATGAAATAAAAAATAATTTGCACACTATGAAATGAATCTTTGGACGAGAGTATATTTAAATCAAATACAATGAACAATTGCATTCAATTTGTGGGATCTTCCCTTTTTGTATATTAATGGACTCCACTGAGTGTACATATAATCCTGCCATGGAGAGAACAGGAGTTGAAGATCTGCAATCTCAGTTGTAGTTGCAGTTTACAGTGGAGAGTAATCGTAGAGATCCGTTGTAGGTATCGCAGAGTTCCGACAGATACCGAAGTTACCCAGAGACAAGACTAGTTCTAAGCTCCACTCAGCTAGAATAAGTTACCAAGACATACTATTTCACTTCAACATTTGTATATATTTATTTCCACTAATAGTATTCGTGAATTGACGTTTCAGTTTGTATATTACGTTCAATATAACCTATTTTCTATCTCCATACCGGTTTTTGTTGTTCATTATTGTTGTGGCGGACCTACTCATTAACATAGTAATGGACAAACTCAATCTGCATAAATACCATGTGACTAGTAGTATGAGTCAGACACCCGTAGAGTGAGTTACCGAACAGAGACTTTGATATCCAACACCGCTTGCTCGTCAGCTAGACGAACAAGCTGGCATATTGTATCTTTACCCGTTATTTTGTTAATACAATTGTTTACACTAATTCTGTGTTCCTGTTTTTATTTGTGACCCCTTAAACAGAGTTACAACAAATAGATAGATAAATACCAACAGACTGAGATAGATAGATAGATAGATAGATAGATAGATAGATAGATAGATACTAATAGGCTGATATAGATAGATAGATAGATAGATAGATAGATAGATAGATACCAATACACTAGATAGATAGATAGATAGATAGATAGATAGATAGATAGATAGATACATACATACATACATACATACATACATACATATGTACAGATTGAAATAGATAGATAGATAGATAGATAGATAGTGTTGTGGTGGACCTACACATTAACATAATAATGGTCTAACTCAACCTGCATAAATACCATGTGACTAGTAGTCACGGGAGAGCACCAGTCTGGTATGAGTCAGACACCCGTAGAGTGAATTACCGAACAGAGACTTTGATATCCAACACCGCTTGCTCGTCAGCTAGACGAACAAGCTGGCATATTGTATCTTTACCAGTTATTTTATTAATACAATTGTTTACACTAATTCTGTGTTCCTGTTTTTATTTGTGACCCCTTAAACAGAGTTACAACAAATAGATAGATAAATACCAACAGACTGAGATAGATAGATAGATAGATAGATAGATAGATAGATAGATAGATAGATAGATAGATACTAATAGGCTGATATAGATAGATAGATAGATAGATAGATAGATAGATAGATAACCACACAGATAGATAGATAGATAGATAGATAGATAGATAGATAGATAGATAGATAGATAGATAGATAGATAGATATCAATAGGCTGATAGATAGATAGATAGATAGATAGATAGATAGATACATACATACATACATACATACATATGTACAGATTGAAATGAAATAGATAGATAGATAGATAGATAGATAGATAGATAGATACCAACACACTGAGATAGATAGATAGATAGATAGATAGATAGATAGATAGATATCAATAGGCTGAGAGAGATAGATAGATAGATAGATAGATAGATAGATACATAGATACATACATACATACATACATACATACATATGTACAGATTGAAATAGATAGATAGATAGATAGATAGATAGATAGATAGATAGATAGATAGATAGATAGATTAGATAGATAGTGTTGTGGTGGACCTACACATTAACATAATAATGGTCTAACTCAACCTGCATAAATACCATGTGACTAGTAGTCACGGGAGAGCACCAGTCTGGTATGAGTCAGACACCCGTAGAGTGAATTACCGAACAGAGACTTTGATATCCAACACCGCTTGCTCGTCAGCTAGACGAACAAGCTGGCATATTGTATCTTTACCCGTTATTTTGTTAATACAATTGTTTACACTAATTCTGTGTTCCTGTTTTTATTTGTGACCCCTTAAACAGGGTTACAACAATTATTTTGGCGGTTCCTCCTCTGGAAGCCACAACAGATTCAATGAAAAAAAATCACTTAAACACTCCGAGAACATTTGGTTAATAGCAAATCGAATCAAAATATAAAGAATAATTGTCTTAAATACAGCGAAAACAAATCATTTCGACACTAGGAAAGAAAACAATAGATAAAAGCAGATTCAAACAAAATATGATGAATAATTGTGCAATAATTCAATGAAAGAATCAATCAATTAGAAACTCTAAAATAAAAATTTGGATCGAAGCAGATTAAATCAAAATGTAAAAAATAATTGCGTTAGATACAATGAAACGAATAAATCACTTCGACACTCCAAAAAGGAATTTTGTATGAGAGCAGATTAAATCAAACTATCAACAATTATTGAGTTAGATAATCGTAAACAAATAAATCACTTACAGACTCTAAAAAGAATTTTGGATGAGAACAGATTAAATGAAATTATAAAAAACTAGCAAGAGAGCCCGGCGTTGCTCGGATGTAATGAAAGCTTTAAAACTAATCCATGGTTCTGGAGCTCAGACTCTTTGGACGTTGGCAAGAAAAACTAAAATGCAATAGTTGTTTCCAGTTAAAGCGAAACCGTAGGTATCGATTTCCGATATCGGGGAAAATGGGTCGTCTGAGAAGATCTACTAATGTTTAAGTCTAAAAACTATAATTTTACCAAGTTAGAGCAGATTCTGCAGCAAGAACCACGATAAAAAAGCTGAAATCCTGATCATGATCAGACCTGATTGGATATCGGAGTATCGATTTCCAATATCGGGGAGAAATTAGAAAAAATATGTCACCCATGACCTGACCAGAAACCTAAAGAATATTTGTGTGAAGTTTGGTGAGAATCAGATAAAAAATCGTGGATTTGTAAAAGGATATACAGACAAATAAACACACACACACACAAACAACTTGCCGTTTATATATATATATTATCGATTTTCTGCACTATTGTAAGAACTGCAACCTTGAAACTTCTGAATATCGTTTCTCATGTCTTTGTCTATCAGCGTATCAAATTTGATTAAAATCGGACCATTCCTTCTATAACCCGATTTTTTCGATTATCGATTTTCGATATTTATCTGGGGTACCTCGACACAAAACCTAGCTAAAAACACTCGCAGACGTTTATAGTACAACTGTGTAAATTTTTAAGAAAATCGGTTCAGCCGTTTCGGAGTCTATAGGTAACGGACACACACAGACACACACACACACAGACAAAGTTCCAATTATAAATAAGTTTAGATAATTACGTTAGATAAAATGAAACGAATAAATCTTTGAAACACTGAAAAGTAAATCTGGATACGAGTAGATAAATTTACAAGTTATTTTTTCTCATTTAATTATAATATAATATGGAAGTAATTAACTTGAGTAATTTTTTTTAAACAAATTTTTAAGTATATGTTATTTCTCTTAGTTTTGAAACGAATTTATTCTCTCAAGGAATTTTGTATTTAATGATAAATTTTGACTAAGATTTACACGTTATTTTTTTTTAACTATTATTTAACATGTAAATCTTTTTTGATTAACTTATTTTTAAGCATTTTTGTAAAATGTTTTGTCTTTTAGTTTTTAAACAGAATTTTATTTAAGTATTGGTCTGTATCTCGAATTATTTCTGACGCATCTAAAATGCGTTATAAATGATTCAAGATTTCCTTTTGTAAATAGCCTATCGTGATAATCACGTTATTGTTAGAAAATAAGAATAAAAAGGAAAGTTATAAAAGAGAAAGACCGAACAAATAAGACATAATAAAGAAGTTAAAAATTGGGGGAAGAGAAAGGAAAGTCGTAAGACGAGCCAATATGATAAAGCAGTTTATTTTATTTACTTTTATATATATATATATATATATATATATATATATATATATTAATGCAGGTTGCATTGAATAATATAGACAAGTTTTGTCTATTAATTTTGTGTAGGATCCGTTCATACCGTCTGATATACTTGATGGTGATATCGTTGAAAGACAACAAAAAATCACAGTAATTATTGATTTTTTTTATCGGGTCTAAGCTTTCGGCTCACATAAGCCATTATCAAAGAGTAAATATTAACACGCAGTAAACATAGAACATTTAAGTTATTAACAATAAAGAGAATTAAATTGAAAATATAAGTCCATCCCTACCGTGGCGGATGGCCGAAGACAGTGACAAAATAGTGGCGTTGTGGTCCCTGGTCTGATTATAGGCATTTGAGTACGTTATTGGAAATATCAAAATTGATTGTATTCAAACCAGTTTTAAATTGTTTAATGTAGATTGCTTCAAGGATTTCTAGTTTCTGTTTATTATTTTCTTGTTTAAGTTTGTACGTGTTATCAACAAGCGTTTTTCTCAGAAGTGTATATATATATATATATATATATATATATATATATATATATATATATATATATATATATTGGTTTATTTCCTTCTCTTCTTAAAAGACACCCACGTCTTGGCCATATGTAGAAAGATCAATACAACCAAGCATATCCGATCTATAACATCGAATAGCCCAAGTGAAATCTTGATTAATTACCTTTTCTGGGGGAACTTATATAATGCACGTCCTCAAGCTAGAAGCAGTTTTTTTCTTCTGGGTGCGAGCCGAGTACTGATCATAATCGGTTGGGTCGCCTATCAAAGAAGTCTGTTGTCTATTGAGACCCGAAACTTCTAATGACATGGAAGCAACAACACTGGTGATGCACCTGGATTCGGCACTTAAGGTGTATTTTAATAATGATTAAATCAACATTTATTTGACAATCGTGTTAGAAACAACGAAAAGAATCCCTTAGAATCATTGAAAGGAAATTTTATTTAGAACATATTTAAAACAAAATATAAAAACTAATTGTCTTAGATACTATGAAAAGAATAAATGACATAGACAATATTAAAGGTTGGTTGGTTGCTTTATGGCATATCAACCTCGGCGGGTCATTTATTGCCAACTAAATTTTTATTTATTTATTACTGGCAATACATTTTTCTTTCAACAATTTATTGTTGTTTTTATATAAGTTTTGTGTCTAGTAATACTTTTTTTCTTTTCGAGTATCAAGATTCATTGGGATTTGCTCTTAAGGGCAGGGTCCCCAAGACCTACGCTGTTATTTAACCCATAACTGGAGGGAAAGAACGGATTAATACTTTTCCCAATGGCGCCAGTGCTTAAGTGTAATGAAAGGTAACCAACTGGAATCGAACTCGGCTCACCGATTTTTCTTTCCGAGCACGATATCCACTGCACCACAACGCACATCCGTCACTAAACGCTTACAGCACCTGGTATTTCCAAGCAGTCACCCATCTAAGTACTGACCAGGCTCAACGTTGCTTAACTTCGGTGATCGAGCGAGAACCGGTGTATTCAACGTGATATGGCCGTAAGCACGTACATCCGTCACTAAACACTTACAGCACCTGGTATTTCCAAGCGGTCACCCATCTAAGTACTGACCAGGCTCAACGTTGCTTAACTTCGGTGATCGCGCGATGTATGATATGAGAGGAAATTAAAGAAATATAAAGAGTGATTGCGTTAGATACAATGAAATAAACAAATCAATTACACACTATGAAAGAAATCTCTGGATAAGAGCAGATTAAATTCAAATATAATGAACAATTGCATTCTTTACCATGAAACCCTTAGACACCCTGGAAAGAAAATTTGGATAAGAGCGAATTAAATTAAAATATGAAGAAAAATTTCGTTAGGTATAATGAAAATAATAAAACAAATTAACACACGGATGAAAATTTGGTTAATTGTAGATTAAATCAAAATGTTAAAAAATATTGCGTTAGATACAATGAAAAGAATTAAACATTCTTACACTATGAATTGTAATTGTGGATGAGGGCAGAGTAAATTTAAATTTATAGTGGGTTATCTGTTCTAGTGAAACGTAGGTGTGTGTTGAAGTAGATTAACTGAATTTGGCCTCGTTAGTAGATAGCCCACTAAAAGTTATAAAAGGGGTTATAAAACAAGAAAATCAAATTGAGTATAGAAACAACATTTTATATATACACATATATGAATTAAGGTTTTTTTTTTACAAATAAAGTAATCTCATTTGGATGAGTTCAACGCACGTTAAAATGTTCATAGCAATAAATGCTGAAAAGAGAGTTTGTGGGTATGTGTGTGTGAGCGTTTGTCAGTTAGAAATGTTTTTGATGTCTCCGCTCCTTTGGTCGAATAAGTAGCTCAGGGAGAGCGAAGAAGAAGATGAGAGGGAAAGGAGGCGAGCATAGTGGATCACTTGACGAGGTCAAGGGACGTACTAATTATGCTCGTACTTTCTCAACTGGCGATGCTTTTTGTGTCGGCTTTTTATTTCGTCTTTGTGGGTCCCAGCAGATAATTTGGGAATTCACACCTGTATTTAATTCTGGGCTTCCCATTGGCTGATAAATAAAATTTGCGTAGGCTCGCGAACAGGAATTTGATTTTTATTAATTTTTGGTTTTCTGCCAGAACATATGCGTGGAGCCGGGTACGCAAAGACTAGTTTTGGTCATTTGCTTTCTGGATCTCTGAGGGCAAGCATCTGGTCCCTCGCTTTTCTCGGTATCACCACAAATATAAGGAACAATTGTGTTCGATGAAATAATAAGAATAACTAACTTACACTCTGAAAAGACAGATTAAATCAAAGTATAAAAATATTTTCGTTAGATTAATGAAAGGAATAATTCACTTCAGTCAGTCAAGTGCCATACTTGGGAAATCAATGACTGACTGAGCAGAAGATTATCCCACAGTAGGTTGCCATTGCTTTCTGCGGAAGACTGGTTGCCGTCCAAGGCTATAGAACCCAATCTGTCCTATTATTTAACCCATAACTGGAGGGAAGAAGCGGATTAATACCTTTTGTAAGGGTATTTGCGCGTAAGTGAATGCAAGGAATTTGACTGAATTCGAACTCGGCTTCCAGATTTCTCGTCCGGAGCCGATATCCACTGCACCACAAGGCACATCCATAATTCACTTAGACACACTGAAAAGAAAAATTAATAAGAGCAGATAAATAAAAAAAATACGTGGAATAAATGCGTTAGATAAAATGAAAAAAATAAATCACTAAGACACTCTGAATAGAAAAAGTGAATAAGAGCAGATTAAACCAAAATATAAAAAAGAAATGTTTAGACAAATTTAAACTACAAGACCCCCTACAGAAGGTAGCAGAAGAAAGTAACAAGAAAGAACTAGAAATAAACTGTACGAAAAAACCGAATATATGGTCCTCAGTAAAAAGGGCAGCCCAAAATGCCAAATACAGGTCGGGGATACCAGAATCAAGCAGGTACAAAAATTGGAATACCTGAGAAGCGTTATAACAGAAGACGGAAAGTGCGACACAGAGATCCAAAGATGAATTGGCATGGCAAAAGACACGTTCCAGAAGTTGAGTAGAGTATTAAGAAACAGGACAATTTCGCTAGAAACTAGGAAGAGAGTACTGGATTGCTATGTGAAGTCCATCCTTCAATATGTCAGTGAATGTTGGACAATACCATCAAAGATGAAGGAAAAACTTGAAATGTGGTTCTACAGAAGGATGCTGTGAATATCATAGATCGAGCATGGGAGCAATGATGTGGTCTTGAAAATGATGCAAACAAAAAGGAAATTAATACTGAGCATCAGGAAGATTCAGCTGAAGTTCCTGGGACATGTAATGAGGAAGGAAGGCTTGGAGTATCTGATACTAACAGGCCAGATAGAGGGAAAAAGAGACAGCGGAAAGCAGCAGATAACATATTTCAAGGACCTAATCAGGTGGATGATGGAACGAGGATTGCATGGCGTAACAGGAGAAGGCGTGCTAAGAGCCACCAGGGATAGGGAAACGTGGAAGGCCATGATCGTCTATGTCCTGAAGTGACAAGGCACATAGAAGAAAAGAACAAATCACATAGACACTATGAAAAGATATTTTCCACAAGGGCAGATTAAATCTAATTAAAAAAGAAAAAAACAATTGTGAGATACAATGACAAGAATATATCAATTGGACACTGAAAATAACCATCGGATTAAAGTAGATTAAACATAAAGGATGTGCATTGTGGTGCATTGGATATCGGCTCGGAATGAGAAATCGGGCAGCTGAGTTCGAATTCCAGTTGAATTCATTGCATTCATTTATGCGCAAATACCATTGGGAATGGTATTAATCTGTCTATTCCTTCCAGTTATGGGTTAAATAACAGGACAGATTGGGTTCTATAGTCATGGTCGGCAACCAGTCTACCGCAGAAAGCAATGGCAACCTACTGCGGGATAATCTTCTGCTCAGTCAGTCATGTCTCTATCAAGTCATGATCGCCCAAGCGTGTATCACGTATGGCACTTAACTGACTGACTGAAATTTAAACATAAGCAAAAATACTACTGGATAAAGCGAAAAGAAATCATTTCTATACGTTAAATAATAATTTGGATAAGAATAGATTCAATCAAAATATAACGAGAAATTGTGTTAGATTTAATGAAAAGGACAAATCAATTAGACACTATGAATTGAAAAATGGATGAGTGCAGATTAAATCAATGAAAAGGACAAATCAATTAGACACTACGAATTGAAAAATGGATGAGTGCAGATTAAATCAATGAAAAGGACAAATCAATTAGACACTATGAATTGAAATATGGATGAGTGCAGATTAAATCAATGAAAAGGACAAATCAATTAGACACTATGAATTGAAAAATGGATGAGTGCAGATTGAATCAATGAAAAGGACAAATCAATTAGACACTATGAATTGAAAAATGGATGAGTGCAGATTAAATCAATGAAAAGGATAAAACAATTAGAAACTATGATTTGAAAAATGGATGAGTGCAGATTAAATCAATGAAAAGGACAAATCAATTCGACACTATGAATTGAAAAATGGATGAGTGCAGAATAAATCAATGAAAAGGACAAATCAATTAGACACTATGAATTGAAAAATGGATGAGTGCAGATTAAATCAATGAAAAGGATAAAACAATTAGACACTATGATTTGAAAAATGGATGAGTGCAGATTAAATCAATGAAAAGGACAAATCAATTACACACTACGAATTGAAAAATGGATGAGTGCAGATTAAATCAATGAAAAGGATAAATCAATTAGACACTACGAATTGAAAAATGGATGAGTGCAGATTAAATCAATGAAAAGGATAAATCAATTCGACACTATGAATTGAAAAATGGATGAGTGCAGATTAAATCAATGAAAAGGATAAATCAATTAGACACTACAAATTGAAAAATGGATGAGTGCAGATTAAATCAATGAAAGGACAAATCAATTAGACACTACGAATTGAAAAATGGATGAGTGCAGATTAAATCAATGAAAAGGATAAATCAATTAGACACTACAAATTGAAAAATGGATGAGTGCAGATTAAATCAATGAAAAGGATAAATCAATTAGACACTACAAATGGAAAAATGGATGAGTGCAGATTAAATCAATGAAAAAGGACAAATCAATTAGACACTACGAATTGAAAAATGGATGAGTGCAGATTAAATCACAGGTGCAGATAAATCAATTAGACACTACGAATTGAAAAATGGATGAGTGCAGATTAAATCAATGAAAAGGACAAATCAATTAGACACTACGAATTGAAAATGGATGAGTGCAGATTAAATCAAATGAAAAGGATAAATCAATTAGACACTACTAATTAGAAAATGGATGAGTGCAGATTAAATCAATGAAAAGGACAAATCAATTAGACACTATGAATTGAAAAATGGATGAGTGCAGATTAAATCAATGAAAAGGACAAATCAATTAGACACTATGAATTGAAAAATGGATGAGTGCAGATTAAATCAATGAAAAGGACATATCACCCGACACTATGAATTGAAAAATGGATGAGTGCAGATTAAATCAATGAAAAAGATAAATCAATTAGACACTACGAATTGAAAAATGAAAGAGTGCAGATTAAATCAATGAAAAGGACAAATCAATTAGACACTATGAATTGAAAAATGGATGAGTGCAGATTAAATCAATGAAAAGGACAAATCAATTAGACACTATGAATTGCAAAATGATGAGTAGATTAACCAATGAAAAGATTAAAACAATTAGACACTATGATTTGAAAAATGGATGAGTGCAGATTAAATCAATGAAAAGGATAAATCAATTAGATACCACAATTAAAAAATGGAGCTGAATCAACAAAGAGACAAATCAATTCAATACTATGAATTGAAAAATGGATGAGCAAGAGATTAAATCAATGCGTTAGATAAAAACGAATTAGACACTACGAATTGCGCTGATGAGTAGATTAAATCAATGAAAGTAATGCAAATCCAATTCCATGACCATGAATTGAAAAATGGATGAGTGCAGATTAAATCAATGAAAAGGCCAAATCAATTAGACACTATGAATTGAAAAATGGATGAGTGCAGATTAAATCAATGAAAAGGATAAAAAATGAATTAGAGACTATGAATTGAAAAAATGGATGAGTGCAGATTAACCAGCTAGCATGATAAATCAATTCGACACTATGAATTCAAAAATGGATGAATATGAATTCAAATCAATGAAAAGGATAAAACAATTAGACACTATGAATTGAAAAATGGATGAGTGCAGATTAAATCAATGAAAAGGATAAATCAATTAGACACTATAGATTGAAAAATGGATGAATACAGATTAAATCAATAGAAAAGGACAAATCAATTCGACACAATGAATTGAAAAATGGATGAGTGCAGATTAAATCAATGAAAAGGCCAAATCAATTAGACACTATGAATTGAAAAATGGATGAGTGCAGATTAAATCAATGAAAAGGATAAAACAATTAGACACTATGAATTGAAAAATGGATGAATTACAGATTAAATCAATGAAAAGGATAAATCAATTAGACACTATTTGAATTGAAAAATGGATGAGTGGATAAATCAATGAAGAAGACAAATCAATTAAACTTTTGTGGAATTGAAAAATGGATGAGTGCAGTTAAATCAATGAAAAAGGCCAAATCAATTAGACACTGAATTGAAAAATGGATGAGTGCTAGTTAAATCAATGAAAAGGATAAACCAATTAGACACTGAATTGAAAAATGGATGAAGTCCACAGATTAAATCAATGAAAAGGATAAATCAATTCGACACTATGAATTGAAAAATGGATGAAATTGGTTAAATCAATGAAAGGACAAATCAATTAGACACTATGAATTGAAAAATGGATGATCACAGATTAAATCAATGAAAAGGCCAAATCAATTAGACACTGAATTGAAAAATGGATGAGTGGAATTAAATCAATGAAAAAGGATAAAACAAGGTAGACATGAATTGAAAAATGGATAGATGCAGATTAAATCAATGAAAAGGATAAATCAATTAAACACTGAATTGAAAAATAGATGAAATTGAACAAATCAATGAAAAGGACAAATCAATTAAACACTATGAATTGAAAATGGATGAATTTTGAATTAAATCAATGAAAAAGGGACAAATCAATTGAACATCTCTGAATTGAAAAAAATGGATGAGTACTAAAGATTCGTCAATGAAAAGAACAAATCAATTAGACACTATGAATTGAAAAATGGATGAGTGCTACAGATTAAATCAATGAAAAGGACAAATCAATTAGACACTATTGAATTGAAAAATGGATGGAGATACAGATGAAATCAATGAAAAGGATAAATCAATTAGAAACTACGAATTGAAAAATGGATGATTAACGATTAAATCAATGAAAAGGACCAATCAATTAAAACTATGAATTGAAAAATGGATGAAATTACAGATGGAAATCAATGAAAGGACAAATCAATTAGAAACTACGAATTGAAAAATGGATGAGTGCAGATTAAATCGACGAAAGGATAAATCAATTAAACTAAAATTGAAAAATGGATGAATTTTCAGATTAAATCAATGAAAGGACTTAAATCAATTCGACACTATGAATTGAAAAATGGATAGGTGTGGATTCTAAATCAATGAAGGATAAATCAATTGGGCCTGCGAATTGAAAAATGGATGGGTGTAGTTAAATCAATAGAAAGGATAAATCAATTAGACACTACGAATTGAAAAATGGATGATGCAGATTAAATCAATGAAAAGGATAAATCAATTACGACCACTGTAAGATTGAAAAATGGATGAGTGCCGTTAAATCAATGAGAAGATGACAAATCAATTAGACTACGAATTGAAAAATGGATGAAATTGCAGATTAAATCAGCCAAAAGGACAAATCAATTAGACACTATAGTTGAAAAATGGATGAGTGCAGATTAAATCAATGAAAAAGGATAAATCAATTTGAACCTTTCTGAATTGAAAAATGGATGAAGATTACAGATTAAATCAATGAAAGGATAAATCAATTAGACACTACGAATTGAAAAATGGATGAGTGCAGATTGAAGTCAATATTGAAAAGGATAAATCAGTGAACCTCTGATTGAAAAAAAATGGATGAGTGCAGATTAAATCAATGAAAAGGATAAATCAATTAGGCGCTACGGAGTTGAAAAATGGATGGGTGCAAGATTAAATCAATGAAAAGGACAAATCAATTCGACATATGAATTGAAAAATGGATGAGTGCAGATTAAATCAATGAAAGGATAAATCAATTAGAAACTTCAATTGAAAAATGGATAGGTGGAATTAAATCAATGAAAAGGACTAAATCAATTCGTACTATGGATGAAAAATGGATGGTGTGGATTAAATCAATGAAAGGATAAATCAATAGTTGAACTACGAATTGAAAAATGGATAAGGTGCAGATTAAATCAATAGAAAAAGGATAAATCAATTAGACACTACGAATTGAAAAATGGATGAGGTGTAGTTAAATCAATAGAAAAGGATAAATCAGTTAGAGCACTATATGAATTGAAAAATGGATGGTACAGTTAAATCAATGAAAATGACAAATCAATTAGACCTCAATTGAAAAATGGATGAGTGCGAATTAAATCAATGAAAAGGACAAATCAATTAGACCACTGAATTGAAAAATGGATGAGTCAAGTTAAATCCAATGAAAAGGATAAATCAATTAGACACACGAATTGAAAAATGGATGAGTTATGATTAAATCAATGAAAAGGATAAATCAGTTAGACACTACGAATTGAAAAATGGATGAGTTACTGGTTAAATCAATGAAAAGGATAAATCAATTAGACATACGAATTGAAAAATGGATGAGGTCTGATTAAATCAATGAAAAGGATAAATCGACACTATGTATTGAAAAATGGATGAGTGCAGATTAAATCAATGAAAAGGATAAATCAATTCGACACTATGAATTGAAATGGATGAGTGCAGATTAAATCAATGAAAAGGACAAATCAATTATACAATAGTGAATGCAGAAAAATGATGAGTGCAGATTAGAATCAAATGAAAAGGACAAAATCAATTAGACACTATGAATTGAAAATGGATGAGTGGATGAAATCAATGAAAAGGACAAATCCACTCCGACACTAAGGACTGAAAAAATGATGAGTGCAGATTAAATCAATAAAGTGATAAATCAATTCGACACTATGAATTGAAAATGGATGAGTGCAGATTAAATCACTATATGACAAATCAATTCGACACTATGAATTGAAAAATGATGGAGCAGATTGAAATCAATGAAAGGACACAAATCAATTAGACACTATGAATTGAAAAAGTGATGAGGCAGATTAAATCAATGAAAAAAGGACAATCATCAGACACAGAACTGAAAAAATGGATGGAGGCAGATTAACCAATGAAAGGACAAATCAATTAGACAGACGTTGACCTGAAAAATGATGAGGCAGATTAAAATCAACAAAAGTATAACCACTAGAGAGACTAAGAACTGAAATAATGAGTGTAGATTAAATCAATGAAATGACAAACCACTAGACACTATGAATTGGAAAAATGATGAGTGTGTAGATTAAATCAATGAAAGGACAGAACTGGATCAATGACTTCAGAATTGAAAAATGGATGAGTGCAGATTAAATCAATGAAAAGGACAACCGACTCACACTATGAATTGTTAGATGAGTGCAGATTAAATCAATGAAAAGGACAAATCAATTAGACACTATGAATTGAAAAATGATGAGTGCAAGATTAAATCAATGAAAGGACAAATCAATTAGACACTATAACTGAAAAATGGATGAGTGCAATAACCCATCGAAAGGACAAACTCAATGACCAACAATTGAAAAAATGGATGGAGGCAGATTAAATCAATGAAAGTGATGAAATCGACGAGACACTACGAATTGAAAAATGGATGAGTGCAGATTAAATCAATGAAAAGGATAACCACTGACACTACGTAACGAAAATGGATGAGTGCAGATTAACCAACAGAAAAGGATAAATCATCAGAGACACTACCAATTGAAAAATGGATGAGTGCAGATTAAATCAATGAAAAGGACAAATCAATTAGACACCACGAATTAAAAATGGATGAGTGCAGATTAAATCAATGAAAAGGACAAATCAATTAGACACACTAATTAAAGGTGCGATTAGAGTGCAGATTAAATCAATGAAAAGGATAAATCAATTCGACACTATGATTTGAAAAAATGGATGAGTGCAGATTAAATCAATGAAAATGATAAATCAATTCCATACCAGAAATTGAAAAAATGGATGAGCAAGATTAAATCAATGAAAAGGACAAATCAATTAGACACTATGAATTGAAAAATGATGAAAGATTAAATCCAATGAAAAGGAAAACCACTGAAACCATGAATTGAAAAAATGGATGAGTGCAGATTAAATCAATGAAAAGGACAAATCAATTAGACACTATGAATTGAAAATTGATGAGTGCAGATTAAATCAATGAAAAGGAGCCAAATCAATTAGACACCATGAACTGAAATGGATGAGTGCAGATTAAATCAATGAAAAGGATAAATCAATTAGACACTACGAATTGAAAAATGGATGAGTGCAGATTAAATCAATGAAAAGGATAAATCAATTAGACACTACGATGAAAAAATGGATGAGTGCAGATTAAATCAATGAGAAGTGATAAAATCAATTAGACACAAGAATCGAAAAATGATGATAGACGAAATCAATGAGACAGAACTAACTGGAAGACCACGACTGAAATGGATGAGTGCAGACAATCAATGAAATAACAAACTAATAGACACGACTGAAATGATGAGTGCAAGATTAAATCAATGAAAAGGACAAATCAATTAGACACTACTAACTGAAAAATGATGAGTAAGATTGAATCAATGAAAAGGATAAATCAATTCGACACTATGATTTGAAAAAATGGATGAGTGCAGATTAAATCAATGAAGGAGAATCAATTCGACACTATGAATTGAAAAAATGGATGAGTGCAGATTAACCATTAAAGGCTAACAAATCAATTAGACACCAAGAATTGAAAAATGGATGAGTGCAGATTAAATCAATGAAAAGGAAAACTCACTAGACACTATGAACTAATGATGAGTGCAGATTAAATCAATGAAAGGATAAATCAATCAGACACTCATGAATTGAAATGGATGAGTGCAGATTAAATCAATGAAAAGGACAAATCAATTCGACACTAGAATTGAAAAATGGATGAGTGCAGATTAAATCAAATAAAAAGCATAAATCAATTAGACACTATGAATTGAAAAATGGATGAGTGCAGATTAAATCAATGAAAAGGACAAATCAATTAGACACTATGAATTGAAATGGATGAGTGCAGATTAAATCAATGAAAAGGACAAATCAATTAGACACTACAATTGAAATGGATGAGTGCAGATTAAATCAATGAAAAGGACAAATCAATTAGACACTATGAATTGAAAAATGGATGAGTGCAGATTAAATCAATGAAAAGGATAAATCAATTCGAGACTATGGAATGAAAAATGGATGAGTGCAGATTAAATCAATGGAAAGGACAAATCAATTAGACACGATAAATTGAAAATGGATGAGTAGATTAACCAATGAAAAGGACAAATCAATGTAATACCATGAATTGAAATGGATGATAGATTAAATCAATGAAAAGATAAATCAATTAGACACTACTAATTGAAATGATGAGTGCAGATTAAATCAATGAAAAGGATAAATGAATTAGACACACGACTGAAAAATGACACATGCAGATTAAATCAATGAAAAGGATAAATCAATTAGACACTACGAATTGAAAATGGATGAGTGCAGATTAAATCAATGAAAATGATAAATCAATTCGATACTGCGAATTGAAAAATGGATGTGAGTAGATTAAATCACCTAGTGCTGATAAATCAATTCGACACTATGAATTGAAATTGGATGAGTGCAGATTAAATCAATGAAAAGGACAAATCAATTAGACACCAGAATCTCTAGTAAATGACATGCAGATTAAATCAATGAAAAGGCCAAATCAATTCGACACTATGAATTGAAAAATGGATGAGCATTAACCAATGAAGGATAAACTGACTCCGACACTATGAATTGAAATGGATGAGCGAGATTAAACGAATTAAAAGGATAACTGACCTTGACACCCATGAAATGAAAATGATGAGTTAAGATCAAATCAATGAAAAGGACACCCATCTGAGATCATGAATTGAATGGATGAGTAAAGAAAGATTAACCAATGAAAAGGACAATCCACTAGACATCATGAATTGAAAAATGGATGAGTGCAGATTAAATCAGAAAGGACAAAACTTAATCGACACTATGAATTGAAAAATGGATGAGCAGATTAAATCAATGAAAAGGATAAATCAATTAGACACTACGAATTGAAAAATGGATGAAGTGATTAAATCAATGAAAAGGATAAATCAGTTCGACACCATGAATTGAAAAATGGATGAGTGCAGATTAAATCAATGAAAAAGGACAAACTAATTAGACACTATGAATTGAAAATGGATGAGTGAAGATTAAATCAATGAAAAGGACAACTGACCAGACACTACATGAATTGAAAAATGGATGAGTGCAGATTAAATCAATGAAAAGGCCAAATCAATTAGACACTATGAATTGAAATGGATGAGTGCAGATTGAAATTAATGAAAAGGACAAATCAATTAGACACTATGAATTGAAAATGGATGAGTGCAGATTAAATCAATGAAAAGGACAAATCAATTAGACACTATGAATTGAAAAATGGATGAGTGAAGATTAACTAATGAAAAGGACAAATCAATTAGAGAAGAATTGAAAAATGGATGAGTGCAGATTAAATCAATGAAAAGGCCAAATCAATTAGACACTATGAATTGAAAAATGGATGAGTGCAGATTAAATCAATGAAAAGGACAAATCCATCAGACACCCATGAATTGAAATGGATGAGTGCAGATTAAATCAATGAAAACAAATTAATTAGACACTATGAATTGAAAAATAGATGAGTAGATTAAATCAATGGGGCACAAATCAATTAGACACTATGCACTGAATGATGAGCATCAAATCAATGTGAAAAGGACAAATCAATTGTACACTATGAATTGAAAAATGGATGAGTGCAGATTAAATCAATGAAAAAAGGACAATCAATTAGACACTACGAATTGAAAATGGATGAGTAGATTAAACTAATGAAAAGGATAAATCAATTAGACACTACGAATTGAAAATGGATGAGTGCAGATTAAATCAATGAAATAGAACTGACCGACACTACGAATTGAAAATGGATGAGTGCAGATTAAATCAATGAAAAGGACAAATCAATTAGACACTATGAATTCAAAAAATGGATGAGCAAAGATTAAATCAATGAAAAGGATAAATCAATTCGACACTATGAATTGAAAAATGGATGAGTGCAGATTAAATCAATGAAAAGGACAAATCAATTGTGACACTATGAATTGAAAAATGGATGAGTGAGATTAAATCAATGAAAAGGACAAATCAATTAGACACTATGAATTGAAAAATGGATGAGCAGATTAAATCAATGAAAAGGACAAATCAATTAGACACTATGAATTGAAAAATGGATGAGTGCAGATTAAATCAATGAAAAGGATAACTATCTCTGAGACCAATAACTGAAAATGATGAAAGTAGATTAAATCAATGAAAAAGGACAAATCAATTCGACACTATGAATTGAAAAATGGATGAGTAGATTAAATCAATGAAAAAGGACAAATCAATTAGACCATGAATTGAAAAATGGATGAGTGTAGATTAAATCAATGAAAAAGACAAATCAATTATGACCCGTAATAACTGAAAAATGGATGAGGAGATTAACTAATGAAAAGGACAAACTAATTAGACATCTACGTAACTGAAAAATGGATGAGTGCAGATTAAATCAATGAAAAGGATAAATCAATTAGACACTACGAATTGAAAAATGGATGAGAAGATTAACCAATGCAGCGATAAATCAATTTAGACACTACTTAATTGAAAATGGATGAGTGCATTAAATCAATGAAAAGGATAACTAATTAGACACCAATAATTTAAAAATGGATGAGTAGATTAAATCAATGAAAAGACAAATCAATTAGACACTACGAATTGAAAAATGGATGAGTGCAGATTAAATCAATGAAAAGTGACACAACCACTGACACTACGAATTGAAAAATGGATGAGTGCAGATTAAATCAATGAAAAGGATAAATCAATTCGACACCAAGGGATTTTGAAAAAATGGATGAGTGCGCAGATTAAATCAATGAAAAGGATAAATCAATTCACACTATGAATTAAAAATGGATGAGCATATCAAATCAATGAAAAATGACAATCCACCAGACACTATGAATTGAAAAATGGATGAGTGCAGATTAAATCAATGAAAAGGAAAACTTAATTAGACACCATGAATTTAAATGGATGAGTGCAGATTAAATCAATGAAAAGGACAAATCAATTAGACACTACAGGAATTGAAAAATGGATGAGTGCAGATTAAATCAATAAAGTGACAAAATCAATTCAGACATCTGAGGAATTTAGAAAAATGATGAGTAGATTAACCACTGAAAAGGACAAATCAATTCTAGACATTCACGAATTGAAAAATGGATGAGCAGATTAAATCATCTAAAAGGATAACTAATTAGACATTCATTTAATTGAAAAATGGATGAGTAGATTTTCAACCAATGAAAAAGGATAAATCAATTAGATGACCATTTAACTGAAAAATGGAGAGGAGATTAAATCAATGAAAAAGATAATCAATTTACACTACGAATTGAATGGATGAGGAGATTAAATCAATGAAAAGGACAAACTAATTAGACACTACGAATTGAAAAATGGATGAGTGCAGATTAAATCGAATTAAAGACAAACTAATTAGACACTACTTAATTGAAAAATGGATGAGTGCAGATTAAATCAATGAAAAGGATAAATCAATCTCATACTCATGATTTTAAAATGATGAGCATATCAAATCAATTAAAAGGACAAATCAATCCTATCAATTCATGGAATTTAAAATGACGAGCATATCAACCAATGAAAAGGACAAATTAATTCAGACACTATGAATTGAAAAATGGATGAGCCACATCAAATCAATGAAAAAGGAAACTCAATTACATTAACTATGAATTGAAAAATGGATGAGTGCAGATTTAATCAATGAAAAGGCCAAATCAATTCGACACTATGAATTGAAAAATTAATGAGTGAAAGATTAAATCAATGAAAAGGATAAATCAATTCGACACTATGAATTGAAAAATGGATGAGTGCAGATTAAATCAATGAAAAGGACAAATCAATTCTATACTCATGAATTGAAAAAAAAATGGATGAGTGCAGATTAAATCAATGAAAAGGACAAATCAATTGTGACACTATGAATTGAATGATGAGCAGATTAAATCAATGAAAAGGACAAATCAATTAGACACTCATGAATTGAAAAATGGATGAGTGCAGATTAAATCAATGAAATGACAAATCAATTAGACCATGAATTCGAAATGGATGAGTTATGATTTCAAATCAATGAAAAGGGACAAATCAATTAGACACTATGAACAAAATGGATGAGTGCAGATTAAATCAATGAAAAGGATAAATCAATTCGACACTATGAATTGAAAAATGGATGAGTGCAGATTAAATCAATGAAAAGCGACAAAATCAATTAGACACTACTTAATTGAAAAATGGATGAGTGCAGATTAAATCAATGAAAAGGACAAATCAATTAGACACTATGAATTGAAAATGGATGAGTGCAGATTAAATCAATGAAAAGGATAATCAATTAGGACATTCAGCGACCAAAATGGATGGAGGTGAGATTAACCAATGAAAGGATAAATGAATTAGACACTACGAATTGAAAAATGGATGAGTGCAGATTAAATCAATGAAAAGTGATAAATCCACTAGACACTACGAATTGAAAAATGGATGAGTGCAGATTAAATCAATGAAAATGATAAATCAATTCGATACTATGAATTGAAAAATGGATGAGTGCAGATTAAATCAATGAAAGGATAAATCAATTCGACACTATGAATAAAATTGATGAGCAAGATTAAATCAATGAAAAAAGGACAATTAATTAGACACTAAGAATGAAATGATGAGCAGGATTACAAATCAATGAAAAGCTAAATCAATTCGACACTATGAATTGAAAAATGGATGAGTGCAGATTAAATCAATGAAAGGATAAATCAATTCGATACTATGAATTGAAAAATGGATGAGCAGATTAAATCAATGAAAAGGACAAATCAATTCGACACCATGAAATGAAAAATGGATGAGTGCAGATTAAATCAATGAAAAGGACAAATCAATTCGACACCATGAATTGAAAATGATGAGAAAGATTAACCAATGAAAGGACAAATCAATTAGACACCATGAATTTAAAATGGATGAGAGATTAAATCAATGAAAAAGGACAATCAATTTACACTATGAATTGAAAATGGATGGAGTAGATTAAATCAATGAAAAAAGATAAATCAATTAGACACTACGAATTGAAAATGGATGAGTGCAGATTAAATCAGCTATATGATAACCAGTTCGACATCTACGTAACTGAAAAATGGATGAGTAGATTAACCAATGAAAGGACAAACTCAATTAGACACCATGAATTGAAAAATGGATGAGCAGATTAAATCAATGAAAAGGACAAATCACTCAGACAATAAGGAATTGAAAAATGGATGAGTGCAGATTAAATCAATGAAAAGGCCAAATCAATTAGACACTATGAATTGAAAAGTGGATGAGTGCAGATTAAATCAATGAAAAGGACAAATCAATTAGACACTATGAATTGAAAAATGGATGAGTGCAGATTAAATCAATGAAAAGGACAAATCAATTAGACACTATGAATTGAAAAATGGATGAGTGAAGATTAAATCAATGAAAAGGACAAATCAATTAGACAGTATGAATTGAAAAATGGATGAGTGCAGATTAAATCAATGAAAAGGCCAAATCAATTAGACACTATGAATTGAAAAATGGATGAGTGCAGATTAAATCAATGAAAAGGACAAATCAATTAGACACTATGAATTGAAAAATGGATGAGTGCAGATTAAATCAATGAAAAAAACAAATTAATTAGACACTATGAATTGAAAAATAGATGAGTGCAGATTAAATCAATGTAAAGGACAAATCAATTAGACACTATGAATTGAAAAATGGATGAGTGCAGATTAAATCAATGAAAAGGACAAATCAATTAGACACTATGAATTGAAAAATGGATGAGTGCAGATTAAATCAATGAAAAGGACAAATCAATTAGACACTACGAATTGAAAAATGGATGAGTGCAGATTAAATCAATGAAAAGGATAAATCAATTAGACACTACGAATTGAAAAATGGATGAGTGCAGATTAAATCAATGAAAAGTATAAATCAATTCGACACTACGAATTGAAAAATGGATGAGTGCAGATTAAATCAATGAAAAGGACAAATCAATTCGACACTATGAATTGAAAAATGGATGAGTGCAGATTAAATCAATGAAAAGGACAAATCAATTCGACACTATGAATTGAAAAATGGATGAGTGCAGATTAAATCAATGAAAAGGACAAATCAATTAGACACTATGAATTGAAAAATGGATGAGTGCAGATTAAATCAATGAAAAGGACAAATCAATTAGACACTATGAATTAAAAAATGGATGAGTGCAGATTACATCAATGAAAAGGATAAATCAATTCGACACTACGAATTGAAAAATGGATGAGTGCAGATTAAATCAATGAAAAGGACAAATCAATTCGACACTATGAATTGAAAAATGGATGAGTGCAGATTAAATCAATGAAAAGGATAAATCAATTCGACACTATGAATTGAAAAATGGATGAGTGCAGATTAAATCAATGAAAAGGACAAATCAATTCGACACTATGAATTGAAAAATGGATGAGTGCAGATTAAATCAATGAAAAGGATAAATCAATTCGACACTATGAATTGAAAAATGGATGAGTGCAGATTAAATCAATGAAAAGGATAAATCAATTCGACACTACGAATTGAAAAATGGATGAGTGCAGATTAAATCAATGAAAAGGACAAATCAATTCGACACTATGAATTGAAAAATGGATGAGTGCAGATTAAATCAATGAAAAGGACAAATCAATTCGACACTATGAATTGAAAAATGGATGAGTGCAGATTAAATCAATGAAAAGGATAAATCAATTAGACACTACGAATTGAAAAATGGATGAGTGCAGATTAAATCAATGAAAAGGACAAATCAATTAGACACTACGAATTGAAAAATGGATGAGTGCAGATTAAATCAATGAAAAGGATAAATCAGTTCGACACTATGAATTGAAAAATGGATGAGTGCAGATTAAATCAATGAAAAGGACAAGTCAATTAGACACTATGAATTGAAAAATGGATGAGTGAAGATTAAATCAATGAAAAGGACAAATCAATTAGACACTATGAATTGAAAAATGGATGAGTGCAGATTAAATCAATGAAAAGGCCAAATCAATTAGACACTATGAATTGAAAAATGGATGAGTGCAGATTAAATCAATGAAAAGGACAAATCAATTAGACACTATGAATTGAAAAATGGATGAGTGCAGATTAAATCAATGAAAAAAACAAATTAATTAGACACTATGAATTGAAAAATAGATGAGTGCAGATTAAATCAATGTAAAGGACAAATCAATTAGACACTATGAATTGAAAAATGGATGAGTGCAGATTAAATCAATGAAAAGGACAAATCAATTCAACACTACGAATTGAAAAATGGATGAGTGCAGATTAAATCAATGAGAAAGGATAAATCAATTAAGACACTACGAATTGAAAAATGGATGAGTGCACAGATTAAATCAATAGAAAAGGATAAATCAATTAGACACTACGAATTGAAAGAAATGGATAGTGCAGATTAAATCAATGAAAAGGATAAATCAGATTAAAATACTATGAATTGAAAAATGGATGAGTGCAGATTAAATCAATGAAAAGGACAAATCAATTAGACACTATGAATTGAAAAATGGATCAGTGAAGATTAAATCAATGAAAAGGACAAATCAATTAGACACATGAATTGAAAAATGGATGAGTGCAGATTAAATCAATGAAAAGGCCAAATCAATTAAGACACTATGAATTGAAAAATGGATAGGTGCAGACAAATCAATGAAAAGGACAAATCAATTAGACACTATGAATTGAAAAATGGATGAGTGCAGATTAAATCAATGAAAAAAACAAATTAATTAGACACTATGAATTGAAAAATAGATGAGTGCAGATTAAATCAATGTAAAGGACAAATCAATTAGACACTATGAATTGAAAAATGGATGAGTGCAGATTAAATCAATGAAAAGGACAAATCAATTAGACACTATGAATTGAAAAATGGATGAGTGCAGATTAAATCAATGAAAAGCATAAATCAATTAGACACTGAATTGAAAAAATGGATGAGGTGCAGATTAAATCAATGAAAAGGATAAATCAATTCAACACTACGAATTGAAAAATGGATGAGTGCAGATTAAATCAATGAAAAGGACAAATCAATTCGACACTATGATTGAAAAATGGATGAGTGCAGATTAAATCAATGAAAAGGACAAATCAATTCGACACTATGAATTGAAAAATGGATGATTACCCAGATTAAATCAATGAAAAGGACAAATCAATTGACCTCTATGGATGAAAAATGGATGAGTTACAGATTAAATCCAATGAAAAAGGACAAATCAATTATAGACACTATGAATTGAAAAATGGATGAGTGCAGATTAAATCAATGAGATAATCAATTCGACACTACAAATTGAAAAATGGATGAGTGCAGATTAAATCAATGAAAAGGACAAATCAATTCGACACTATGAATTGAAAAAAATGGATGAGTGCAGATTAAATCAATGAAAAGGATAAATCAATTCGACACTATGAATTGAAAAATGGATGAGTGCAGATTAAATCATGAAAAGGACAATCAATTGACATGGAATTGAAAAATGGATGATGCAGATTAAATCAATGAAAGGATAAATCAATTCGACACTATGAATTGAAAAATGGATGAGTGCAGATTAAATCAATGAAAAGGATAAATCAATTCGACTCAATTGAAAAATGGATGAGTGCAGATTAAATCAATGAAAAGGACAAATCAATTCGACACTATGAATTGAAAAATGGATGAGTGCAGATTAAATCAATGAAAAGGACAAATCAATTCGACACTATGAATTGAAAAATGGATGAGTGCAGATTAAATCAATGAAAAGGATAAATCAATTAGACACTACGAATTGAAAAATGGATGAGTGCAGATTAAATCAATGAAAAGGACCAAATCAATTAGACACTACGAATTGAAAAATGGATGAAGATGTGGTCAAATCAATGAAAAGGATAAATCAGTTCGACACTATGAATTAATGGATGAGTGCAGATTAAATCAATGAAAAGGACAAATCAATTAGACACTATGAATTGAAAAATGGATAGTGAAGAAGATTAAATCAATGAAAAGGACAAATCAATTAGACACTATGAATTGAAAAATGGATAGTGCAGTCAAATCAATGAAAAGGCAAATCAATTAGACACTATGAATTGAAAAATGGATGAGTGCAGATTAAATCAATGAAAAGGACAAATCAATTAGACACTATGAATTGAAAAATGGATGAGTGCAAGATTAGATCAATGAAAAAAAACAAATTAATTAGACACTATGAATTGAAAAATAGATGAGTGGTCAAAATGTCTGGAGACAAATCAATTAGACACTATGAATTGAAAAATGGATGAGTGCAGATTAAATCAATGAAAAGGACAAATCAATTCGACACTATGAATTGAAAAATGGATGAGTGCAGATTAAATCAATGAAAGGATAAATCAATTAGACACTACGAATTGAAAAATGGATGAGTGCAGATTAAATCAATGAGATAAATCAATTCGACACTATGAATTGAAAAATGGATGAGTGCAGATTAAATCAATGAAAAGGACACAAATCAATTAGACACTATGAATTGAAAAATGGATGATGAGATTAAATCAATGAAAAGGACAAATCAATTAGACACTATGAATTGAAAATGGATGAGTGCAGATTAAATCAATGAAAAGGCCAAATCAATTAGACATAACAGATTGAAAAATGGATGAGTGCAAGATTAAAATCAATGAAAAGGACAAATCAATTAGACACTATGAATTGAAAAATGGATGAGTGCAGATTAAATCAATGAAAAAAACAAATTAATTAGACACTATGAATTGAAAAATGATGAGTGCAGATTAAATCAATGTAAGGACAAATCAATTAGACACTATGAATTGAAAAATGGATGAGTGCAGATTAAATCAATGAAAAGGACAAATCAATTAGACACTATGAATTGAAAAATGGATGAGTGCAGATTAAATCAAGGAAAAGGACAAATCAATTAGACACTATGAATTGAAAAATGGATGAGTGCAGATTAAATCAATGAAAGGATAAATCAATTAGACACTACGAATTGAAAAAATGGATGAGTGCAGATTAAATCAATGAAAAGGATAAATCAATTAGACACTACGAATTGAAAAATGGATGAGTGCAGATTAAATCAATGAAAAGGATAAATCAGTTCGACACTATGAATTGAAAAATGGATGAGTGCAGATTAAATCAATGAAAAGGACAAATCAATTAGACACTATGAATTGAAAAATGGATGAGTGAAGATTAAATCAATGAAAAGTACAAATCAATTAGACACTATGAATTGAAAAATGGATGAGTGCAGATTAAATCAATGAAAAGGCCAAATCAATTAGACACTATGAATTGAAAAATGGATGAGTGCAGATTAAATCAATGAAAAGGACAAATCAATTGAACACTTTATGAATTGAAAAAATGGATGAGTGCAGATTAAATCAATGAAAAAAACAAATTAATTAGACATGAATTGAAAAATAGATGAGTGCAGATTAAATCAATGTAAAGGACAAATCAATTAGACACTATAGATTGAAAAATGGATAGTGCAGATTAAATCAATAGAAAAGGACAGAATCAATTAATTTTATGAATTGAAAAATGGATGATTACGTTAGTAATGAAAAGACAAATCAGTTAGACACTATGAACTGAAAAATGGATGAGTGCAGATTAAATCAATGAAAGGACAAATCAATTAGACACTATGAATTGAAAAATGGACAGGTGCAGATTAAATCAATAGAGAAAAACAAATTAATTAGACACTATGAATTGAAAAATAGATAAGAGTGCAGATTAAATCAATGTAAAGGACAAATCAATTAGACACTATGAATTGAAAAATGGATGAGTGCAGATTAAATGTGAAGGACAAATCAATTAGACACTATGAATTGAAAAATGGATGAGTGCAGATTAAATCAAGGAAAAGGACAAATCAATTAGACACTATGAATTGAAAAATGGATGAGTGCAGATTAAATCAATGAAAAGGATAAATCAATTAGACACTACGAATTGAAAAATGGATGAGTGCAGATTAAATCAATGAAAAGGATAAATCAATTCGACTCAATTGAAAAATGGATGAGTGCAGATTAAATCAATGAAAAGGACAAATCAATTCGACACTATGAATTGAAAAATGGATGAGTGCAGATTAAATCAATGAAAGGACAAATCAATTCGACACTATGAATTGAAAAATGGATGAGTGCAGATTAAATCAATGAAAAGGACAAATCAATTAGACACTATGAATTGAAAAATGGATGAGTGCAGATTAAATCAATGAAAAGGTCAAATCAATTAGACACTATGAATTGAAAAAATGGATGAGTGCAGATTAAATCAATGGACTTAAATCAATTCGACACTACGAATTGAAAAATGGATGAGTGCAGATTAAATCAATGAAAAGGACAAATCAAGTCGACACTATGAATTGAAAAATGGATGAGTGCAGATTAAATCAATGAAAGGATAAATCAATTTGACTATGAATTGAAAAATGGATGAGTGCAGATTAAATCAATGAAAAGGACAAATCAATTCGACACTATGAATTGAAAAATGGATGAGTGCAGATTAAATCAATGAAAAGGATAAATCAATTCGACACTATGAATTGAAAAATGGATGAGTGCAGATTAAATCAATGAAAGGACAAATCAATTCGACACTATGAATTGAAAAATGGATGAGTGCAGATTAAATCAATGAAAGGACAAATCAATTAGACACTATGAATTGAAAAATGGATGAGTGCAGATTAAATCAATGAAAAGGACAAATCAATTCGACACTATGTATTGAAAAATGGATCAGTGCAGGTTAAATCAATGAAAAGGATAAATCAATTCGACACTATGAATTGAAAAATGGATGAGTGCAGATTAAATCAATGAAAAGGACAAATCAATTCGGCACTATGAATTGAAAAATGGATGAGTGCAGATTAAATCAATGAAAAGGACAAATCAATTAGACACTATGAATTGAAAAATGGATGAGTGCAGATTAAATCAATGAAAAGGATAAATCAATTAGATACTATGAATTGAAAAATGGATAGAGTGCAGACAAATCAATGAAAAGGATAAATCAAATTGAAGCATACGAATTGAAAAATGGATGATCAGTTAAATCAATGAAAAGGACAAATCAATTAAGACACTATGAATTGAAAAATGGATGAGTGCAGATTAAATCAATGAAAAGGACAAATCAATTCGACACTATGAATTGAAAAATGGATAATTTCGATTAAATCAATGAAAAGGATAAATCAATTAGACACTACGAATTGAAAAATGGATGAAGTTACCAGATTAAATCTAGAAAAGGATAAATCAATTAGACACTACGAATTGAAAAATGGATGAGTGCAAGATTAAATCAATGAAAAGGATAAAATCAGTTCGACACTATGAATTGAAAAATGGATGAGTGCAGATTAAATCAATGAAAAGGACAAATCAATGAGACACTATGAATTGAAAAATGGATGAGTGAAGATTAAATCAATAGAAAGGACAAATCAATTAGACACTATGAATTGAAAAATGGATGAGTGCAGATTAAATCAATGAAAAGGCCAAATCACTTAGACACTATGAATTGAAAAATGGATAGTGCAGATTAAATCAATGAAAAGGACAAATCAATTAGACACTACGAATTGAAAAATGGATGAGTGCAGAATAAATCAATGAAAAGGATAAATCAATTCGACTTATATGGATGAAAAAATGGATGAGGATGCAGATTAAATCAATGAAAAGGACAAATCAATTAGACACTATGAATTGAAAAATGGATGAGTGAAAGATTAAATCAGCCAATGAAAAGGACAAATCAATTGAACCCTATGAATTGAAAAATGGATGAGTGCAATTAAATCAATGAAAAGGCAAATCAATTAGACACTATGAATTGAAAAATGGATGAGTGCAGATTAAATCAGTGAAAAGGACAAATCAGTTAGACACTATAGATTGAAAAATGGATGAGTGCAGATTAAATCAATGAAAAAACAAATTAATTAGACACTATGAATTGAAAAATAGATGAGTGCAGATTAAATCAATGTAAAGGACAAATCAATTAGACTATGAATTGAAAAAGGATGAGTGCAGATTAAATCAATGAAAGGACAAATCAATTAGACACTATGAATTGAAAAATGGATGAGTGCAGATTAAATCAATGAAAAGGCCAAATCAATTAGACACTATGAATTGAAAAAATGGACTAGATGCAGATTAAATCAATGAAAAGGACAAATCAATTAGACACTATGAATTGAAAAATGGATGAGTGCCGATTAAATCAATGAAAAGGACAAATCAGGTAGACACTATGAATTGAAAAATGGATGAGTGCAGATTAAATCAATGAAAAGGACAAATCAATTCGACACTATGAATTGAAAAATGGATGATGCAGATTAAATCAATGAAAAGTCCAAATCAATTAGACACTGATGAATTGAAAAATGGATGTGTGCAGATTAAATCAATGAAAAGGACAAATAAAATTAGACACTATGAATTGAAAAATGGATGAGTGCAGATTAAATCAATGAAAAGGCCAAATCAATTAGACACTATGAATTGAAAAATGGATAGGTGCAGATTAAATCAATGAAAAGGACAAATGAATTAGACACTATGAATTGAAAAATGGATGAGTGCAGATTAAATCAATGAAAAGGACAAATTAATTAGACACTATGAATTGAAAAATGGATGAGTGCAGATTAAATCTATGAAAAGGACAAATCAATTAGACACTATGAATTGAAAAATGGATGAGTGCAGATTAAATCAATGAAAAGGATAAATCAATTAGACACTATGAATTGAAAAATGGATGAGTGCAGATTAAATCAATGAAAAGGACAAATCAATTAGACACTATGAATTGAAAAATGGATGAGTGCAGATTAAATCAATGAAAAGGACAAATCAATTAGACACTATGAATTGAAAAATGGATGAGTGCAGATTAAATCAATGAAAAGGACAAATCAATTCGACACTATGAATTGAAATATGGATGAGTGCAGATTAAATCAATGAAAAGGACAAATCAATTAGACACTATGAATTGAAAAATGGATGAGTGCAGATTAAATCAATGAAAAGGACAAATCAATTAGACACTATGAATTGAAAAATGGATGAGTGCAGATTAAATCAATGAAAAGGACAAATCAATTAGACACTATGAATTGAAAAATGGATGAGTGCAGATTAAATCAATGAAAAGGACAAATCAATTATGCACTATGAATTGAAAAATGGATGAGTGCAGATTAAATCAATTGAAAAGTACAAATTAATTAGACACTATGAATTGAAAAAATGAAAGGAGTGCAGATTAAATCAATGAAAAGGACAAATCAATGAAGACTATGAATTGAAAAAATGATGAGTGCAGATTAAATCAATGAAAAGGACAAATCAATTAGACACTAATGAAAAAATGATGAGTGCAGATTAAATCAAATATTTGAAAAGGACAAATCAATTAGACACTATGAATTGAAATGACAGAGCAAGATTAAATCAATGAAAAGGACAAATCAATTAGACACTATGAATTGAGAAATGACAGAGCAGATTAAATCAATGAAAAGATTAGAATCAATTCGACACTATGAATTAAATATGGATGAGTGCAGATTAAATCAATGAAAAGGACAAATCAATTAGACACTATGAATTGAAAAATGGATGAGTGCAGATTAAATCAATGAAAAAGGACAAATCAATTAGACACTATGAATTGAAAAATGGATGAGTGCAGATTAAATCAATGAAAAGGAGCAAATCAATTAGACACTATGAATTGAAAATGGATGAGTGAGATTAAATCAATGAAAAGGATAAACCAATTAGACACTATGAATTGAAAAAAATGGATGGAGTGCAGATTAAACCAATGAAAAAAACAAATTAATTAGACACCATGAAGTGAAAATGATGAGTGCAGATTAAATCAATGTAAAGGACAACTCAATTAGACACTATGAATTGAAAAATGAATGAGTGCAGATTAAATCAATGAAAAGGACAAATCAATTAGACACTATGAATTGAAAAATGGATGAGTGCAGATTAAATCAATGAAAAGGTCAAATCAATTAGACACTATGAATTGAAAAATGGATGAGTGCATATTAAATCAATGAAAAGGACAAATCAATTAGACACTCATGAATTGAAAAAATGGATGGAGTACTATTAAATCAATGAAAAGGACAAATCAATTAGACACTATGAATTGAAAAAATGATGAGTGCAGATTAAATCAATGAAAAGGACAAATTAATTAGACACTATGAATTGAAAAAATGGATGAGTGCAGATTAAATCAATGAAAAGGCTGCCAAATCAATTAGACACTATGAATGAAAAATGGATGAGTGCAGATTAAATCAATGAAAAGGACAAATCAATTAGACACTATGAATTGAAAAATGGATGGAAAGGCAGATTAACCAATGAAAAGGACAAATCAATTCGACACTATGAATTGAAAAATGGATGAGTGCAGATTAAATCAATGAAAAGGCCAAATCACTAGACATGAATTGAAAAATGATGTGTGCAGATTAAATCAATGAAAAGGACAAATAAATTAGACACTATGAATTGAAAAATGGATGAGAGTTAAGATTAAATCAATGAAAAGGCCAAATCAATTAGACACTCATGGAACTGAAAAAAGCTGATGAGTGCAGATTAAATCAATGAAAAGGATAAATCAATTAGACACTATGAATTGAAAATGGATGATGTAGATTAAATCAATGAAAAGGCCAAATCAATTAGACACTATGAATTGGAAAAAATGAGCGAGTGCAGATTAAATCAATGAAAAGGACAAATCAATTAGACACTATGAATTGAAAAATGGATGAGGCAGATTAAATCAATGAAAAGCAGAAATTAATTAGACACTATGAATTGAAAAATGATGAGTGCAGATTAAATCAATGAAAAGGATAAATCAATTAGACACTACTTAATTGAAAAATGACGAGTGCAGATTAAATCAATGAAAAGGACAAATCAGTTCACCTATGAATTGAAAAAATGGATGAGTGCAGATTAAATCAATGAAAAGGACAAATCAATTAGACACTATGAATTGAAAAAATGGATGGATGAAGATTAAATCAATGAAAAGGACAAATCAATTAGACACTATGAATTGAAAAATGGATGAGTGCAGATTAAATCAATGAAAAGTCCAAATCAATTAGACACTCTTGGTGAATTGAAAAATGGATGAGTGCAGATTAAATCAATGAAAAGGACAAATCAATTAGACACTATGAATTGAAAAATGGATGAGTGCAGATTAAATCAATGAAAAGGACAAACTGTCACAGACACTATGAATTGAAAAAATGGATGAGTGCAGATTAAATCAATGAAAAGGACAAATCAATTAGACACTATGAATTGAAAAAAATACATGAGTGCAGATTAAATCAATGAAAAAAACAAATTAATTAGACACCTGTGAATTGAAAAATAGATGAGGAGATTAAATCAATGTAAAGGACAAATCAATTAGACACTATGAATTGAAAAATGATGAGTGCAGATTATATCAATGAAAAGGACAAATCAATTCGACACTATGAATTGAAAAAATGATGAAAAAAAAGATTAAATCAATGAAAAGGATAAATCAATTAAGATACTGTCAATTGAAAAATGGATGAGTGCAGATTAAATCAATGAAAGGATAAATCAATTCGACACTATGAATTGAAAAATGATGAAAAAGATTAAATCAATGAAAAGGACAAATCAATTAGACACTATGAATTGAAAAATGGATGAGTGCAGATTAAATCAATGGAAAAAAAATTAATTAGACACTATGAATTGAAAAATAGATGAGTGCAGATTAAATCAATGTTAAGGACAAATCAATTAGACACTATGAATTGAAAAATGGATGAGTGCAGATTAAATCAATGAAAAGGACAATCAATTAGAAACTATGAATTGAAAAATGGATGAGTGCAGATTAAATCAATGAAAAGGCCAAATCAATTAGACACTATGAATTGAAAAAATGATGAGTGCAGATTAAATCAATGAAAAGACAAATCAATTAGACACCATGAATTGAAAAATGGATGAGTGCCGATTAAATCAATGAAAAGGACAAATCAATTAGACACTATGAATTGAAAAATGGATGAGTGCAGATTAAATCAATGAAAAGGCAAATTAATTAGACACTATGAATTGAAAAATGGATGAGTGCAGATTAAATCAATGAAAAGGCCAAATCAATTAGACACTATGAATTGAAAAATGGATGAGTGCAGATTAAAATCAATGAAAGTGACAAATCAATTAGACACTATGAATTGAAAAATGGATGAGTGCAGATTAAATCAACGAAAAGGACAAATCAATTCGACACTATGAATTGAAAAATGGATGAGTGCAGATTAAATCAAATTAAAAAGTCCAAACCACCAGACACTATGAATTGAAAAAATGGATGTGTGCAGATTAAATCAATGAAAAGGACAAATAAATTAGACACTATGAATTGAAAAAATGGATGAGTGCAGATTAAATCAATGAAAAGGCCAAATCAATGACACTATGAATTGAAAAATGGATGAGTGCAGATTAAATCAATGAAAAGGACAAATCATTTAGACACTATGAATTGAAAAATGGATGAGAGTAGATTAAATCAATGAAAAGGACAAATTAATTAGACACTATGAATTGAAAAATGGATGAGTGCAGATTAAATCTATGAAAAGGACAAATCAATTAGACACTATGAATTGAAAAATGGATGAGTGCAGATTAAATCAATGAAAAGGATAAATCAATTAGACACTATGAATTGAAAAACGGATGAGTGCAGATTAAATCAATGAAAAGGACAAATCAATTAGACACTATGAATTGGAAATGGATGAGTGCAGATTAAATCAATGAAAAGGACAAATCAATTAGACTATGAATTGAAAAAATGATGAGTGCAGATTAAATCAATGAAAAGGACAAATCAATTCGACACTATGAATTGAAATATGGATGAGTGCAGATTAAATCAATGAAAAGCAGACAAATCAATTAGACACTATGAATTGAAAAATGATGAGTGCAGATTAATCAATGAAAAGGACAAATCAATTAGACACCATGAATTGAAAATGGATGAGTGCAGATTAAATCAATGAAAAGGACAAATCAATTAGACACTATGAAATTGAAAAATGGATGAGTGCAGATTAAATCAATGAAAGGACAAATCAATTATGCACTATGAATTAAAAAATGGATGAGTGCAGATTAAATTACCAGAAAAGGACAAATTAATTAAGAATAGTGAATTGAAAAATGGATGAGTGCAGATTAAATCAATGAAAAGGACAAATCAATTAGACACTATGAATTGAAAAATGGATGAGTGCAGATTAAATCAATGAAAAGGACAAATCAATTAGAGACTATGAATTGAAAAAATGGATGAGTGCAGATTAAATCAATGAAAAGGACAAATCAATTCGACACTATGAATTGAAATATGGATGGAGGCAGATTAACCAATGAAATAACAAATCAATTAGACACTATGAATTGAAAAATGGCTAAGTGCAGATTAAATCAATGAAAAGGACAAATCAATTAGACAGACTATGAATTGAAAAATGGATGAGTGCAGATTAAATCAACATGAAAAGGACAAATCAATTAGACACTATGAATTGAAAAATGGATGAGTGCAGATTAAATCAATGAAAAGGATAAATCAATTAGACACTATGAGTTGAAAAATGATGAGTGCAGATTAAATCAATGAAAAAAACAAATTAATTAGACAATGAATTGAAAAATAGACAGAGTGCAGATTAAATCAATGTAAAGGACAAATCAATTAGACACTATGAATGGAAATGGATGAGTGCAGATTGAATCAATGAAAAGGACAAATCAATTACCATCATGAATTGAAAAAATGATGAGTGCAGATTAAATCAATGTAAAGGCCAAATCAATTAGACACTATGAATTGAAAAATGGATGAGTGCATATTAAATCAATGAAAAGGACAAATCAATTAGACACTATGAATTGAAAAATGGATGAGTGCTTCATTAAATCAATGAAAAGGACAAATCAATTAGACACTATGAATTGCATTTGATGAGTGCAGATTAAATCAATGAAAAGGCCAAATCAATTAGACACTATGAATTGAAAAATGGATGTAAAAAGATTAAATCAATGAAAAGTGACAAATAAATTAGACACTATGAATTGAAAAATGGATGAGTGTGAGATTAAATCAATGAAAAGCCTTCCAAATCAATTAGACACTATGAATTGAAAAATGAGATATACTAAATCAATGAAAAGTGATAAATCACTAGACACTATGAATTGAAATGATGAGTGCAGATTAAATCAATGAAAAGGCCAAATCAATTAGACACTATGAATTGGAAAATGATGAGTGCAGATTAATCAATGAAAAGACAAATCAATTAGACACTATGAATTGAAAAATGGATGAGTGCAGATTAAATCAATGAAAAGGAAATTAATTAGACACTATGAATTGAAAATGGATGAGTGCAGATTAAATCAATGAAAAGGACAAATCAATTAGACACTATGAATTGAAAAATGGATGAGTGCAGATTAAATCAATGAAAAGACAAATCAATTAGACACTATGAATTGAAAAATGGAGAGTAAAGATTAAATCAATGAAAAGGACAAATCAATTAGACACTATGAATTGAAAAATGACAGAGCAAGATTAAATCAATGAAAAGGACAAATCAATTCGACACTATGAATTGAAATATGGATGAGTGCAGATTAACCAATGAAAAGACAAAATCAATTAGACACATCTGAAAAATGATGAGTGCAGATTAAAATCAATGAAAAGGACAAATCAATTAGACACTATGAATTGCAAAATGGATGAGTGCAGATTAAATAATGAAAAGGACAAATCAATTAGACACTATGAATTGAAAAATGGATGAGTGCAGATTAAATCAATGAAAAGGACAAATCAATTATACACTATGAATTGAAAAATGGATGAGTGCAGATTAAATCAATGAAAAGGACAAATCAATTGCATACCAGAACTGAAAATGACAGAGCAAGATTAAATCAATGAAAAGAGTAAATCAATTAGACACTATGAATTGAAAAATGGACAGAGTGCAGATTAAATCAACAGCGTGATAATCAATTAGACACTGAATTGAAAAATGGATGAGTGCAGATTAAATCAATGAAAAGGCCAACCACTAGACACTATGAATTGAAAAATGGATGAGTGCAGATTAAATCAATGAAAAGGATAAATCAATGACATTTGAATTGAAAAATGGATGAGTGCAGATTAAATCAATGAAAAGGCCAAATCAATTAGACACTACGAATTGAAAAATGGATGAGTGCAGATTAAATCAATGAAAGTACATAAAACTAATTAGACACCAGAATTTGAAAAATGTGATGAGTGCAGATTAACCAATGAAAGGACAAATTAATTAGACCATGAATTGAAAAATGGATGAGTATGACGAAATCAATGAAAAGGACAAATCAATTAGACACTATGAATTGAAAAATGGATGAGTGCAGATTAAATCAATGAAAAGGACAAATCAATTAGACACTATGAATTGAAAAATGGATGAGGGCAGATTAACCAATGAAAAGGACAAATCAATTAGACACTATGAATTGAAAAATGGATGAGTGCAGATTAAATCAATGTAAAGGACAAATCAATTAGACACTAAGAATTGAAAAATGGATGAGTGCAGATTAAATCAATGAAAAGGACAAATCAATTAGACACTATGAATTGAAAAATGGAAGGAGGCAGATTAAATCAAGGAAAAAGGACAAATCAATTAGACACTAAGAATTGAAAAAATGGATGAGTGCAGATTAAATCAATGAAAAGGACAAAAATCAATTAGACACTATGAATTGAAAAATGGATATGCAAGATTAAATCAATGAAAAGGACAAATCAATTAGACACTATGAATTGAAAAATGACATGCAGATTAACCAATGAAAAGGACAAAATCAATTAGATACCATGAATTGAAAAATGGATGAGTGCAGATTAAATCAATGAAAAGGACAACCAATTAGACACTATGAATTGAAAAATGGATGAGTGCAGATTAAATCAATGAAAAAGGACAAATCAATTAGACACTATGAATTGAAAAATGGATGAGATGCAGATTAAATCAATGAAAAGACAAATCAATTAGACACTATGAATTGAAAAATGGATGAAAAGATTAAATCATAAATGAAAAGCGAGTTAAAATCAATTCGACACTATGAATTGAAATATGGATGAGTGCAGATTAAATCAATGAAAAGGACAAATCAATTAGACACTAAGAATTGAAAAATGATGAGTGCAGATTAAATCAATGAAAAGGACAAATCAATTAGACACTATGAATTGAAAAATGGATGAGTGCAGATTAAATCAATGAAAAGGACAAATCAATTAGATACCATGAATTGAAAAATGATGAGTGTAGATTAAATCAATGAAAGGACAAATCAATTATACAATTAAGAATTGAAAAATGAATGAGTGCAGATTAAATCAATGAAAAGGACAAATCAATTAGACACTATGAATTGAAAAAATGGATGAGTGTAGATTAAATCAATGAAAAGTATAAATCAATTAGACACTATGAATTGAAAAATGGATGAGTGCAGATTAAATCAATGAAAAGGATAAATCAATTAGACACTATGAATTGAAAAATGGATGAGTGAGATTAAATCAATGAAAAGGCCAAATCAATTAGACACTATGAATTGAAAAATGGATGAGTGCAGATTAAATCAATGAAAAGGATAAATCAACACTAGACACTATGAATTGAAAAATGGATGAGTGCAGATGAAATCAATGAAAAGGCCAAATCAATTAGACACTATGAATTGAAAAATGGATGAGTGCAGATTAAATCAATGAAAAGGACAAATCAATTAGACACTATGAATTGAAAAATGGATGAGTGCAGATTAAATCAATGAAAAGGACAAATTAATTAGACACTATGAATTGAAAAATGGATGAGTGCAGATTAAATCAATGAAAAGGACAAATCAATTAGACACTATGAATTGAAAAATGGATGAGTGCAGATTAAATCAATGAAAAGGACAAATCAATTAGACACTATGAATTGAAAAATGGATGAGGGCAGATTAAATCAATGAAAAGGACAAATCAATTAGACACTATGAATTGAAAAATGGATGAGTGCAGATTAAATCAATGTAAAGGACAAATCAATTAGACACTATGAATTGAAAAATGGATGAGTGCAGATTAAATCAATGAAAAGGACAAATCAATTCGACACTATGAATTGAAATATGGATGAGTGCAGATTAAATCAATGAAAAGGACAAATCAATTAGACACTATGAATTGAAAAATGGATGAGTGCAGATTAAATCAATGAAAAGGACAAATCAATTAGACACTATGAATTGAAAAATGGATGAGTGCAGATTAAATCAATGAAAAGGACAAATCAATTCGACACTATGAATTGAAAAATGGATGAGTGCAGATTAAATCAATGAAAAGGACAAATCAATTATACACTATGAATTGAAAAGTGGATGAGTGCAGATTAAATCAATGAAAAGGACAAATCAATTAGACACTATGAATTGAAAAATGGATGAGTGCAGATTAAATCAATGAAAAGTATAAATCAATTAGACACTATGAATTGAAAAATGGATGAGTGCAGATTAAATCAATGAAAAGGTTAAATCAATTAGACACTATGAATTGAAAAATGGATGAGTGCAGATTAAATCAATGAAAAGGACAAATCAATTAGACACTACGAATTGAAAAATGGATGAGTACAGATTAAATCAAAATATTGAATAACGGGTATTTTTTTAGCATTAGCTTGCACGCTTTTTAATTTTTTTAACTTTTAACTGAATGTCTGTTTTAATGTGTATATCTGAAGTTATCAGTCAGTCAGTTAATTGCCATACGTGATACATACTTGGGCGATCATGTCTCGAAAGTGACATGACTGACTGGGCAGAAGATTATCCTGCAGTAGGTTGCCATTGCTTTCTGCGGTAGACTGGTTGCCGACCAAGGCTACAGAACCCAATCTGTCCTGTTATTTAACCCATAACTGGAAGGAATAGATAGATTTATACCGTTCGCAAGGGTATTTGTGCGTAAGTGAATGCAAGGAATTCAACTGGAATTCAAACTCGGCTCTCCGATTTCTCGTTCTAAAGTTATAGGAATGTTTAAAGAAGAAATCACTTACACATTATGATAGAAATTTTTGGATTGGAACAAATTAAAGTAAAATATGAAGAAAAGTTTTGTTAGATGAAATGAAAGGATGAAATCACTTGGATGAAATCACTTGGATTAAATCACTTGGATTAAATGACTTGGATTAGATCACTTGGACACTCTGAAAAGAGATTTAGGATAAAAGATTAAATAAAAGTACAAACAAAAAATTAGTTTGATAAAATGAAACAAATAAATCACTTACATATTTTGAATAAAAATGGATTAGAGCAGATTAAATTAAAATATAAACTAAAATTGCTTTTGATAAAATGAAACAAATAAATCACTTACATATTTTGAATAAAAATGGATTAGAGCAGATTAAATTAAAATATAAACTAAAATTGCTTTTGATAAAATGAAACAAATAAATCACTTACATATTTTGAATAAAAATGGATTAGAGCAGATTAAATTAAAATATAAACTAAAATTGCTTTAGATAAAATGAAACAAATAAATCACTTACATATTTTGAATAAAAATGAATTAGAGCAGATTAAATTAAAATATAAACTAAAATTGCTTTAGATAAAATGAAACGGATAAATCACTTACATATTTTGATTAAAAATGGATTAGAGCAGATTAAATTAAAATATAAACTAAAATTGCTTTAGATAAAATGAAACAAATAAATAACTTACATATTTTGAATAAAAATGGATTAGAGCAGATTAAATTAAAATATAAACTAAAATTGCTTTTGATAAAATGAAACAAATAAATCACTTACATATTTTGAATAAAAATGAATTAGAGCAGATTAAATTAAAATATAAACTAAAATTGCTTTAGATAAAATGAAACGGATAAATCACTTACATATTTTGAATAAAAATGGATTAGAGCAGATTAAATTAAAATATAAACTAAAATTGCTTTAGATAAAATGAAACAAATAAATAACTTACATATTTTGAATAAAAATGGATTAGAGCAGATTAAATTAAAATATAAACTAAAATTGCTTTAGATAAAATGAAACGGATAAATCACTTACATATTTTGAATAAAAATGGATTAGAGCAGATTAAATTAAAATATAAACTAAAATTGCTTTAGATAAAATGAAACGGATAAATCACTTAAACACTCTTAAAGAAAATCTTTGATGAGAGCAGATTAAATAAAAAATATAAAGAATAGTTGCGTTAGATATATTTGGAAATGAATATATTTGGAAATGAATATATCACTTAGACACATTGAAAAGAAATTTGTTTAAGCGCAAATCAAATCAAAATATAATGAATAATTCCGTTTGATAAAAATCAAACGAGTAAATCATTTTGACACTTTAATGAAACTTTAAACAAAAGCAGATTAAATATAGATAAAAAAATTGCGTTGGATAATATGAAATGGATACATTACTGTAACACTCTGAAAAAAGACATTGGATAAAAGCAGATCGAATTTAAATGTAATAAATTATCGCATTTAATCCAATGAAAAGAATGAATCACATAGGTACTCTGAAAAGAGACATTGGATAAAAGCAGATTAAATCAAAATATAAACAATAATTGCATTAAATAAAATGAAAGTAATAATGCACTTATACATTTTGAAAAAAAAAACTTGGATTAGAGTAGTTTCAATGAAAATATAAAAAATAATTGCGTTAGATATTATGAAAAGAATTAATGAGTTACTATTTAAGAAAAGGAAATTTGCATAAGAGCAGATAAATCAAATATAATGAATAATTGTGCTCGATACAATAAAAAAAAATAAATCGCACAACCATTGGATATGAGAAGATTAAAAAAATAAATAAATTATTGCATGAGATACAATGAAATAAGTCAATTGTACACTATGGAAGGAATCTTTGCATAAGAGCAGATTAAATTCAAATATAATCAACAATTGCATTTAATTTAATGAAACGAATAAATCACTTAGACCCGCTGGAAATAAAAGTTTAATTAAGGGCAAATAAAATCAAAATTTAAAGAATTGCGTTAGATGCAATGAGAAAAAATAAAACATTTAGACACTATGAATTGAAACTTTAGATAAGTGCAGAGAAAATTCAAATATAATGAACGATTACGTTCGATAAAAATGAAAAGAAACACTCTGAAAAGAAACTTTGAATAAAAGCAGATTAAATTAAAATACAAAAAATGATTGCGTTAGATAAAATAAGCGTATAAATCACTTCGACACTATGAATTGAAATTTGCATGGGCGACGATTAAATAAAAATAATGAACAATTACGTTTAATAAAATCAAAAGATTACATCACTTACTTACTATGAAAAGAATCTTTGGATAAAAGCAGATCCAAATTTATTTTATAAATGGAACTTTGTCTCTGTGTGTGTGTGTGTGTGTGTGTGTGTGTGTGTGCGCGTGTGTCTGTGTGTGTATGTCCATTACCCATAGACTCCGAAACGGCTGAACCGATTTTCTTGAAAATTTATACAGTTGTACTATAAGTGTCTGCGAGTGTTCTTGGCTAGGTTTAGTGTCGAGGTACCCCCGATAAATATCGAAAAATCGATAATTGAAAAAATTGGGTTATAGAAGGAGTGGTCTGATTTTAATCAAATTTGATACACTCATAGACAAAGACATAAGAAATGATATTTAGAGGTTTTAAGGTTGCAGTTCATACAATAGTGCAGAAAAGCGATAATATATATATATATATATATATATATATATATATAAGGCAAGATGTTTGTGTGTGTGTCTGTTTATCTGTCTGTATTTTTTTCAGCCCTTTTATTTTAGTTTTTGCTTCGGGTTTGGCTCTAAGTAGGTATAATTGTAGTTCTTAGTCTCAGCCATGATACCGTTTACTCAGAGGACTTATTTACTCTTCAAAATTCAGTTTACGACGAAAAAAGCTTATTTGATATCGATAGCAGGAAATCAAATTTTGACTTACATCCATTCATTTTTCTTTCAGTCTATGGTTTTGCTTTAACTGGAAACAACTATTGCTTTTTTTTAGTCTTTCGTGCCAACGTCCAAAGAGTCTGAGCTCCAGGACCATGGATTAGTTTTAAAGCTTTACATGTGCGTAAGTGAATATAAGGTAGTGAACCATTATTGGATCTCAGCCCACCGATTAAAAATCCCATGTCATTATCTATTAAACCTCCTGCATATCACAACTTAGAGTACCTGGTATTCCCAAGCAGTAACCAATATAGGTGATCGTATGCTAGCCGGTGTTTCACCATGAAGTGGGCGTAAGCGAAGAAGGGAACTATAATCTTTTTTTCATCTGTACCTTTCGAGAATGAGATTTCTGAATAACATTTCAAACTCAATTTATATATCTTCTTTTATGTGCCATGTCCTTTAAGGACGTGAGCGATCATCGCTTTCCACATCTCCCTATGCCTGATGGCTCTTAGCACGCTTTCTCCTGTTGCAACATGCAACCCTTGTTCCGTCATCCACCTGATCAGGTCCTTCGTATATGTTATCCGCTGCTTTCCCCTGTCTCTTTTTCCCCTCTATCTGGTCTGTTAGTATCAGGTTCTCCAAGCCCTTCTTCCTCATTGCATGCCCCAGGAAGTTTAGTCGTCTTTTCCTGATGCTCAGTATTAATTTCCTTTTTGTTTTCATCCTTTCCAAAACTTCATCATGCTCGGTCCATGATATCTGCAGTATCCTTCTGTCGAACCACTTTTTTATCTTTGGAGATATTTTCCAACATTTACTGACATCACATAGCAATCCAGTACTCTTTTCTTTGTTTCTAGCAACATTTTCCTGTTCCTTAATACTTTACTCAACTTCTGGAATGCATCCTTTTGCTTTTGGATATCAGGAATAGAAATGTATAGAAACTGGTCGCCACAAAGTGAGGGGTCAGTTTATATATTGATTATAATTTGAAACTGATCCCCCACTTTATATCCAGTATGCTTTCATCTTTGATGATATTGTCCAGCATTCATTGGCATATTGAAGAACTGACATCACATAGCAATCCAGTACTCTCTTCTTTGTTTCTAGTGAAATTGTCCTGTTTCTTAATACTTTACTCAACTTCTGGAATGCTTCCTTCGCCATGCAAATTCACCTGCGTATCTCAGTGTCGCTCTTTCCGTCTTCTGTTAGAACACTTCCTAGGTATTTAAATTTTTGTACCTGATTGATTTTATATATCAAGATAACATTTTTGGAAGGGAAAAAAATTATCTTCGTGTTGTACAGTTATAAATATTTAAAACCTTCAGATATCAAAATGAAAAAACTAGATTTGCCAAAAGAATCGTTTTTATTTCCTTTTTTTTTGTGAATTTATTATATTTTTAAATGAGGTTTTGATATACAGCTGGGAAATTTATGATGAGTGAGAAAAACACTATTCTGCCTTCCCTGCTAGATATTTTACTTTTATCAGCGTAATCAACTTAACTTTTCTTCTTCTTTTCACGTGATTCCATCAAGTCACATGAGAATCACGTAAACCCCAAACGAGTCAACGTCTCTGCCTGTTTACCTCAAAAGAAACACCGCTGAGATAATTTAAAATGGTGGCCCTGGAATAATCAATCGTCTTCATCGACATGTAAAGCAGAAATCACAAAAAGAAAAAAACATAAAGAATTATTTTGAAATGAACGACTTTCTTTTTTCTTTTTTTCCAGACTTTTCCGTGTTTGGTTTCTTTTTCTGTGCGTTTTGTTTCAGCAATTTTTTATCTTGTATAATTCGACATTGCATTGTTTTCTTTTTTACTATTGTTCAACCAATTCAAGGTCAAATAGCAACACACGGCAGACTGAATTTTTTTATGAATATAAAAAGATGGAGAAAGAAATGCCTATGATGAGGATATATATGAAAAACAACGGTTCACCCTAGACATAAAGATGTTAATGTTGTGGCGTTCGGGAAGCATCCTCTCGGGTGTTTGTTCTACACAGTAAAAGTTCTTGGAAAAAACGCTATCTAAATGTTATACTCTTTTTAGCAACGAAATACGAAAGAAATGGTCCTAGGCATGACGGTAAACTGCATCCGGCAGCAAGGCTTCTGATTTTGCGAATTTCTTTCACTTTGTCCAATTGGATCGGAGCCGGGTGCTGCGCGTTCGATCACGACGGCGCGTGTTAGTCGGCTAGGCGTTTATTACGACTTTCATCACGCTGGCGTGTGGCCACCGATTACTGCAAAACTTAGCGATTTTTTTCAACTTTGTCCGATTGCCACGGAACCGGCTGTTTTGCGTCCGATCACGGCGACCCTTGGTCCCTGATTTCTTCGAAACTTAGCTAATATTTCTCAACTTTGCCCACTTACCACAAAGTTGGCTGCTGCGCCTCTGACTATGGATGTGCGTGATCGGCGACTACACGTCCGACTAGCATCACATCACGCCGGCTTTTGTCAGCGTTTTCTTTGAAACTCAGCGAATGTTTTCAACTTTGCCCAATTGCCAAGGAGCCGGCTGCTGCGTGTCCGATCACGTCAGCGCGTGGTAATCGGCTAGGCGTCTGATTTGCGTCTCATCACACCTGCGTCTAGTTACAGATATCTTCAAAACTTAGCGAGTTTCTTACACTCTGCTCGACTGAGGAGCATGGAAACACCTCTTAATTGCTGTTGTTCCCAGGTCCATCCTGACCCGGAGTGGTAGCACCTGTTAGGCTCATAGCTATAGACAAATAGTTAACCCTTAAACTGGGGTCAAAACACTATGAATGTATAAAAATGCTTTTATAGGTATATATATACATAAAAATAGATGTTCTTTTAGAAAATATACATTTTTGAAGAAAAAATGATTACCACAACACATTTTTGAAAAAAAAAATTTTTCAGCAAAACGTTTTTGGATACAAAACTAGAATAAAATATAATAAAAACAAAATTTTCGTTAAAATCTGACTAAATTAACATTCTCACCATAATCGAACATTAAAATAATACCTTAAAACCCCACCTTCTTGGCATTAAATGACCCGCAGAGGTGTTGATATGCCGTTAGATAAAACTCACTCACTCACACACGAAAGGAATGGTGATGATATGTTCAAGTGTACACGCAGTCGTAGTGAATTTTATCTTTGAAGATCTGAAGTGGAAACAAACGAATTCATAGGGCTCAATGTTCACAGTGATGTTGTGGTAATGGTGGTTGGTGAGTGTGTTTAACCGAGGTTAAGTGAAGTCTTGTCAATACTGACATAGATAACCGACTGGGAATACCAAGTGCCGTAAGTATAGATTCGCGGCTAATGTAATGGATAACGGCTCGTTATTAGAAATTTGAAAGCCGAGTATCAGTTCCAATCAGGTTCGTTCGATTTATTTATGCATATATACCCTGAGCAGACACAGAAAGAAAACTACAAGACCTTCTACAGAAGGTAGCTGAAGAGAGCGACAAGAAAGGACTACAAATAAACTGCAAGAAAACCAAATGCATGGTCATCAGCAAAAAGAGCAGCCCAAAATGCCAATTACAGGTAAGGGACTCCAAAACAAGCAGGTACAAAAATTTAAATATTTAGGAAGTGTTCTAACAGAAGACGAAAATGCGACATCGAGATCCGAAGGCGAATTGGCATGGCGAAAGAAGCATTCCAGAAGTTGAGTAAAGTATTAAGAAACAGGACAATTTCACTAGAAACAAAGAAGAGAGTACTGGATTGCTATGTGATGTCAGTTCTTCAATATGCCAATGAATGCTGGACAATATCATCAAAGATGAAAGCATACTGGATATAAAGTGGGGGATCAGTTTCATATTACAATCAATATATAAACTGACCCCTCACTTTGTGGCCACATCAGTTTCTATACATTTATATTCCTGAGATTCAAAAGCAAAAGGATGCATTCCAGAAGTTGAGCAAAGTATTAAGATACAGGGCAATTTCACTAGAAACAAAGACGAGATTACAAGATTGCTACGTGATGTCGGTTCTTCAATATGGCAATTCAAGTTGGACAGTATCATCGAAAATAAAGGAAAAACTTGAAGCAATTGAAATCTGGTTCTACAGAAGGATGCTGCGGATATTATGGATCGAGCATGTGAGCAATGATGAGGTTTTGGAAAGGATGGAAACGAAAAGGAAATTAATACTGAGCATCAGGAAGAGACAGCTGAAGTTCCTGAGACATGCAATGAGGAAGAAGGGCTTGGAGAACATGATACTAACAGGCCAGATAGATGGAAAAAGAGACAGACGAAAACAGCTAACAACATATTTGAAGGGCCTGAGCAGGTGGATGATGGAACGAGGGTTGCATGCTGCAAGAGGAGAAAGCGTGCTAAGAGCCACCAAGGATAGGGAGACGTGGAAAGCCATGATCGCCCACGTTCTGAAAGGACAAGGCGCATAGAAGAAGAAGAGTATTTGCATTTGTGTTTGTCATCAAATTATATGTACGACGGATTCAGGCACGTCAAATAGATTGCAGGTTTTTGTCAAGTGCACAACTATAATTTCTTAAATCTGTGTTTTATTCGAATATAGATTGGTCGTAATATAAAAAACTTAAACGAAATATTTTTAGGGTTTTTCTGGCAAGAAGTCATCAAATTTTCCTTCCCAATTCGTTGCAACCTTTCTATATCGATTGAACGGGAATTTAAAATTGATTTTTTTTTATAATCATATCGCCCCATGCAAGGCATTTTACTGCCATTATTTTGTAGGGGGTTACATAGGAGAAAAGTTATGAGAAAGAGTGACAGGTTATAGGGGGTGTCAGGAAGTGGGTAACAGAGGGATTACTGTGGCGATAAGTGAGGGATCAATTTATATATTGATTGTCATATAAGATTGATCCCCCACTTTATATTTACATAATTTTTTTGTCTGTTGATAAGCCGTAGAAAACGAATCAATCAGTCGATGAAATACTGATTAGCTACACATGCATCTCTTTTAGATTTATTTACATTATGTGATTGTGGTTAGAAAGTGAGGGATCAATTTATATATTGATTGTAATATACAATTGATCCCCCACTTTATATTTACATAATAATTTCTTGTCTGTTGATAAGCCGTAAAAAACGAATCAATCAGTCGATGAAATACTGATTAGCTATACATGCATGTCTTTTAGATTTATTTACATTCTCTGGAATATAAATGTATAGAAATGTTTTCTTTTAATAACCATATCGCCCCAAGCAAGGCATTTTACTGCCACTGTTTTGCAGGGGGTTACATCGGAGGAAAGTTATTAGAAAGAGTGACAGGTTATAGGGGGTGTCAGGAAGAGGGTAAGAGAAGGGTGAGAATACTGATGAGAGTGGAGGGGACGGAGAAAAGTACATGAGAGAGAGGAGTTAGTGAAAGGGTTAGTGAAATAGAAGATGGCTATTGACTTTACATTTAAATTCTTGGAGATTGTAGCTGTTGGGGAAGCAAGTAAACGGAAGGGAATTTCACAGCCGCAAACTTCGAGAAAAGACGCCGAGGGAGTAGAATTTGCGTTTACATTTTATTGGTTTCGCCGTAAATGGGTGGGACCTAATTACTAATCTAGACTGTGAAGGGGTTAATAAAACTGCCGTCTTATTTTACACAACGATTGTTGAATAGTTTTACCTGACAAGGAAGAACAGCAATACGAGAAATAATAAAGCTTTGGCATGAATCATCTTCAGTTTCTCGAATTATGTCTCGTCATATGATTTCCCAAGTGTAGAAGATTTTTTTGTCTCATCCTTCAATTGTAAATTGTGAAAGATCTTTACACCTGCCGTTTTTATTACCATGAGTTGGTCAAATGGGAAACTAATTGTTTGTGATTATTGTTGACATGTTGGTCGGACAATGCGAAGTAATAAATTTGACAATTTTTGAATAAACCATTTTGAAATTATTTTATCGCCCGGTGTATTGTTCAAAAGCACTTTCGACTATGTCGCTATTCTCTCAGTTTCTCAGTACAAAAAATAAAAATTTTATATTCCTTCTTCATTTAATCCGTTTGTTGTCAGGGTCGACGTTACCCTTCTAAAAATTCATACGTTGAAGGCCGTGGATAAGATACTTAATTCAATACCTCGTAAATAATGGACTATTCCGTTTTGATCGCGTAGAAAGACGGAAAAGACATATCAGAGACGCTACCTGGTTTCAGTAAGAAAATGAATGAAAGAAATAATGAACGAAAGAAAGAAAAGAATATTAGTGTGTTTAATGTTTGTTTCAAGCAAATGGAAAAGATTTTAAATGTTATGGTGCCCTTCTACGAGGAATGGGCACTTTCTCTTGTTATATGTAATTACCTGAAACATGCAGTTAAAAAGGCAATTGAAAAGATTTAACTGCCTTGCGCATTCTCGAACTCTCTGCCTTTGGGCGGAGAGTAATAACCCAGTCGAGGTTCCACCGAAGGGTAGAGTCTCGTCTGGGTAAAAATTAGACAAGAAAATTTGGCCGGGCTATATGGCCCTCATTACCCACATTAAAAACATCTTGTGCCACATTTTGATTTAAGTGGGAAGGCGAATAAATACTGCAGTTAGTATGATAGCTAGTGCATAGTTAAAGCCAGCTGTTAGTCAGGCAATAAGCAGCGTAACTCTACCGTTCGGACTTACTTATTTCTATTTACTTAATTACTAACACTTAGGTTGTACATATGTCCTTGCTATACTAATACACTGTTTTGAATCTAACCCCGTGTTCCGTGTCTTATTTCCGACCAAACCGGTCACTACAACTTTGCGGCGAAGTTTCGCCACAACAATTCCGCAACAGTAAATTTTGATTTTTTTTATTTGTACCCCCTTATTTCTTAAAATAACAACTAGGGTTCATATTTATGATTGTGTTGTGGGATCTCCCCCTTTTTTATATAATATTGGACTCGACTGAGTGTACAAATAATCCTACCTATAGCGAAAACAGCAGATTTTAGTTGGAGTTGGATCACCCGGACATACTATTTCACTTCAAGATTGTATATATTTGTTTCTACTAATAGCATGTGGAAAAGAGCACAAAAACTGGACATTAAAAGAGTTCCTTAGTGGGTCAGTAAGTTCGTGCAGAGTTAGTTGGAGTTGTTTGGATATAGACTCATTACCTGGAGACACTATTTTCACTACAAGACTGTAGATATTGATTTCTACTAATAGTATTCCTGAATTGACTAACCCGTGTTCCACTTTGTATATCTTTTTCAATATGACTTACATTTTCTATCTCCATATCTGTTTTTGTTATTTATTAGTTTGTGTGGTTTCCCACCTGGAATCCACAACAGATTGCTATTGCAATATTTTGTTAAAGATATTGATCTAATATATATAACAATGTAATAAAAAACATTTCTAGGGAAAGTGTATCGTCATTGAACCCACAGTGATATTATTTAACCGTTTACTCATAAAACAAGATTGACCCGGAAATTCAAATTAGAAATTTTGATATTTTCCCGTGTATTACTAGTTTTAAGAAGTCATGAGTTTTTTTTTTTTTTTTTTTTTTTTTTTTTTAATCATTTCACCCCAAGGAAGGCATTTCACTGCTACTATTGCGCAGGGGGTTACACAGGAGAAAGTGAGGGGAAAGAGTGGTTAGCTATAGGAAATGTCAGAAGGAGGTTGATAGACAGGTAAGGATACCGAGGATGAGGGTTGGGTAGATGGGAAGAGTGTTTGAGAGAATGGATGCGAGTTAGTGTGTTAGGTGGTGTCTATTGACCTTACATTTAAACTCCTGAAGATTGTAGCTGTCGGGGAAGCAAGTATGAGGAAGGAAATTCCACGGGCGGGAAGTGTGAGAAAAGAAGCTGTTGGAGTAGAAATTGCCGTTGCATTTTATCGGTTTGACTGTAAAAGGGTGGGATCTAGTTGCTAATCTTGTGGCTCTGGTAAATTCATATGTAGGGGGCACCAGCAAGCTAAGTTCATCGGAGCAGAAGCCGTGAAAGTATTTGTAGAAGAGACACAGAAAAGCCACATTAGGATGGTGAGAAAGTGACTGTATCTGGGCTGCCAAGTCGGGATCGATCAGAGGAAATAGCCAAATAGTTCACCCTTTTCATTCCAAGAATATGATATTTTTTTCTTCACTTGTACGATGTCCCTTCAACATATGCGCTACCATCAATTAAAATCCAACGAAGAATCTGCAATGTTATTGATCCTGACCTGGTAGATCAACTCCAGTCATTTTCTCACCAACCTAATGTGGCTTCCCTCTGTCTTTTCTACATATACACTCACGGATTCTTCTCCGATGAGCTTAATTCTCTGATGTCCCCTCTGCATGGATTTAGTCGAGCTATCCTTTTACAGCGAAAACCAATCAGATGTACCCGCAACTTCTACTCTAATAGCTTCTTTTCTCGCACTTCCCGCCTGTGGAATTCCCTTTCTTATACTTGCTTCCCTGACAGCTACAATCTCCAAGAATTCAATATCAATTGCCATCTATTATCGCTTTGACTCGCATCCTTTCCCTGACAACCCTTGTATCATGTTCTTCTTCCTTTCCACTCTACTCTCATGCAGCTCTCTTCACACCTGTATTCTTATCCATCTATTACTCATTCTCCGACACTCCCGTGACTTGTTACTCTTTCTCTTAACTCACCTCTTATGTAAACCCCATCTCACCAGGGACAGTTCTGCTTTGCTTGAGATGAAATAAATACTCTTTTACAGAAGTCCGTAAGTGTTGTGCAGTTATTTTCGCCGTGGAGGCTAGTATTTGTGCTAAAGTCGGTCCTAATAGGTTCGACTTAGAAAACGTTAGGAATTTGATATAATATGTATTACGCAGTGTAATCTTGGCAGGTCGCTGACTACTTTCGTATTCGACAAACTGTCGACTACTATCGACCAACATCGACTGAACCTCCTTCCTCTTACTACTCTTACTTGAATTAGGTGGGAGAGTCTATAAACTATAGAATAGGCGTATTTCACCGTAACAGTAAGTTAGACTCTTCACCGTGCTTTCAGTATGTCTTGTGAGTGTTTCATTCTCTAAACCCTCTATGCACAATATGTGTTGTAGAAATTTCAACAATCTCTTTCTCATTTTAAGTATTAGTGAACTTAATGTTTCTGCTTTACTCATTGTTGCACAGATATTCGGCCCTCCACAGCATTCTTCTTTATATCCGCATTTCTGTTGCCACAATTCTCTGCTTCAACTGTGACGAGATCGTCCAGCATTTCCTATCATATATGAATGTTCGTATTAAGTTGAATTTCAACATGTTTTTCTACTGTTTGTAATGCAATTTAGATTTTGGTATCTCCAGTTCGTAATTCGCATCTAGGTTGTTTCTGTTGCTGACAGCTATGCATTCTGTTTTCGTGCAATAGTCCTTTCTTCTCGCTTTCTTTTACTTTTTTCTTTTTTTCTTTTTTTTTTTTTTATAATCATATCTCCCCAAGAAAGGCATTTTACTGCCACTGTGGTGCAAGGGGTTACATAGATGGAAAGTTATGAAAAAGAGTGACAGGTTGCAAGGGGTATCAGGAAGTGGGTAAGAGAAGGATGAGAATACTGATGAGAGTAAAGTAAACGGAGAAAGAGGCATGAGAGAGAGAGAGAGAGAGAGATAGATAGAGAGAGAGAGAGAGAGAGAGAGAATGCAAATTAGTGAGATAGGAGATGACTATTGACTTTACATTTGAATTCTTGAAGATTGTAGCTGTCGGGGAAGCAAGTAAATGGAATGGGCGAGAAGTGCGAGAAAAGAAGCTGTTGGTGTAGAGTTTTCGTTTACATTTTATTCGTTTCACAGCTAAAGGGTGGGACCTAGTTGCTAATCTTGTGGCTCGAGTAAATTTATATATAGGAGGTACCAGTGAGCTAAGTTCATCGGAGCAAAAGCCGTGAAAGAATTTGTAAAAGAGACACATTGAAGCCACATTGCGCCGTGAGAAAATCACTGTATCTGAGCTGACAAGTCGCGATCGATCACATTACAGATTCTCCGTTGGATTTTGTCACGGACCCCTAGGTGGATAGCACGGGCACCCGACCAGATATGGCAGCAGTATTCAATGCACCTGCGGATGGTAGATTTGTATATGTGCAGGATTGTTTTAGACAGGAAAGATTTCCCGGCCTTGCACAGAGAACCGACCTTTTTAGCAGCAGATTTAGCTATGGCTCCTATATAGTCATTTCGGTTGAGGTCTGATGTGAAAGTTAACCCGATGAGGCGCAGTGTTTTACTACCTTCTGTTAGAAATTCTGTTGTTTCCTTTCTATATTTTCTGTCCACCCTCTAATCTAGCTTTGGGTTATTGTAATATCTTTTTCAACGAAGTTAAGCTTCTCACAGGCGTCTTAGCAAGTCATCCCATTCATGTCACGAAAAAAAAAATCATCTTTGAAAGTCATCTGTTTATTGTTTTTGACGAGAGAACACGTCCTTCCATAACGTATTAATCTTTCATAAGATGGCATCATAGACTTGTGAAAAAGAAATATCTTTATTTTGGTTGTTTAAATTCTAATAAATATTTAAATATTTATTTAAATATTTAAATATTCTAATAAATATTTAAATAACTTTAGCTTGCAGTTTCTTGATTTATCTCTTAAATTATATGTCGTCTTTGCTTCCCGCTTTTTTTACAACTACCGTCTGTTGGGAAATCTATCCCTTCCGTGTCTGCTATTTATACTCTAATTTACATATCCTTGGCTGTTAAGACTGCGGCCACCAATAATATATCCTTGTAGGACAAAGCTTGAAGCAGTGGAAATGTGGTTCTACAGAAGGATGCTGCGGATATCGTGGACTGAGCATGCAAGCAACGATGAGGTGTTGGAAAGAATGGCAACAAAAAGGAAATGAATACTGAGCATCAGGAAGAGACAACTGACGTTCCTGGGACAAGCAATAAGGAAGGAGAGCTTGGAGAACCTGATACTAACAGGCCAGATAGAAGGAAGGAGAGACAGAGGAAGGCAGCGGATAACATATTTGAAAGGCCTGAGCAGGTGGATGACTGAACGGGGGTTGACAGGAGTAACAGGAGCAAACATACTAAGAGCCACAAGGGATACTGAGATGTGGAGAAACATGATCGCCTACGTCCTGAAGAGACGGGCACATAGAAGAAGAAGAACCATTATGTTGTGAAGTATATTTATCTAAGTTTTTAACGCAACAATAGCTGATTTAACATTGGTTTGTTGAAGATTTTCTAGTGTGGGTAAATGGTTGAAATGTTTGTGAATTACGTTAAGGAATAGTTTATCAATGTTAGTTTGGACGTTAAGACTGAAGGATAGGTTAAACCAAATAATGTTATGTTTACATGATTTCTGCCAACCTTGTTATTAACGGAGTATTCAAAACTTGTGTTGAGTTGACGCTTTTTTAAAGCATTAATGTTTTTAATTTTAGAATTGTCAAAACTTTCCTTATTGCTAAAGTTGGTACTTAAACGAAGTTTCGATAGATTGGTATGGGTTGTTGGTGATTCTTTGCGGGTGATTTGAAGAAGAAGGGCAACTAATTATTTCAGGATCGCCACACTGTCTTAAGACCATTCCTATCAGTGTGTACGCTTTCCATTCATTTTATTTATGGTAATTTGCTTCTCGCTCTGGATTGTTTTAAAGTCTTTTCCACATAAGTCAAGCTTCTTGAAGATGCATTTTGTCCTGCGAGCGGTAGACCTCGTCTTAGCAAATCATCCAATTCGTTCTGCGAACGAAAGAAAAATTGTCATGTCTTTGCAAGTCATCAATTTATTGCCGAGGATGAATGAAAACACGCCTTTCCATAATGCATTAATTCTTCTCAAGATTATACCATACATATGTGAAAAGGAAACCTCTCCCATTATTTTGGTCTGATGAGTCTTGTAAAAATTAACATTACTTTTGCTATAAATTGATTATTTACTTATAAAACGTATTACAATTAGTCATTTTCACACAAAATGTATTTCAATTTTTCATTTTCACATAAAATGTATTACAACTGTCAATTTTGTTATAAAATGTATTACAATTGGTCATTTACCCATAAAATGCATTGCACTTTGTCTTTTTCCCATAAAATGTATTACAACTGGTCATTTACTTATATAAGGTAATATAATTAGTCAATTTCCCCAAAATGTATTACAACTGGCCATTTTGCTATAAAATATATTACAGCTGGTCAATGTCCCAGTAAAATGTATTATAATGAGTCATTTCCCCATAAAATAAATTACAAGCCATTTTGCTATAAAATGTGCAGTAGCTGTCCATTTCTCCATAAAATGTATTATAATTAATCATTTTACCCTAAAATGTATTACAACTTACCATTTTGTTATAAAACGTATTACAGTTGGCCATTTTTCTATAAAATATATTTCAACTGTTCAATTATGAATATGTTGCTTGTATTTTTATCTTAAAGTCATATTATACTTTGTATAACTAAGCAAAAATCAAAACACTATTTTCCTATACCTGGTCCCATAACAAGTGCTAGCAACCCGGGTTTTTGTTTCACGCTTCTCAAAACGCCCAAGTTCTCGATCAGAGGCCTTGCTGCCAGATGCCGTTCATCGTCCTACTTGATGTGACTAAACATATTCCTTAGAAATGACGTTATACATTTTATTGGGTGAGTTTTAGAAATCATAACCGGTTTAACAAGCAATGAGGACTATCTTAATCAACATTTTTTATTCTGTAAAACGAGACATATGTGAAAATCTATTTCTCAAGTGAAAACTGCGTAAGTTAAACCTTTTCAATGTTTCATGTTTCAAGAACTATACTTGTTTGTTGCAACTCTCCTTTCTCAATCACTGAGTCAGTAATTGTTTAGAAACGGCTTCAAGTGAATGGAAGCTGTAGGTATTTGAGAGATTGGTGCAACAGAATCACTAACAAAAAAAAACGTACCAAATAACAAAAACCTCATCACTCGAGGACTTCCAACAGAGGCAACGACTAAAATGTATAGCACACTGTTATGGGGAAACACACCTATTCCTCAGATAATGAACTCTCCCTCCTATATTAATAAGAGTTAACAGGAAGTTCTTGAGAAGTTCACAGGAGTTCTTTAGACTTTCATTTAAGTTCAGTAGAACTACTAGACAGTTGATATTAGTCGGCAGTTAGCCGAAGACTAAGGAGTCAGCTTTCAGTGGAAGATTACCAAGTTCCTAACATTTTGGGCACGTTAAGTCGATTAGCAACCGACATAGCACGATTATAACCTTCAGTGCGAAAACTACTCCATAACACACATGTAACTCAAAGTGTTAATATTAATATAATCAAGATCAGTAGGGGCAATTGATTCAGCTGTAGCGTTGAGTCCAATGTCTGAGTCTTGTTTCATCTAAGACTGATAAACTTGTTGCAGTTTTCAAAAAAATCATTACAATAGAGACAAGTAACTGGTTGCTATACTTTCTTTTCGTTCGACTTTGAAAATCCAAATCAGTATTTACAGAGAGTGCATTAGACACAATTCATTTTTAGATATTAGTACCTGGAACAAATCTACTTGTACTGTTATTGGCTACAGTCGAGAACGAAACTATCCAATCACAATTCTCTCAGTGCCAGTACGTTAATGATATTGATTTCATCGGCAGAGAAGAGTAAAAAGTTTGACTCGAACGATTCCCTGATCTATCGATGTGAGGGATAACGCGATCAATGGTTTCAAAGACTAGGCGATTAAGCGACATCTATGTTGTCTGTAGATTTGAGTTAAATTTCCTATTTAACTTTCACCATTCTTTATCCTGTCGAGATTTTCAATACTGCCTACGCATATTAATAAAGGAATAAACGAAACGATATAATTGAACTCACAAAAGCCCAAATGACCTTTTATGCGATCTAGCTAACCACAAAAGCACCACAAATTAGAGCAATTGTTTGATTTGGTAAAATATTAATTTTGTTAATCACTGTTTCACACCTGAAAGCTAAGCTATTCTACCGATATTTATATGTGCCAATTCATCTTTATTTTCAGGCTCCCTGAGATCCAAAAACGAATTGGTATGGTCAAGGAGAATTCCAGAAGATGAGCAGAATATTAAGAGACAAGAACATTTTAAAAGAAGAGAGTACTGGATTGCTATATGATATCTATTTTTGAATATGGTAGTGAATTCATTGCATTCACTTACGCGCAAATACCCTTGGGAAAGGTATTAATCCGTTTCTTCCTTCCAGTTATGGGTTAAATAACAGGACAGATTGGGTTCTATAGCCTTAGTCGGCAACCAGTCTACCGCAGAAAGCAATGGCAACCTACTGCGGGATAATCTTCTGCCCAGTCAGTCATGTCTCTGTCGAGACATGATCGCCCAAGCGTGTATCAGCTTCCTCTCTCGCACTTCCCGCCTGTGGAACTCACTCCCGTATTCTTGCTTTCCTGACGGCTTCAACCTCCAGAAATTTAAATGCAAAGTCAATACTCATCTACTAACCACTGGACTCTAGCTCTCTCCCCACCCCTGTATAACCTTCCCTTTCTCTTCATCTATGTATCTGTCATCGCACCTGCTTTCTCAGCTTTCTATTGTTCCTTTCTAACTAGTTTGTACTCCTCACTCTTTTCTAATTAATCTTTTTACAGTTATGTAGCCCCCTGCACATCAGTGGCATTTCCGCCTTGCTCGGGGTGAAATGATTAAAAAAAAAAACAAAAAAAAACGTATGGCACTTAACTGACTGAGTGAATACTAAACAATATCGTTAAAAGTGAGGGAGAAACTTGAAGAAATCGAAATGTGGTTCTACAGGAGGATACTGAGGATAACATAGAAGACCATGAGAGCATCAGCGATGTTTTTGAAAGGATGGGCACAAGACAGTTAAGTTTTTCGGACAAGTAATGAGGAAGGAGGGCTTGATGTTCATGAGACGGAGAGAGAAAAAAAGAGAGACAAAGGAATGTAACGAATGTCATACTTCATGGATTGATCAGATGGATGGTAAAGCGGAGATTGGGTGGTATAACATTAAAAGGAATTAAGTCGAAAAGAACATGTCTGACTAGGCAGAAGACTTTCCAGCAGTAGGTTACCATTACTTTCTGCGGTAGACTGGTTGCTAGCCAAGGCTATAGAACTCAATATTTCCTATTATTTAACCCATAACTGAAGTAAGAGATGAATTGTACTAATAAGTAGTAAGTGGGGGATCATTTTATTACTTCATAACAATAGCAACCGATCCCCCACTTTATGCCCAATTAATTGTTTTCAACTATTATATTCAGTCAGTCAGTAAAGTGCCATACGTGATACAGGCTTGGTCAATCATATCTCGAAAAAGAAATGACTGACTGGTCCAATGATTATTTTTCAGTAGGTTGCCATTACTTACTGCAGTAGACTGGTTGCCAGCCAAGGCTATAGAACACAATCTGTCCTGTTATTTAACCCATGTCTGGAGTGAGAAAAGATGAATTATATGATTGTATTAATAAGTAGTGAGTGGGGGATCAGTTTATTACTACATAACAATAACAAATGATCTCCCATCTTATGACCAGTAGAGGTTTTAATTGTTTTTAACTAATATATTTAATCAGTCAGTTAAGTGCGATACGTGGTACACGCTTTGGGCGATCATGTCTCAAAAGAGATATGACTGACTAGGCAGAAGATCATCTCCGCAGTAGGTTGACATTACTTTCTGCGGTAGACTGGTTGCCGACCAAAGCTATAGCGCCCAATCTGTCTTGTTATTTAACGCATAACTGGAAAGGAAGTACGGATTAATACCATTCCCAAGGGTACGTCAGTGAATGCTAGGAATACAACTTAAATTCTAACTCGGCTCCCCGATTTGTCATTTCTTGCCGATATCCATTGCACCACAACGCACATCCAGTATTAAATAAACAGTTCAGTGCGAAATTCCCTAAAGGTTGGCCAGATCGATAAGCACGTGTGAACGTTGGAGGTTACACCGACCGAAACGCCGAGGGAACACAAACAATGATAAAACCAGGAGTACGAATATAAATAGCAAAAATAATCTTATGAGACAAACAATATTTATTTCGAAACCAATTCATAATGACGATATCCCGAAGTGAAACATATTTGAAACTCTACAATGGCTAACAAATAAAATAAAGGCTTTGTACTATTATATTTTATTGCGAATCTTCTATCATTGTCCTTCTTCTTCTATGTGCCCTCACCTTCAGGACGTAGGCGATCATGGTTCTCCACGTCTCAGCATCCCTTGTGGCTCTTAGTATGTTTGCTTCTTTTGTTACTCCTGGCAAACCCCATTCCGTCATCCACCTGATCAGGCCCTGCAAATATGTTATCCTTCCTCTGTCTCTTTTTCCTTCTATCTGGCCAGGCAGTATCAGGTTCTCCAAGCCCTCCTTTTCCATTGCATGTCCCAGGAACTTCAGTTGTCTCTTCCTGATGCTCAGTGTTAATTTCCTTTTTGTTGCCATTCTTTCCAACATATCACCGTTGCAGTCCTTCCATAGAACCACATTTCCGCTGCTTCAAGTTTATCAAATCTAAACTTATTTATGAATGGAACTTTGTCTGTGTGTGTGTGTGTGTGTGTGTGTGTGTGTGTGTCCGTTACCTATAGACTCTGAAACGGCTGAACAGATTTTCTTGAGAATTTACACAGTTGCACTGTAGGCGTTTGCGAGTGTTCTTAGCTAGGTTTTGTATCTAGGTACCCCTTATAAATATCGAAAATCGATAATCAAAAAATCGGGTTATAGAAGAAGTGGTCCGATTTTAATCAAATTTGATACACTCATAGACAAAGACATAAAAAACGATATTCTGAAGTTTCAAGTTTGCAGTTCTTACAATAGTGCAGAAAATCGATAATATATATATATATATATATATATATGAAAGGCAAGATGTTTTTGTGTGTGTCTGTTTATCTGCCTGTATGTCTGTATTTTTTCAGCCCTTTTATTTTAGTTTTTGCTTCTGGTTTGGCTCTAAGTAGGTATAATTGTAGTTCTTAGTCTCAGCCATGATATCATTTACTCAGAGGACTTATTTAGCCTTCAATATTCAGTTTAGGACGAAAAAAACTTATTTGATATAGATACCAGGAAATCAAAATTTGACTTACATACATTAGTTTTTTTTTCAGTCTACGGTTTCGCTTTAACTGGAAACAACTATTGCTTTTAGTCTTTCGTGCCAATGTCCAAATAGTCGGAGCTCCAGGACCGTGAATTAGTTTTAAAGCTTTCATTACACCCGAGCAACGTCGGGCTATACTGCTAGTACTGTTATATATTAAAGCGATATCTTGCTACTTTATAACATTACTCTCCTTTCGAAAAAATCAATCTGTAGAATTTTCTCAAGTCCAAAGACGAATACCATTCTTTTCCAGTTCGATAACACGTAACAGGCATTCTTGGAAGAAAGCTATCGTCATGTTCCCCAGCTGTCATTCTGACTTGATCAACGCCTCAAAATTTTGGATCAAATTTACAACCAGAGTCACAAATCATCATTTGAAGCTAGCTTGATCCGCCCCGAAACCACGCTGGTTATTATAGATAGCGGAAAATTTGATCGATGATCAGAAATCCCAAACTATGTGTGCTCATCACTTTGTCAAAATGTCCTAAAAGCTTCCATAAGTAATAAATTCTTTATGGGAATTACTTCATCCATCGTCGCGCCAAGGACGAACGCTTGTTTAAGTGTACTTTCACTCAATTTACAAATAGGGACATTACTGTTCAAAAGAATTTGGTTGTTCTTGCCTGGGAATATAAATCAATTTTAATGAATTAAATCAGCTCACTACCATGTTCTCCTTGCCTCATATATATATATATATATATATATATATATATATATATATATACTATTGGGCGATAAAATATGCGCTAAAAAGTCTGCTTAATTCCACCGAACGCCCATCGCCCAACGGTAGAATCGCCGACTGACGCCATTTCGGTCGGGTTTCAATGAAAGCAATCGGAGTCTGACCGTACTGATGAGCTGTGATACGGCGAAACAGATCTGTCTGCGGATGACAATATATATATATATATATATATATATATATATATATATATATATACAGATAGAAAATTTATGCAAGAGTCAACAAACCTACCTAGGTTTCACCCTTCGGCTCGTCAAGGTAAATTAGCCAATTTACCCTGACGAGCCGAAGGGTGAAATCTAGGTAGGTTTGTTGGCTCTTGCATAGATTTTCTATCTCTGTTGCTCTACTTTCGTATTTAGTGTTAGGGTTTTCGTCTTGGGTTCTTTTTTTTCCCTACGATTATTTGACTTTTTTGTTCATGTACTTCGTTTGTTTTTTTTTATTTACTTCCCCTCCTTTTCCCTCCGAGTTCGTCCTCGGTGGGTTATTCAAGCATAAGTATTACTAGTATTAACAGAATTATTTCTGTTACTATTAATATTATTATAATTACTATAGTTATAATCTATCTATCTATCTATCTATCTATCTATCTATCTATATATATATATATATATATATATATATATATATATATATACAGTACTGTGCAAAAGTATTAGGACAAGAAGTATTTTATCTTTTATGAGGCATCAAAGTAAAGTTTAAAATCACCCCTGTCCTAACACTTTTGCACACTACCGGTAGTGTGCAAAAGTATTAGGACAGGGATGATCTTCCTGGAAACCTCACTGTAATTGAAATACAGCGTAAAAAAGCCAAGTAAGTTGCTAATAAATATTGATTATTTAAAACAATGTGTAAAAGAAATATATTAAAAACAAGTTATATTTAATTTTTCCAATTTCTTATAGAACAAGTTATTTTGAAACTACTCTGTTGAGCATCTATGGGATATTTTGGATAACAAAATTGATAACTCTAACGTTACTTTGAAAGGCACACTTTTGGAATAAATACAAGCTGCTTGGCATGAGATACCATTAGATACATTGAAGAAGCTTGTGATGTCAATGCCTGACAGAATGAAGGCTGTATACTAAATTATAATAAATAATGCTAAATATTAAATTTATTTTGTAACAAGTACTTTCTTCTTGTTAAAGCATTTGTTGAGTAAATCAAATAAAATTACTTAAATTAAATTGTTTATATTCTGTCAATATGCCTCATAAAAGATGAAATAGCTCTTGTCCTAATACTTTTGCACACTACTGTATATATATATATAGAAATAAAGATTTGTACCCACAGAAACACAAAATAGCTTTTAAAAGAGTAGACGTCATTTTGTTTTTCCCAAACCCGAGGAACCTTTCAGCCAACACTTGTCAAGGGTTTCGTTGGCACAAAATTACAAAGGGGTAAAGAAGAGGACAAGACCCCAAAAAAGGGGAATACTTGCAATACTGGGAGAAGATGGCGAGTTTGTGAGTGTCACATTTTTCTTTTTTATTTCACTCTTGTGGAATTATATGTTTACACCCCCCTCACATTTTAATATTTTTCAATAAATTTATTTTAAAACGAATTCCATCTTCTCCCAGTATTGCAAGTATTCCCCCTTTTTTTTGGTCTTGTCCTCTTCTTTACCCCTTTGTAATTTTGTGCCAACGAAACCCTTGACAAGTTTGGCTGAAAGGTTGCTCGGGTTTGGGAAAAACAAAATGACGTCTACTCTTTTTAAAGATATATATATATATATATATATAACATAGCACACTTGGTATACGATACAGGTAAATTCCGATAGAGACGAACTCAAGAGAACTAAAGTCATTTATTTATTTTAACAGAGTAATATAATTAATAAAAGATTTTAGATTATTACAATGGGTAATACATATTTCACCGCGTCATGGTGTTATTATCGCGGCTCGTCAGACCCAAATGGTACAAAAGTTGGTCTTCAAAGTATCGCCTGCAAAAAATCTCTTTTGTTTTATTTTATTTTATTTTACATAGACGCTCACATATCCATATTAGAATAGACATTTGTAAAGGTTATTTACGAAAATTTCTCGCTCATTCGAAAAAAAAAAATTCTGTTATATTAATCATTTCATCTTAAGCAAGGCATTTTACTGCTGCCACTGTTGTTAAGGAAAAGTGATGAGAAAGAGGGTTAGTTATGGAAAATGCCAGGAGGAAGGTAATAGACGGATAAGAAAGATAGCTGATTACGCTACCACAGCTTCAACGTTTCGGTATGGTGAGGCCTTGTAGATGAATTGATTTCCAAACGGTTTGTTTTGAACGTGTGGCTAAAAATTACTCTACATTTTTTTGTTTCAAATATAACGGTTTTTTTCCGGTTACATTTGTTACCATAACTCACACCCCTGAAGATAATCTCGGAAAGAGATTGAAAATACTTGGGTACCTTCAGAAATGAATGAAAATAACATCTGTCAACGTTACAGCTCATTTCTGACATCTTTTGATTGTAATACGCGAAAGATTATCCGTGAGTATGAACGGATTTTATTAAAAATAAGCAATCATAATGTTTGCAATTTATTGCATCTGACATGTTTAAAAGAAAATTTGCTGACTAAATACACAAAGATATACATATATATATAAATCCAAAAAGAGGTGGCTTCATGGTAAAATCCCAAACGAGATTCTATTAACTGTCATTGTTAAAAATTAAATATTAAAACTGATCCAGTCAGAAGATCTAAGGTAAATAAAATTATTTTTTTTACTGCCAATATAAAAAATTCGAAATTTTTGATCGTATGATAATATCGGAGAATTGAATTTACCCCATCGGCGAATTCAATCATACGATCGGAAATTTCGATTTTTTAAATTTATATATATAGTACCCAAGTTTAGAGTGGGTTTAATGTATGTTCGATTGAATCATATATTAATCTAAAATTATATATTTTTTACTATAAACCTCATTTGTGATAGGATGAGATTTTCCCATTGCACGCCTTATTATTTTCTTTTCTCAAATAGCGAAATGAATATAATTTAATATAAATATTAATATAATTTAATATAAATGCAATACACTACAACTCGTCTAGTCCGTGCACTTTGGCAGGTCACTCTCCCTCTCTCCCTCTCTCTCTCTTTGTATATATATATATATATATATATATATATATATATATATATATATATATATATATATAGTGAAATAGTTGTTACAATGGTTTATAAAAGCATAGTATCGCTACACAAAAATTCTCGTGCTTCAGAGCACAACCACTCCTCTTCGGGTGATTTGTTGAACTGAAAATAAATGGTGGAAACGATTTATTTTTAGGAATGTGATATGTAGGTGATGTAGGAGATGAGAATTTAGTATGTCTAAGCTGGTCCGTCGGCAGTTTGTAACCATAGAAATAAAGATTTGGGTTAGGAGAGGGGGGTGAGTTAGCTTAGGTATATATATATATATATATATATATATATATAGTGCCCAAGTTTAGAATGGGTTTAATGAACGTTCGATTGAATCATATACTAATCTAAAATTATATATATTTTACTATGAACCTCATTTGATTTAGGATGAGGTTCTCGAATTGCACTCTTTTTTTTTTTTTTTTTTCTAAAACAGCGAAATTAATATAATTACAGTTAATATGAGTCCCACTTAAGGGTCTAGTGTGATCTTGAGATCCAGACGATGATCAAGTTTTGGAGCACATTTTCAGTGGAACCGTTTTTCGTAACTGGTCATAATAATGTTGTTGCTTTTATGGTCATTTATTGCCAACTAAACTTTAAACTTTATTTATGGTAATACATTTTTCTTTCAACAATAAATTGTTGCTTATATAAGTTTTTGTATCTAGTAATACATTTTTTTTCGAGTATCAAGATTCATTGGGATTTGTTTTTAAGGGCAGAGACCCCAAGTCCTACCCTGTTATTTAACCCATACCTGGAGGGAAGAGACGGATTAATACCTTTCCCAAGGGCACCAGTACCTTTCCCAAGGGTACCAGTGCTAAACGTGAATGCAGGGTATTCAACTGGAATTCGAACTCGGCTCACCGATTTTTCTTTTCGAGCCGATATCCACTGCACCACAACGCACATCCGTCACTAAACGCTTACAGCACCTGATATTCCCAATCGGTCACCCATCTAAGTACTGACCAGGCTCAACGTTGCTTAACTTCGGTGATCGAGTGAGAACCGGTGTATTAAACGTGATAGGCTGTAAGCCGGCCATAATAGCACAACCTTGGAAACAGATATTTTAGATTTATTCTCTGTCTTTATAGAATTGACAGAAGAAGTTTATAATATCCCATAAATGTATTTTCTCTAGGAGCGTTTACTTCTGAAATCCCTGTGTCGATTTTCAGATTGAGATGACAAGTATTTCCCAAACTAGTCAGGCATCCTCGTGTATTCGGGTGTTAAGGGAAGACCTAGATATGAGCGAGCTATATAATCAGATTTTTGTTTAGGATAGAAAAATAAAACATTTTTTTAAATATCAGTCATATACGGTTGTGTGTGTGTCTCGTTAAAGCTTTGAATTTTAGACATCACGTCAAATTACGGTTTCATATACTAACAATATGCGTTGTGGTACAATGGATATCGATTTAGAACAAGAAATCGGAGTTCGAATACCAGTTGAACATGTATTTACGTGAAAATAACATTGAGAAAGGTATTAATCCTTCTCTTCTCCCTCCAGCTGTGGGTTAAATAGCAGGTCGGAAAGTAATGGCAATCTTACTCAGGAAAATCTTTTGCCTGGTCTGTCATGTCTTTTTCGGGTATCACGTGTATAACGGATGGCACTTAGCTGACTAAATATGCAAATATCTAGAGTTACAAATTGCTCTTCAGTAGAAACCAAATTATTCCAGATTTTATTTTATTTTCGAGGCGAGAAGAGAAGTTTGGGATTAATTTTATTGATGAACTATTAGTAGCTGATTAGTATCAACATGGCTTGACACGATATCGAAGTAATGTAATATACTTTTTGTTTAATAAGTAAATACGATTATCTGTTTAAACTTGTTTGGTTTATTTTTCAGGTTTAATGAGTTATCTTCTCTATTATAATAACGACTGTTGTTATATATTTATATACAATACTGTTGTGGTGCAGTGGATATCGGCTCGGAACGAGAAATCGGGAAGCCGAGTTCGAATTCCAGTCGAATTCCTTGCATTCACTTACGCGCAAATACCCTTGGGAAAGGTATTATTCCGTCTCTTCCCTCCAGTTATGGGTTAAATAATAAGACAGATTGGGTTCTGTAGCCTTGGTCGGCAACCAGTCTATCGCAGAAAGCAATGGCATCCTACTGCGGGATAATCTTCTGCCCAGTCAGTCATGTCTCTTTCGAGACATGATCGCCCAAGCGTGTATCACGTGTGGCACTTAACTAACTGACTGTGCAAAAGTATTCGGACGATAACTATTTTATCTTTTATGAAGCATATTGACAGAAAATAAACAATTTAACTAAAGTAATTTTAGTTGATTAACTCAACAAATGCTTTAACAAGAAAAAAATACTTGTTACAAAATAAATTTAAAATTTAGTATAATAGTCTTTTGCTTTGATCACTGCCTTCATTCTGTCAGGCATTGACATCGCAAGCTTCTTCAATGTATCTAATAGTATCTCCTGCCAAGCAGCTTATATTTGTTTCCAAAGTGTCTTGCGAAGTAACATTAGATTTATCAATTTTTTATCCAAAATATCCCATAGATGTTCAATAGAGTAGTTTCAAAATAACTTGTTTAATAGAAAATAGGAAGAATTAAATATAACTTCTTTTTAATACATTTCTTTTACACCTATTTTTAAATAATCAGGATTTATTAGCAATTTACTTGGCTTTTCAACCTGTATTTGAATTTCAGTGAGGGTTTTAGGAAAATCACCACTGTCCTAATACTTCTGCCCAATTCCGGTAGTGTGCAAAAGTGTTAGGACAGGGGTAGATTTAAACTTTATTTTGATGCCTCATAAAAAATAAAATAGTTTTTGTCCTAATACTTTTGCACAGTACTATATATATATATATATATATATATATATATATATATATATATCCCTTCTGTCACTTTAATGGAGAGAACATAGTGAGGCAACGTCTGTTCAGTTCATTCTCTTTACTACCAGTTATTAAACTACAGCCAGTTGTGTAAGCTTTTACCTCGTGTTTGCTTTTTAACAATGACTTATTATTTCACTCTGTTGGCATAATTATGTCGCCAAACATAGAAGAATATATATATATATATATATATATATATATATATATATATATATATATATATAAGGCCATAATTATTAGGCTACTGCAGTTTTTATAATAAAATGCCCTATTTCATAATACTTTTAGTACCTATTACCAAGTGAATAATTCTAAATGAATATAGAACGGTTCTTTTGTTATTATTACTTGGCAAATTTTTACAAGGCAGCCATGAAGTCTTTGCTTTGGCCAGCCAATAAGAAGAAGAGACTAGCATGGGGAAGAGAGCACAAAAACTGGACACCAGAACAGTTCATTTTATGCATCTATTATTGTGCAGTATTAACAAAAGAACCATTCTATTTTCATTTAGAATTATCCACTTGGCAATAAAAACTAAAAATAGTATGATATACATCATATTTTTAAAACTGAGGTGGCCTAATAATTATGGCCGGTAGTATATATATATATGTTAATCTCAGAGGCAATAACCTGAGAGAAAACAGCTGATAACCCACTCAAATATATTGTCGATATTTTTTATGTATGGGGCACACACGTAAATAATCTTATTTAGGTTAATTAAGTTAAATGTTAAGAAATTTTAAAATAAGTTTCATTTTCTAGGTCAGTTCTGAACACTCATTCAATTAGTCAATCAGTTAATTGCCATACGTGATACATACTTGGGAGATCATGTCTCGATAGATTATCCTGCAGTAGGTTGCCATTACATTCTGTGGTAGACTGGTAGCCGCCCAAGGCTATAGAACCCAATCTGTCCTTTATTTAACCCATAACTGGAGTGAGAAATGATGAATTATATCATTGTATAAATATGTGCTTATTAGTAGGGGATCAGTTTATTACTTCATAACAATAGAAACCGAACCCCCACTTTATGCCCAGTAGAAGTTTTAATTCTTTTAAACTATTATATTCAGTCAGTCAGTTAAATGCTATACGTGATACACGCTTGGGCGATCATGTTTCGAAAGAGACTAAAAACTATAATGTTACCAAGTTAGAGCAAATTCTGCAGCAAGAATCACGATAAAAGGGCTGAAATCCTAATCTTGATCAGACTTGATCGGATATCAGGGTATCGATTTCCGAAATCGGGGGGAAATCAGAAAAAATATACAGACAATGACCTGAGCGGAAGCCAAAAAATATTTGTGTGAAGTTTGCTGAGAATCGGATAAAAATTGTGGATTTGTATAAAAGACATACATACAGACAGATAGACAGACACACACACGCAGAAGTCATGGCTGGTTTGGCTTCAAGAGGACAATGGTCATGGGCTGGAAGGCGTGTAAGGACTAGAAAGAGTTTACTGCCAAACAGAGTTCGTTCTTTGCCGCCGTCATGGAAACAGTCGTCAATATTGGAAACCAGAGCTACCACAAGATCGTCGCTGACATGGGCTGTCACAAATCGACGATCAAGAAGGACATTGGTTACCTTAAGTCTCACCGCATGCTCATCACAAATGTTTCCAAGAAGTCGAGGAAGGTCAAGGCGGCGGCTTTCCTGAACGAGCTATGCACGGGTCTTCCACTTGATCTGACAAGACGGCGTTAAGTCGCCCTGTTGTAAGTTCTATAAAATAACCGCAACTTCTACTCCAACAGTTTCTTTTCTCGTACTTCCCGACTGTGGAATTCCTTTCCATATACTTGCTTCCCCGACGGCTACAATCTTCAGGAGTTTAAATGTAAGGTCAATAGACACCTCCTAACAAACTAACTCGTTTCCATTCTTTCAAACTCTCTTCCCACCCACCCAACTATCTATCACCCCACTTCTGACATTTCTTATATCTAAGCACTCTTTCTATTTACCTTCCCCTATGTAGTCCCAAGCGCAATAGTGGCAATGGAATGCCTTGCTTGGGGTGAAATGATTAAAAAAAAATAAAATTAAAATAAGGTTCTCGCTTCTACTTCTATTTCGTTTAACATGATATGCGTCGTACTTTTTTTTTTTTAGAAAAGAATGAGTATTCACAAAGACAATTTTACAAAATGTTTCTTCTCCGCAGTCGATTTATACAATGTTCTGCGCATGCGTGCATAGGCTGAAATATTTTTTAGTTCTATGTTTTGCTATTTGTGAACTCATTAGAAACGTTTACATTCACTTGGGGAAAGATATTTGTTTATTTTTTCTTCTTTATTTGTTGTCTGTTACAATCATTTGCCAAGGAACCGAGGGTAAATAAAGGTTTGTAAAGAAAGCTGCTGATATTTTTCCAAATATCAGATAAGTACCCGTTTACACAATCTTTTCTTATTTCAGATAAAAATGATTTTTCTGGAATTTTCTTAAGGCAAGAGTTTTAGTTTTCATAATTTCTAAGGTTCCTACGACTACTGGAATAATAATAGAGATGATAATAATATTATAGTCATAATCGCTGTTTTCCTGCCCATTTCTTTAATGTGTGAGGATTACCCCCACTTGCTCTGACAAAACGGCGTTTAAGTCTCCCTGTTGTAAGATCTATAAAATAAGGATCTCTTTCTCTTTTTCTCTCATTTTTTCTCCATATTGCAGGAATGTCTACACACGAGCCACCGTCCCCAAGGGGCGGGCATTTTCCCTGGACGACTGGACTATCACACACATAAGCACGTAAAAACACACGTGCTTGTTATACACACATGCAAACGCAACATTAAAAAGCTCTCTCTTTCTCTGTCTCTCACACACACATATATCTACTTTTATGTTCCGCGTCCTTTCAGAATGTGGGCGATTATGGCCCTCCACATAATCCTATCTATTGTAGCTCTTAATATATTTTGTCTAGTTATTTCTCGCAGAATTTTATCTTCATTAGCTTAAGAACATCAATATGTGACGGGCTGTTTTCTCCTGTCTCTCTTCCTTCTAACAAATTTTCCAAGCACTCTTTCCTCATTCAGTCAGTTAAGTGCCATACGTGAAACACGCTTGGGCGATCATGTCTCTAAAGAGACATGACTGACTGGACAGAAGATTATTCCGCAGTAGGTTGCTATTGCTTTCTGCGGTAGACTGGTTGCCGACCAAGGCTATAGAATCCAATATGTACTGTTATTTAACCCATAACTGGAAGGAAGAGACGGATTGATACCTTTCCCAAGGGTATTTGCGCGTAAGTGAATGCAATGAATTCAACTGGAATTCGAACTCGGCTTCCCGATTTCTCGTTGCGAGCCGATATCCACTGCACGACATGCACTTCTACAGTCTCTTCCTGATGTTAAGTATAAGTTTCCTTTTCGTTCCCATTCGCTCACAGGTTCGGTCTATGTTATCCTCAACATCCTTCTGTAGAACAATAGTTCTGATATTTTTCCTTTGTCATTCGCTGCCATATAGGAGGACATATATTGTAAAGCAGTCCAGTAATCTTTTGGTTTCTAACGAAATGTTCCATTCCCCCCCCCAAAAAAAAACTTTACTCAGCTTTTGGAACGTGTCCTTGGCCGTGACAATACGATTTCGGATTTTCGTTTTTCTTGTTGGAGTAGAACCACTCCATAATGGACTGTTCCGTTCATTATAAATACCGGCTAGGCTCTGTATGCGCAGACGCTGGATAGACGCCAGGGAGTATACATATATAGACTATTTGTCGCAGGTGAGAGGAGGTTTCCACTCAGACTTACTGTTTCTGTATTCTTGTTTTTCAATATATATTGTTACAAGACCCGTGTTCGTGTCTTCCTTCCCTACTAACTTCCACAACACAACATTTCTCTTAGAACTCTTCCCAGATATATAAATTTTTGTACCTGTTTGATTTTAGCATTCCAACCTGTAATTGTCATTTTAGGATTCTCTTTTGCTGATGAACATGCATTCAGCTTATTGGACATAATTATGAGGCGACCCCAGTTTTTTTTAAAAGAAATGATGTATTTTATACTATTTTTCGTATTTATTGTGAAATGAAAATAGAATGGTTCTTTTGTTATTATTACTTTGCGAAGTTTTACAAGGCAAGGAAGTATGAACTCGGCTGAATCACCTTAGATATTCTTCATTCTTTCATTGATGAAACTACAATATAGATAATTATTAATTACTAGCAGTATAGCCCGGCGTTGCTCGGGTGTAATGAAAGCTTTAAAACTAATCCATGGTCCTGACGCTAAGACTTTTTAGACGTTGGCACAAAAGACTAAAAAGCAATAGTTGTTTCCAGTTAAAGCGAAACCGTAGACGGAAAGAAAAATGAATGGATGTAAGTCAAATTTTGATTTCCTGGTATCGATGTCAAATAAGTTTTTTCCGTCCTAAACTGAATTTTGAAGGCTAAATAAGTCCTCTAAGTAAATGGTATCATGGCTGAGACTAAGAACTACAATTATACCTACTTAGAGCCAAACCTGGAGCAAAAACTAAAATAAAAGGGCTGAACAAATACAGACATACAGGCAGATAAACAGACACACACAAACATCTTGCTTTTTATATATATATATATATATATATATATATATATATATTATCGAATTTCTGCACTATTGTAAGAACTGCAACCTTGAAACTTTTGAATATCGTTTCTTATGTCTGTGTCTATGAGTGTATCAAATTTGATTATAATCGGACCACTCCTTCTATAATCCGATTATCGATTTTCGATATTTATCGGGGGTACCTCGACACAAAACCTAGCTAAGAACACTCGCAGACGCTTATAGTACAACTGTGTGAATTTTCATGAAAATTAGTTCAGCCGTTTCGGAGTCTATAGGTAATGGACACACACACACACACACACACACACACACACACACACAAACACAGACAATATTCCATTTATAAATAAGTTTAGATTTATACATTCATTTGATGCACATGTTATTATGCATTATTAACAAAAAAACATTCGATTTTCATTTACAATTATTCACTTGGCCATAAATATTAATACACTGGGGTGGCCTAATAATTATGGCCGGTAGTGCAGTTAACACAATTTTCCAAATATTTTGATTTTTTAAACAATGGAAGTTTCATTTGTTTTATTTGTATTTAGGGTGACTTCACTCGAATCTACTGACCACCAATACATATGTCTCCGCTTGTCTCTCCTCAGTTCGGTTAGCTACCTATTCTTCCTTTACCGTTCTCCCTCCTCTCCTGACTGCTCCCTACTAGATAGCATTGCCGACGACATAGATAAGGCTATTTCCTATCACCCATTTGCCCACATATTTGTATTTGGAGACCTCAATGCCCATCACTCTGAGTGGCTTGAAAACGCTGTTACTGATTCGGCGGGCATTCACGCCATGAACTTTGCTATTTCCCAATCCCTTACGCAAGTGGTGGACTTCCCCACTCGCTTCCCAAGCACACCCTCGGGTCATTCCTCACTGCTAGATATATGTTTCACCTCTGCGTCCGACGCCTGTCAAGTCTCGCAGCTTTGCCCTCTCGGCAACTCCGACCACGCTGTAGTCTCCCTCAGTATTTCTTTCCAATCTCACTCCCCCCAGGATCCCCCTACTTATAGAACCTCCTACCTCTACCAAAAAGCTGACTGGGATGCCTTTCGCGATTTCCTCTGCGACGTCCCTTGGGGAAAAGTGTTTGACCTATCAGTTGATGACTGTGCCTCTGAGGTCTCGTCATGGGTGAAAGCTGGCATTGATGCCTTCATACCCACCAGGAAGTATTGCTTAAAACCTCATTCCTCTCCGTGGTTCTCTCCGGCCTGCTCAGCCGCCATTGCCCACAGGAACCATTACTTCCGTCTATTCCGGAGACAGCCAACTGATCACAATAGGCGCCTGTTCACATCTGCTCGCAGTGAGTGCAAGAGAACCCTAAATGACGCCAAACAGTTGTTTGCTGAGAGAATGCGACAACACATAGCTGACCGCAAGTTCGGCTCCAAGGACTATTGGAGGATTTGTAAACGAGTGCTCAACAATAGGAAATCCTCAATACCTCCTTTAATCCATGGATTTGATGTTCTCACGTCATCTGCGGAGAAAGCTGAGTGCTTTGCCCGCAGATTCTCATCCAACTCCACATTCGACTCGTCCGGAGTGCACCCACCCGACTTCCCTATTATAACTGAGGCCAAACTGCACGACGTATATATTACCCCGACAATAGTATCCAGAGTAATTTCAAAACTCGACCCCCATAAGGCGTGTGGAGACGATGGAATCCCGGTGATAGTCCTTAAGAGGTGTGCCCCTGAACTTTCCCCTGTCCTCTCTAAACTGTTTAACTACTGCCTTTCTGCTTCCTGCTTTCCTGCATGCTGGAAATTCTCCTCAGTCGTTCCTGTCTTTAAGAACTGTGGTGAACCCTCGGACCCATCCAACTATCGCCCTATCAGTCTTCTACCAATATTCGGGAAAGTGTTCGAGGCTATAATCAATGCTGAAATAGTTCATCATCTCACCGCCCACAAACTGTTCTCCGACAGGCAATATGGATTCCGATTTGACAGGTCCACAGCCGACCTGCTAACAACTGTAACGGAGTACATGCTACAGGCCCTTGATGAGTCTGACGAGGCTCGCGCGGTTGCTCTGGATATCTCCAAGGCTTTCGACAGGGTTTGGCACCCTGGCCTCCTATGCAAACTACGCGGTTATGGTATTACCGGTCGCCTGCTTGACCTAATCCAATCTTTCTTAAATAACCGCAAAATGAAGGTCGTTCTGAATGGGCGTGCCTCTTCGTCCTACAGCACGAATGCTGGTGTCCCACAAGGCTCTATCCTGGGCCCAACGCTCTTCCTTATTTTCATCAACGACCTCCCAGATGAGATCAAGTCCCAAGTAGGCATCTACGCAGATGACACTACAATATACTCCCGCTCCAGTAAGAAACCTGTCGTGGCGGACAGACATAATCTCGCTGCTGACCTTGAGCGGGATCTACACTCTGTGGTGAACTGGGGCAAGAAGTGGCTTGTCAACTTCAATTCCTCGAAGACCAAGCTGTTGTCTGTCAACCATTACAGGCAACCTCTTCTGCCTCCCATAAGCATGGACCAGGTGATTCTCCCGGAGAGTAATACACTACGCCTCCTCGGACTTACCCTGTCCTCAGACCTCAAATGGAAGCACTATATTGAATCCATAGCAAAATCGACTGCTAAGAAGATTGGGTCACTATGTCGATCCAGGATGTTTTTTCCACCTGAATCCATCCTGCATATATAAAAGTCAACCATCCGTCCGTGCATGGAGTACTGCTGCCATTTATGGTCAGGTACCCCTGCCGTTCTCCTCAGTGTTCTTGACAAGCTCCAAAGGAGAGTCTGTAATGTGATAGGTACTGATCTGGCGACTCGTCTGCAGCCACTTTCCCATCGTCGAAATGTGGCCTCCCTCTGTCTCTTCTATAAATACTTTCATGGCTTCTGCTCGGATGAGCTTAAGTCACTGATGCCTCATCAACAGGTGTTTACCCGTGCAACCAGACTGGCAACTGGGTCCCACCCATTCACAGTCAGGTTAGCCAAACGCAGACGACAATTCTACTCCTGCAGCTTCCTCTCTCGCACTTCCCGCCTGTGGAACTCACTCCCGTATTCTTGCTTTCCTGACGGCTACGACCTCCAGAAATTTAAAAGCAAAGTTAATACTCACCTACTAACCACTGGACTCTAGCTCTCTCCCCTCTCCTGTATAATCTTCACGTTCTCTCCGCCCATGTATCTGCCATTGCACCCGCTTTCTCAGCTTTCTATTGTTCCTTTCTAACTAGCTTGTACTCCTCACTCTTTTCTAATTAATCTTTCTACATTTATGTAACCCCCTGCACATCAGTGGCGTTTCTGCCTTGCTCGGGGTGAAATGATTAAAAAAAAAAAAATTTGCATGTGAATAATCTGTTTTGTTTTTTTTGTTTTTTTTTATTTATGCTGTAAGACTACCAATGACAAAAGTAATGTAAAAATTACGTTTGATTACGTCATTAACTTTTCACATGTGCCATCCATTTTCACTTGTTGCTGTTAGTGAAATTCTTCTAATGATGTCGGCTATGTTTTTTGTTTGTGATTATGAATCGCCAATTAACGCAGTTTCCTGTAAAAACCTACAGGAATCATTCGCTGGAAACCGTTTGATATTCAGTCAGTTAAGCGCCATACGTGATACACACTTTGGTCGATCCTGACACCCCCTATAACCTGTCACTCTTTCTCATAACCTTTCCTCCTATGTAACCCCCTGCACAACAGTTGCAGTAAAATGACTTGCTTGTGGCAATATGACGAGAAAAAAAAATCTATACATTTGTATTCCAGAGAATGTAAATAAATCTAAAAGACATGCATGTGTAGCTAATCAGTATTTCATTGACTGATTGATTCGTTTTCTATGGCTTATCAACAGACAAGTAATTACTATGTAAATGTAAAGTGGGGGATCAATTTTATATTAGAATCAATATATAAAGTGACCCCTCACTTTATAACCACAATCACAGAATGTAAATAAATCTAAAAGACATGCATGTGTAGCTAATCATTGACTGATTCATTCGTTTTATATGGCTTATCAACAGACAATAAATTATTATGTAAATATAAAGTGGGGGATCAATTGTATATTACAATCAATATATAAATTGATCCCTCACTTTATAACCACAATCACAGAATGTAAATAAATCTAAAAGACATGCATAAAAGTGTAGCTAATCAGTATTTCGTCGACTGATTCATTCGTTTTCTATGGCTTATCAACAGACAAGAAATTACTATGTAAATATGAAGAGGGTGATCAATTTTATATTACAATCAACATATAAATTGATCCCTCACTTTATGGCCACAGTCATCCTTCTCTTACCCACTTCCTGACATTCCCTATAACCTGTCACTCTTTCTCATAACTTTCCTCCTATGTAACCTCCTGCACCACAGTGGCAGTAAAATGCCTTCCTTGGAGCGATAGGATTATAAAAAAGGCTAGATAGATAGATAGATAAAATTCTTATTCGTTCACCTGCTTCCTCGACAGCTACAATCTCCAAGAATTTAAATGTAAAGTCAATAGTCATCTCCTATCTAACTAACCTGCATTCTTTCTCTCATGCTCCTTTCTCTGTCCACTCCACTCTCATCAGTATTCTCATCCTTCTCTTACCCATTTCCTGACACCCTCTATAGCCTGTCACTCTTTTTCATAACTTTGCTTCTTTGTAATTCCAAGAATTTAAATGTAAAGTCAATAGTCATCTCTTATCTCACTAACCTGCACCCACTCTCCCTTGCTCCTTTCTCCGTCCACTCCACTCTCATCAGTATTCTTATCTTTCTTTTACCCACTTCCTGACACCCTCTATAACCTTTCACTCTTTCTCATAACTTTCCTCTAATGTAAACCCCTGCAAAACAGTGGCAATAAAAAGCCTTTCTTGGGGCAATATGATTATAAAAATAAATTTCTATACATTTATATTCCAGAGAATCTAAACAAATCTAAAAGACATGCATACGTAGCTAATCAGTATTTCATCGACTGATTGATTCGTTTTCTACGGCTTATCAACAGACAGAAATTATTATGTAAATATAAAGTGGGGTATCAATTTTATATTACAATCAATATATAAATTGATCTCTCACTTTATGGCCACAGACATCCTTCTCTAACCCACTTACTGACAGTTCCTATAACCTGTCACTCTTTCTCATAACTTTACTCCCATGTAACCCCCTGCGCACCAGTGTCAGTAAATTGCCTTGCTCGGGGCGATATGATAATAAAAAAATGAAATCAGCTTGTGTAAATGGTTAGCAAAAAAGGAATTAGGAGAAATAGTGAAAAGACAATGCTTAATAACAACCAGGTTTTGGTTACGCCTGTTCGTATACATCTTTAAAAGACACGATATATTGAAGAAGAACGAGAAAACAGTTACGAATTGTACCGATTGGAGACACATTGTACTGATTGAAGACGAATTGTACCGATTGGAAACGAATTGTACCGATTGGAGACGGATTGTACCGATTGGAGACGAATTGTACTGACTGAAGACGAATTGTACCGATTGGAGACGAATTGTACCGATTGGAGACGGATTGTACCGACTGAAGACGAATTGTACCGATTGGAGACGAATTGTACCGATTGGAAACGAATTGTACCAATTGAAGACGGATTATACCGATTGAAGACAAATTGTACCGATTGGAGACGAATTGTACCAATTGAAGACGGACTGTACCGATTGAAGACGAATTGTACCGATTGGAGACGGACTGTACCGATTGGAGACGAATTGTACCGATTGGAGACGAATTGTACCGATTGGAAACGAATTGTACCAATTGAAGACGGATTGTACCGATTGAAGACGAATTGTACCTATTGGAGACGAATTGTACCAATTGGAGACGAATTGTACCGATTGGAGACGAATTGTACCGATTGGAGACGAATTGTACCGATTGGAAACGAATTGTACCAATTGAAGACGGATTATACCGATTGAAGACAAATTGTACCGATTGGAGACGAATTGTACCAATTGAAGACGGACTGTACCGATTGGAGACGAATTGTACCGATTGGAGACGAATTGTACCGATTGGAGACGAATTGTACCGATTGGAAACGAATTGTACCAATTGAAGACGGACTGTACCGATTGGAGACGGATTGTACCGATTGAAGACGGATTGTACCGATTGAAGACGAATTGTACCGATTGGAGACGAATTGTACCGATTGGAGACGAATTGTACCGACTGAAGACGAATTGTACCGACTGAAGACGAATTGTACCGATTGAAGACGAATTGTACTGAGTGAAGACAGCAATTGAGAAAAAGCATCTTGAATTGTCCTTCCGTTAGGACAACACGATACGTTATGTCAATTTGTAGACCCAGCAGAAATTGATACAGCTTCTTAGAATAGAATCATGACGTTCCTTCAAAGATGAAAAGCCACTAAATATCTTTGAGAAACTTGACCGCATACGTCCTAAATATACAAATCTATTTCTTCCTCAATTGAAGTATTAAGTTGCATAATACAGTGTATTTCTTCCATACATATCTAGCATATATATGCAGACAGACACGACCCATAGAACAACTTTACGAGTTTCAATCGTCTAAATCCATTCTGCACATATGGAGATCTACCATCCGCCCGTGTATTGAATACTGATGCCACATCTGGTCGGATGCGCCTGCTATTCACCTCGGGGTTCTTGACAAAATCCAACGGAGAATCTGTAATGTGATTGATACCGACTTGTCGGCTCAGATGCAGTCACTTTCTCACCGGCGTGACGTGGCTTTCCTGTGCCTCTTCTACAAATACTTTCACGGCTTCTTCCCCGATGAACTTAGCTGACTGGTAACACCTATGTATAAATTAAAACGAGCTACTAGACTAGTAACTAGGTCCCAACCTTTTACAGTGAAACCGATAAAATATAATCGCAATTTCTACTCTAACAGCTTCTTTTCTCGCACTTCCTACCTGTGGAATTCTCTTCCATACACTTGCTTCCCCGGCAGCTACAATCTCCAGGAATTTAAATGTAAGGTCAATGGACATCTCTTATCACACTAACTCGCATTCATTCTCACAAGCTCTTTTCTCCATCTATTCCACCCCGATTACACTGGTGTTCTCATCCGTCTATTACCCTCCTCCTGACATCCCCTATAACCTACCCTCTTTTTCATCACTTTTTTACTATGTAAAGTGAAGCCCTGCACAACAGTGGCAGTAAAACTGCATTGATTGAGTGAAGTGATTTAAAAAATAGCATCAGTTCAAACTCTGGCGAACGATAGTGGAACAAATTGATATAGATGATGAAATCTATAAACAAATATCCAAATATTTTATGCAAAAATACACAGCAAAACGACAAGGAGTTTAGTTCAGACGCAATGAAATAATGATCGTTTTTCTTGTAAAAATTCAGATAAACATACAAATGTGAACAACGGTTAAAGAATTTGAGTATCTCCTTGTATAGATGTGTGAAACCATTTATGGAAGTCAGAGAAGAATAGGAATGATCATCAATCATTTTTGAGTTTCTGTTAAAAATAAACTCAGTAAATCCAAAATTAACTTTCGTAATATCTTTTTAGTCTTTACTTAATGGATCTACTATATTTGTTAAAATGTATAAAAGAAAAAATCGAGGAAAAAAATGACATACACTATGGTTCAAAAGTTTGAAGCCACCCCCAAGAATTTGTATGGAATAAACTTGATAGAACAATGAAGCAATTTTATCTAAACAAAATAAAAAAGAGCTGTAAAAGTCATTTAACAAAGAATAAAATCAGTTGTCACAATTTTGCAAACATTTGCAAAGCATGCCAATGATATGTGCTGCAGTAATCAAGGCTAAAAGGGGATTTTGATAAGAGCAGAATTTAATCATAAAATACTATTTCTTTTCGTGCCAAATTAAAATGTATATCTATAAAAGGCAAGATGTTTGTGTGTGTGTATGTGTGTGTCTGTCTGTCTGTCTGTCTGTCTGTATGTATGTATGTATGTATGTATTTTCTTTTATACAAATCCACAATTTATGTCCAATTCTCACTAACCTTCACACAAATATTCTTTAGGCTTCCGGTCAGGTCATGGGCTACTTATTTTTACCAATTTCCGTCCGATATCGATAACCGATACCCTGATACCCGCTCACGTATGATCAAGATCAGGATTTCAGCCCTTTTGTCTCTGTTTCTTGCTGCAGAATTTTCTCTAACTTGGTAAAATTATAGTTTTTAGTCTCAAACATCAGTAGATCTTTTCAGACGACTCATTTTCCCCGATATCGGAAATCGATACACCCGATATTCTATCTAATCTGATCAAAACCCGATATTAAGCCATCAATATGGCTCATTTTCTCCAATTTTACTCCCGATGGGCATGATAAGTTTTCATGGACTTACTTAGGTTAGTTTATCCTTGGATGACTTATTTGACTCTGATATTGGAAATTGACACCCCGATATCCTATTGAGTCTGATGAAAATCAGGTTTTCAAACCATTTATTTTAGTTTTTGCTTCGGGTTTTACTTTAAGTAGGTATAATTGTAGTTCTTAGTCTCAGCCATGATACCCTTTCCTCAGAGGACTTATTTAGCCTTCAAAATTCAGTTTACGACGGAAAACTTATCTGACATCAATACCAGGAAATCAAAATTTGACTTACATCCATTCATTTTTCTTTCAGTCTACGGTTTCGCTTTAACTGAAAACAACTTTTGCTTTTTAGATTTTCGTGCCAACGTCCAAAGAGTCTGAGCTTCAGGACCATGGATTAGTTTTAAAGCTTTCATTACACCCGAGCAACGTTGGGCTATACTGCTAGTATATATATATATATATATATATACTAGGTGCGATTGGTAAATTATCGCAATTATTTTATTATTTCAAATATTCTTTAGGCTGAGTCTGAGCTCCAGGACTATGGATTAGTTTTAAAGCTTTCATTACACACGAGTAACGCCGGACTATATTGCTAGTTTCTAATAAATGTCATGTCCCACTTTTTTAAAACTGTATAATAATTTTATCTTATTTAAAGTAAAAACAATTGTATTAGAGCCCAATTTTAAAAAAACATTTCAAGGGATGACCATAAACTTTTGATTCGTAGTGTAGGCCAGGAGACAGCTGTAGATGATACCACCTCCTGTTATGATTAAAACCTTGAATAATAATATTAAACATTGATGCTCTTCTGAAAGATGCATGCATGGTTCAAATGAACTTACCGTCTGATAAATTTGACTATCGAATATTCCATTTTATTGATCATTTAATAAAATTAGCAGATAGCAGCAAAAATTATTTCACCTTTTTTTAATCAATAACCTGGTGCGACACAACATGTTTTCACTCGATTTGTTACGACGCACCTAATCAGTTGGAATATGAATCATTTTATTTGGGTCTAACGCCTCTCATGGTTTATCATTACCGACTGCGTCGACAGTTAAAATAAAATTATGATAGCTTAGCACAATTACACACAGTTCGTAAGTAGTGAGAAAAAATGTAATCTAAATTTATTTATAAACGGAAATTTGTCTGTGTGTGTGTGTGTGTATGTGTCTGTGTGTGCTTGTCCATTACCTGTGGACTCCGAAACAGCTGAATCGATTTTCTTGAAAGTTTACATAGTTGTACTATAAGCGTCTGCGAGTGTTTATAGCTAGGTTTTGTGTCGAGGTACCCCCGATAAATATCGAAAATCGATAATCGAAAAAATCAGGTTATAGAAGAATTGGTCCGATTTTAATCAAATTTGATACACTCATAAACAAAGACATAAGAAACGATATTAAGAAGTTTCAAGGTTGCAGTTCTTACAATAGTGCAGAAAATCGCTAATATATATATATAAAAGGCAAGATGTTTGTGTGTGTGTCTGTTCATCTGCCTGTATGTCTGTATTTTATTCAGCCCTTTCATTTTAGTTTTTGCTTCGGGTTTGGCTCTAAGTAGGTATAATTGTAGTTCTTAGTCTCAGCCATGATACCATTTACTCAGAGGACTTATTTAGGCTTCAAAATTCAGTTTACGATGAAAAAGACTTATTTGATATCGATAGCAGGAAATCAAAATTTGACTTACATCCATTCATTTTTTTTCAGTCTACGGTTTCGGTTTAACTGGAAACAACTATTGCTTTTTAGTCTTTTGTGCCAACGTCCAACGCCGGGCTATACTGCTAGAGTTTAAATAAATATATAAAAACTTCAGAATCAAGCACCACTTAACCGGAAAGGTAAGCGATTATGTTCATTGGTTTACATAATCAGTCCATAATCATAAGACAGTCAGAGTGTTGGTCAAAAACGTGAGAAAGAGGGTAAGAAAGAGACAGACGGACAGACGGACAGACAGACAGACAGACAGACAGACAGACAGACAGAGAACAAGTGAGTTGCTGTTGAAGTCGAAGTTGGAGTAAGAAGAGATAGCTAGGCGAAAGGAAGATCTAATTTTTTTCATCTTTTCTGAGTTTAGTAGAATGATCTCCCAAATACCTTCTTAATATACCTTATCCTCTCAGATCATAGGTGATCATGGTTCTCCACAATTTCCTGTCCCTTCTAACTCATTATGTTATATACTGATTTCTTCAGTCTTTTGCGTTCAATATATCTTGCAAGTGTCAGTTATTCTCAGCCCTCCTTCTTTGAACTTCTTTTCTTGATGCTAAGCATTAATTTTTGTTTTCATTTCTTTCAGACTTGGTCGCTTCTCACATGCATGGAATACTGCTGCCATATATGGTCAGGCGCCCCCGCTGTTCATCTCAGTGTTCTTGACAGGCTGCAAAGGAGAACCAGTAATGTGATAGGTACCGACTTGGCGGCCCGACGGCATGTGGCTTCCATCTGTCTGTTCTATAAAAATTTTCATGGTTTCTGCGCCGACGAACTTAAGTAACTGGTGCCCCTGCCACATGAGTTTTCTCATGCAACCAGACTGGCAACTGGTCCCACCCATTCACAGTTAGATCAACCAAATGCAGACGACAATTCTACTCCAACAGTTTCTTTTCTCGCACTTCTCGCTTGTGGAACTCCCTTCCACATTCTTGCTTTCCTAACGGCTACAACCTCCAGGAATTTAAATGCAATGTCAATACCCATCTCGTAACCACTTGACTCCAATTCTTTCTACATCACTCTGTATTCCTTTTCTTTTCTCTCTAACTTTGCAACTGTCATCACACCTGAATTCCCAACCTTCTCTTGCTTCTTTCTCTGACAACTCATGTAACTAGTTCGTCTTTCTCTTTACTCTCCTCCTATCTAATCTTTTACTCTTATGTAGCCCCCTGTGCATCAGTGGCGCTAACGCCTTGCTTGGGGTGAAACGGTTAAAAAGTGATGAGTTAAGGGTATATTCAGTATCTTTCAATAGAACCATACTTCTGTTGCTTCAAGTCTCTTCTTCATCATTGAGGAGATTGTTCAGTATTCACTGGCATATAGAAGAACTGATATTACATAACAGTTCAGTACTCTTTTCTTTGTTTCTCATTATGTGCCCGAGAAATTTCAACTATTTTTTGCTGATGTTAAGGATAAGTGTCCTTTTTATTGCCATTGTCTCTAGAGATTTGTCATTTGCTTACATGTTCAGTCCATGGTATTCTCAGCATCTTTCTGTAGAACCACAAGTCTCTTCTTCATCATTGTGCTGATTGTCCAGTATTCACTACCATAGAGGAGGACTGATATTACATAACTGTTCAATTCTCTTTTATTTGTTTCTCATTATGGGCCTTAGAAACTTCAATTATCTCTTCCTGATTTTAAGTATAAGTGTCCTTTTTAATACCATTCTCTAGAGCTTTGTCCTTTGCTTACATGTTCAGTCCATGGTATTCTCAGCATCTTTTTGTAGAACCACATTTCTATTGCTCCAAGTCTCTTCTTCATCTTTGAGGAGATTGTCCAGCATTCACTGCCATATAAAAGGATTGATATAACTTAACAATGCTATACTGTTTTCCTCGTCTCTGTTGCTTTAAGTCTATTCTTCATTTGAGAGGAGATTGTCCAGCATTCACTGCTATATAGGACTGATATTACATAACAGTTCAGTACTCTTTTATTTGTTTCTCACTATGTGCCCTAGAAATGTCAACTATTTTTTGCTGATGTTAAGGATAAATGTCATTTTTAATACCATTGTCTCTAGAGGTTTGTCATTTTCTTACATGTTCAGTCCATGGGATTCTCAGCATCTTTCTGTAGAACCACATTTCTGTTGCTCCAAGTCTCTTCTGCATCTTTGAGGAGATTGTCCAGCATTCACTGCCATAGACAAGGACTGATCTTACATAACAGTTCAGTACTCTTTTCTTTGTTTCTCACTATGTGCCCTAGAAATGTCAACTATTTTTTGCTGATGTTAAGGATAAGTGTCCTTTTTGTTGCCATTGTCTCTAGAGCTTTGTCATTTGCTGACAAGTTCAGTCTATGGTATTCTCAGCATCTTTCTGTAGAGCCACATTTCTGTTACTTTGAGTTTCTTTTTCATCTTTGCGGAGATTGTTTCTTACTGATTTCTATACAGTTTTTATAATATTTCTAATATTACTTAAAAGTTCAGAACTTTTTTATTTGTTTCTAACAAGATGTTTCTTTCTTAATACTTTGCTTCGCTTTCCTAAGGCATCTTTTCGTATCCAATGTACCTTGCGATTTGAGTGTTGCATTTGTCGTCCTCTGTTAAAATAACGGGGTACTTAGTTTTATCATCTCCAAGTTATTCTCTTGTGAAAGAAGACACATTTAACAGCAAATACGGTACTGTGCAAAAGTATTAGTACAAGAACTATTTTATCTTTTATAAGGCATCAAAGTTAAGTTTAAAATCACCCCTGTCCTAACACTTTTCCACACTACCGGTAGAGTACAAAAGTATTAGGACAGGGGTGATTTTCCTAAAAAACTCACTGAAATTCAAATACAGGGTGAAAAGCCAAGTAAATTACTAATAAATATTGATATTTAAAACTAGGTGTAAAAGAAATGTATTAAAAAGAAGTTATATTTAATTTTTCCTATTTTCTATTCAACAAGTTATTTTGAAATTACTCTATTGAACATCTATGGAATATTTTGGATAAAAAAATTGATAAATCTCATGTTACTTTGCAAGACACACTTTGGAAACAAATGCAAGCTGCTTGGCAGGAGATAAGATTAAAGAAGCTCGTGATGTAAATGCCTGACAGAATGAAGGCTGTGATCAAAGCAAAAGGCTATTATACTAAATATTGAATATATCTTGTAACAAGTATTTTTCTTTTTAAAGCATTTGCTGAGTATATATATATATATATATATATATATATATATATATATATATATAGTACATGCGATTGGTAAATTGTAGCAATTATTTTATTATTTCAAAACAGAAAGCTATTATACTAAATATTAAATTTATTTTGTAACAAGCATTTTTTCTTGTTAAAGCATTTGTTGAGTAAATCAAATAAAATTACTTTAATTAAATTGTTTATTTTCTGTCAATATGCCTCATAAAAGATAAAACAGTTCTTGCAGTAAGTTCATAATATATATATATATATATATATATATATATATATATATATATATATATATCAAACGTTAGCCAGAGAAGGTGCAAGGGGTCTCTCTCCGGGTGGTTAGCATCAGCTATGCCTATAAATGGCAGCTAACATTAAAAAAAAAGACCAGATTATTTTGGTGGATGAATATCCGTCCGCTGTCAAAAAAGTCGGGATTCAATCCCGGCTTGATTCAAACGGTTAATCTAGTCGCACTGATGAACTGTGATACAGCGAAACAGCCCTGAAATGGGTGGTTTATAATAAGAAATAGTTTAAGTGCTATATATTTTGGAAATTGTTGGGGAGTCACCCCTTTTTACACACTCTAAGGACTCTTCCAAATATACAAATAATCCTGCCTACAGAGAACGGTAGTTGAGTAGTTGTACTCTACTACGACACTGTCAGCCCTCTGCCTTCGGGTAGAGGGCGCTCTCTGCTTCCGAGCAGAGAGCAATAACCCAGTCGTGGTTCCGCCGAAGGGTAGAAGCACGACTGGGCAAAAATAGACAGACATTTTTTGGCCGGGCCATATAGCCCGGAAAGCCCTGATATAAACTGACCATGTGTCATATGTTGCCCTTACTGGGAAGGACAGCTAAATAATGAGTAGTTGTTTTAGAGTTGGAGTTTGTCAGAGCGGTTAAACCGTCGTTCGTTGGTCAGCAAGAAATATAGACTTTTTACCGGACTTACTTCTTTGTATATATTTGACTCCTACTAACAAGTATTCCTGAATCTACTAACCGTGTACAAGTTGTATATCTTTTGTTTAATACACTTACCTTTTTTCCTCTCATATCATTTTCGTGTTGTTATTATTATACTGTGTTGTTTTCTAAACAGAATCCACAACAGAAATCCTCAAATGTGTAAATAAAGAATAATTATTAGTTTGGTCAATGAAAGAGTAAAAATATTCTATATACCCATTCATTTCCATGAGGTTCTCTTTCAGGTTTTAGTTGGTCGGCAACTTTTCTCAGAGGAGATTCTTTCGGCTGAATATACAAATCCTGATCTGGCCGAAGTTGATAATGTGAGTAAATGTTTTTAACAACTAATTAAGTTCTTCCCAAAAGTTATTTTAGAGAGGATAAACTTAATTTGCATTTTTCTAGAATCATTTAGAATTCTCAAGATTTTACTCGAACATTCCACAATCTTTCAAAACGTTCTATTCTTAATGTCTCTATTTTTACAACTACTTCATGAATTAAAACTGTTTTGTAATAACAAGTAGGACTCAATAGTATCCCTCATATAACTTTTAATATTTTTTTTAGACATTATTAATATTATTCTTTTTTATATATATAAATGCATCCACGTGACTGCCAGTAAAGAGATGACGTTTTTTTCTGGCGCATGCATAAGCAGAGCTTGTTGCAACACGGTGGCAGCTTTTATAACATCGACGGGGGTCAGTATTTTATTGCTATAACACGGCTCAAGCACCACTCATTTTAAAAGGATTTTTCAATCATTTTACCCCGATCACGACTTGGCAGCTCAGATACAATCACGTTCTTACCGGCGCAATGTGCTTTCCCTGTGTCTCTTCTAGAAATATTTTACGGCTTCTGCTCCGATGAACTTAACTCACTGGTACCTCCTTTGAATTTTTAACCTACCTCCCAAATCCATTCCTCTGGCCAATATATAAAATAACCAATTTTCTTTTTTGTCAACTGGCAATGAAGCATGTGCGGTCGGGTTGGTTAGATTTATTTGAAATTTTAATAAAATTAAGTAATGATTTTGTATTTATTTATTTTTAAGAAATTTCTTTGATTGGACTTTAACTAAGTTAAAACTTAGTTAACTCACCACCTGTAAGTTTTTAATTGGAGTAGATAGATCAAACTATCGCCCGGTTCACACTCCACCCACATCTATTGAACAGGTGAAGAGGCTCATCCCTTTTTCCCAGTTTAGGATGTGGTTTCCGGCTTTCTCTTTTCCAATCTTTTCACTCTTACGTAGCCCCCTGCGCTTCAGTGGCGTTACCGCCTTGCTCGGGGTGATACGATTTTAAAAAAATATATGAATTTACTCGAGCCACCAGATTAGCAACTAGGTACCACCCTTTTACTGTGAAACCAATAAAATGTAAACGCAAATTCTACTCCATCAGCTTCTTTTCTTGCACTTCCCGCCTGTGGAATTCCCTTCCGTTTACTTGCTTCCCCAACAGCTACAATCTCCAATAATTTAAATGTAAAGTCAATAGTCATCTCCTATCTCACTAACCTGCACCCTTTCTCTCATGGTCCTTTCTCCTTCCACTCCACTCTCATCAGTATTCCCATCCTTCTCTTACCCACTTCCTGACACTCCCTATAACCTGTCACTCTTTCTCATAACTTTCCTCCTATGTAGCCCTCTGCAAAACAGTGGCAGTAAAATGTCTTGCTTGGGGCGATATGATTATAAAAAAAGATAGAAATATAGATTTCTCTTCCATTTACTTGCTTCCTCGAAAGCTACATTCTCCAAGAATTTAAATATAAAGTCAACAGTCATCTCCTATCTCACTAACCTGCATCTTCTCTCTCGTGCTCTTTTCTACGTTCACTCCACTCTCATCAGTATTCTTATCCTTCTCTTACCCACTTCCTGACACCCCCTATAACCTGTCACTCTTTCTCATAACTTTCCTCCTATGTCACCCCCTTCAAATCAGTTGCAGTAAAATGCCTTGCTTGGGGCAATGTGATTGTAGAGGATATTGAGAAAAGGATAAATGATGGCCTGGATTCAAGAGAATATATGTCAATTGACATTGCATTTACATTTTTGGAAATTGAAGGTGGTGGATACTAAAATCAAGCAGGTACTAACATTTAAATACCTGGGAAGTGTTCTAACGACGGAAAGTGCGACACAGAGATACAAAGGCGAACTGGCATGGCGAAAGAAGCATTCCAGAAGTTAAGTAAAGTATTAAGAAACAGGACAATTTCTCTAGAAACAAAGAAGAGAGTACTGGATTGCTATATGATGTCGGTTCTTCAATATCGCAGTGAATGTTGGACAATATCTTCAAAGATGAACGAAAAACTTGAAGGAGCAGAAATGTGGTTCTACAGAAGGATGCTGCGAATATCATGGATCGAGCTTTTGAGCAATGATGATGTTTTGTAAAGGATGGAAACAAAAAGAAAATTAATACTGAGCATCAGGAAGAGACAGCTAAAGTTCTGGGACATGCAATGAGGAAGGAGGGCTTGGAGAACCTGATACTAACAGGCCAGATAGAGGGAAAGAAAAGCAGGAAAAAGCAGAGGATAACGTATTTGAAGCGCCTAATCAGGTGGATGACGGAACGAGGGTTGCGTGGTGTAACAGGAGAAAGCGTGCTAAGAGCCACCAGAGATAGAGAGACGTGGAAAGCCATGATTCTCCTACATCCTGAAGGAACAGGGCACATAGAAGGAGAATATATATGTCAACTGTTTATAAAAAAAAGAAAAATGTGGATATAAAATAGGGGAAAAATTCTGTAACATAATCAATATATAAACTGATCCCTCATTTTCTGGCCATGCCAATTTCGATACATTTATAATCTAGATTCTGGGCTTGAGCTAGTGGATGGCAGAAGGGGTTTTGGGTGGTTTAACAGGAGAAAGCATGCCAAGAGCCACCATGGTTAGGAAGACGTGGAAGGCCATAATCGCCCACATCCTGAAAGGACAAGGCACATAGCAGAAGAATATATATGCCAACTGGTTATAAGAAGTTATAATATAGATATAAAATGGGGGATCAATTCTATATCATAAGCAATATATAAATTGATCCCTCATTTTCTGGCCATGCTAATTTCTAAACATTTATATTCTAGATTTATGTGCTTCAACTAGTGGATGGCAGAGCGCGGTTTGGGTGATATAACAGGTGAAAGCGTGCTAAGAGCCACCAGGGAATAGGGAGACGTGGAATGATCGCCAACGTCCTAAAAGGACAGGGAACATAAAAGAAGAAGAAGCTATCAGGAAAACAAGAGGTTCACAGGCAGGAAGTGAGAGAAAAGTAAGTATTGTAGTAGAAATGACACTATTAAAAATATTTAATGGCACGATTAAAAATATTTAATGGCACTATTAAAAATATTTAATGGCACGATTAAAAATATTTCACAATATGTTTTCTGTCAGCTGTTCTGTGAACTTTCTCGCTATGTTCTTTACTTAAAATGGTTGAATCTCTGATTCACTTGAATTATATAAACAAACCAATAAACCTTAAAAATCAACAGCTTGGAAAGAACTTAATTGACATTTACGTCCATTTCTTAAACAAAATTCATCCATGACTGATCAAAGCAAAATGACCTAGAAACTTATATTGCTGTCAGGTGCATTTTTTTTCAGTCGAAAATGGTGGACAAAAATAATGGCTCCTTGGGTAATAAGAGCGATCAAACAATCAGAAAAAATGCAGCTGACATTGTCTAGACATGGCGACGGCGATATGAGGAAAGTTTTTTCAATGTTTGTCCAGTTCTGAGTGAATGTCAATTTATTGCGTATGCAGGAGCAAGCATAAAGGTTACAGACTCGAAAATCAAATCTGAGGACTAATTTTCAGGATGTTAGGGTAGCGTTTTTGAACCATTCCAACTGGCAAGTCGCTAAATATTTATTCTTAATTTCTCTGATTTCAAATATATACACTTCTTCTTCTTCTTCTATGTGCCCTGTCCCTTCAGGACGTAGGCGATCATGGATCTCCACGTCTCCCTATCCCTTGTGGCTCTTAGTATGTTTGCTCCTGTTGCTCCTGGCAACCCTCGTTCCGTCATCCACCTGATCAGACTCTGCAGATATGTTATCCGCTGCCTTCCTCTGTCTCTCCTTCCTTCTATCTGACCAGTCAGTATCAGGTTTTCCAGGCTCTCCTTCCTCATTGCATGTCCCAGGAACTTCAGTTGTCTCTTCCTGATGCTCAGCATCAATTTCCTTTTTGTTGCCATTCTTTCTAACACTTCGTCGTTGCTTGTATGCTCAGTCCACGATATCCGTAGCATCCTTCTGTAGAACCACATTTCGGCCGCTTCCAGTTTTGTCCTCATTTTCGATGATATTGTCCAGCATTCACAGCCGTATTGAAGAACTGACATCACGTAGCAGTCTAGAAACTCTTTTCTTCGTTTCTATTGAGATCTCCCTGTGTGTTAGTATTTTGCTCATCTTCTGGAACGCGTCCTTTGCCATGCCAATTCGCCTTCGGATCTCCGTGTCGCACTTTCCATCTTCTGTTAGAACACTTCTTAGGTACTTAAATTCTTGTACTTGTTTGATTCTGTTATCCCCCACCTGTATTTGGCATTTTGGGTTGTATCTTTTGCTGATGACCATGCTCTCAGTTTTCTTAAAGTTTATTTGTAGTCCCTTCTTGTCACTCTCCACTGCTACTTTCTGTATGAGATCTTGCAGTTTCCTTTCCGTGTCCGCAATCAGTACTGTATCGTCCGCGTATCTTATGTTGTTTAGGTTGTGGCCTCCAATAATAAATCCTGGTGTGTCATCTAGGGTCCTCAAAATATTCTCGCTGTATAGGTTGAACAAATCCGGTGAAAAGACACATCCTTGTCTTACGCCTTTTTCTATATATACACTACCGGCCACAATTATTAGGCCAGCCAAGTATTTTAAAAGAAATGAATTATTTAATGATATTTTTAGTATTTATTGCCAAGTGGATAATTCTCAACAAAAATAGAATGTTTCTTTTGTTGTCATTACTTAGCAAAGTTTTACAAAGCAAGGGAGCAAAGATGAACTCCTCTGAATCACCCTAAATTTTCTGCATTCTTTCATTGTCGAAACTGAAATATAGGTTATTATTATAGATTATGATAAACATGATATTGTGCAGTATTAATAAAAGAACCATACTATTTTCATTTGCAGTATGAAATACATTTTTAAAACACCGGGGTGGCTTAATAATTATATGGACGGTTGTGCATATATATATATATTAATATTTATGGCCGGTAGTATATATGTTACACGTATTTACATACAAATACTTCTGTGTGTATACCTAAATATACACACGTACACATATCTATCCATATCCACTTATAAGTATTGTGTTGGCACACTTACATACATATTTATGAAGACCGGACTTATACACGTATAATTAATACTAACACATATTTACGCAAGTATACTAACAAACCACACAGATACTCAGAATATACTCACACATTTACATATATATACTCGCATTCGAGCCCGGCGTTGCTCGGGTGTAATGAAAGCTTTAAAACTAATCCATGATCCTGGAGCTCAGACTCTTTGGACGTTGGCACGAAAGATTAAAAAGCATAGTTATTTCCAGTTAAAGCGAAACCGTAGACTGAAAGAAAAATGAATGGATGTAAGTCAAATTTTGATTTCCTGCTATCGATATCAAATAAGTTTTTTTCGTCGTAAACTGAATTTTGAAGGCCAAATAAGTCCTCTGAGTAAATGGTATCATGGCTGAGACTAAGAACTACAATTATACCTACTTAGAGCCAAACCCAAAGCAAAAACTAAAATAAAAGGGCTGAAAAAAAAATACAGACATACAGGCCGATAAACAAACACACACAAACATCTTGCTTTATATATATATATATATATATATATATATATATATATATTATATATATATATATATATATATATATATATATATATTATCGGTTTTCTGCATTATTGTAAGTACTGCAACATTGAAACTTCTGAATATCGTTTCTTGTGTCTTTGTCTATGTGTGTCTATAACCCAATTTTTCGATTATCGATTTTCGATATTTATCGGTGGTACCTCGACACAAAGCCTAGCTAAGAACACTCGCAGACGCTTATAGTACAACTATGTAAATTTTCAAGAAAATCGGTTCAGCCGTTTTGGAGTCTATACGTAACGGATACACACACACAGATACACACACACACAGACAAAGTTTCAATTATAAATAAGTTTAGATAGATATGTGTTAATATATTATAAAATACTGTGTGCATTTAATTTATACGATTTCTTGATATATATTTTTTTAAGTATATTATATGTTATATATTATATTATTGTAATATTTAAACTTACATTTATATAATTTTTTTATTTTAAATCAGATTTTGTATTTTAAAAAAAGCTTTTATTAATATGTCTGATTTAACTAAAAATTTTGGATTTTTCAAACTAATTATTTAGAATTTTCATCTGAACAGAATCTGCTGTTTCTGCTGTTAATATTGAAATAATGCACCTTTTTTTTTATAATTTCCAATTAAATGTAAATATTGATTTTTTTTTTATTTGTTTTAATCTGTATATTTTTTTCTGTTTATTCGATATATTGTTAGCTTAATCATTTCCTTTCCTAAGCCAACGTATATGCAAGACTGTTTTGGGGCTTTGCTTGTTATTCTTATACAATTTATATATATATATATATATATATATATATATATATATATATATATTGACGTAGCTTTTTCTATTGTATTATGGATTCAAGAGGAAATTTTGTTTTGTTTCTAAAATCTTAAGAAATAATATTGTTATGATTAAATCTATGGTTATTATTTCTAGGGTAACTGACGCTTTTGATATTATTATTATATCATTAATTATGTTTGTTTGTTTCTAGAGCTTATTTTGATATTTCCGTTAATGGTTTTAAGGATTGTAATATTGTATCGAAATGTTTTGTTGACTTGAATAATATTTTACCCAGTCTTTGTTTTAATTTCATTGTTGTAACATGCGAGAAACCAAATTACAATCTTGCCTTCTAATGCTTTTGATCTTATATTCTAATTTAATTTTATACGAAAATTTTCTTTCTTTTCTGAATTATTTTACCCCGAGCAAGCCGGTGATGCTACTATTGCATGGGGAATTAGAGGTTTAGAAAACACTGTGTGCAGGTGGAATTGAAGAAAGGACAAAAGACGAACGGAATACTGGTCGGGTGCCCCTGCTGCCCTCCTTGGGCTTCTTGACAAAATACAAAGGAGGATCTGTAACGTGGTTGATACTGATTTGGCAGACCGGCTGCAACCACTCTCTCACCGGCGTGATGTGGTTTCCCTGTGCCTCTTCTACAAGTACTTTCATGGCTACTGCTCCGATGAGCTTAGATCACTGGTGCCGCCTAAGCATGAATTTACACGAGATACTAGATTAGCAACTAGGTCCCACCCTTTTACAGTTAAAAAAATAAGATGTAGCCATAAATTCTACTCCAACAGCTTCTTTTCTCGCGCTTCCCGCCTATGGAACTCCCTTTCACAAGTCTGCTTTCCCGACAGTTACAATCTCCAGGTGTTTAAATGTAGGGTCAATAGACACCTCCTATCACACTAACTCCCAATTATTCTCAGAACACTCTCATCTACCCAGCCCTCATTCTCGGTATCCTTACCCGCCTATCACCCACCCTCCGACATTTCCTATATTTAACCATTCTCGGTATCCCTACCCGCCTATCACCCACCCTCTGACATTTCCTATATTTAATAATCCTTTCTCCACTCTATGTAGCCCCCTGCGCAGTCGTGGCAGTGACATGCCTTGCTCGGGGTGAAACGCTTATTAAAAAAAAAAATACAAAATAGACGATAGGAATTGACGTTGCACTTCAATTTCTTAAGATTGTTGCTATCAGTGAAGTAAGTAAACGAAAAGGAGTTTCGAATTTGAATTTTGAGTTTTGTTTTACGGCATACTCTAGCTCTGTGGGTTATTTAATGCCAAAAACGTGGGGTTTTAAAATATTCTTCAAAAAGTGTATTATGGCAATAATTTTTCCTTTAAAAAATGTGTTATGGTAATAGCTTTTTCCTTAAAAAATGTATTGTTGGTAATATTCTCCCTTCAAGAATGCATATTTCTTTAATAAAAAGAAGCCTATTTTTATGTATATATTTCTATATAAGTCTATTTTTATACTTTCATCATGTTTTCATCTCAGTTTGGGTGTTAACTATTTTCCCATAGCTGAGACCGTAACGGGTGCTACCACTCCAGGTCAGGGTGGACCTGAGAACAACAGCAATTAAGAGGTAGTTCAATGCTCCTCACAACCTTCCAATCAGAGGCCTTGCTGACGGATGCAGTTTACCGTCATACCCAGGACCAAGAGTTCCGAGAATTGCGAGAAAAGAAACTATTCGAGTAGAAGAGAGGATTATATCTAAATATATCAACGATAAAAGGGTGGGACCTCAATGCCAATCTAGTAGCAGGCTTAAATTTATGTAGACGGGAATAAAGCCCAGTTGAGCAGTTGCCATGAAAATAGTTGTAGAAAAGCCAGCCACAGAGGGAAATCACGGCGAATTCACATGCTTTATATTTTCATTAATATTTGATATTGTTCGAACTTGTTGAAAGTTTTTTGCTTACGGATATAGGTATTTGTTTGAGGACAGTAATGGATATTTTCTTCCTGTGCGGTGTTCCTTCAGGGCGTAGGCGATCATTGACTTCCACTTACAACTGTATCTGAAAATTCTTCCTATGGTATCTCTCCCAAACCCTGCTCTGTTATCCATTTGCACAGGTCTATCAAGTAGTTCTCAGGCGGCTTTCCCCTGTCTCTCTTTTCTTCTTTCCGTCATGTGAGTATTCAATTCTCTAGGCCCTCCTTCCTCATTACATGTTTCAGAAACTTTATCTGTCTCTCATATTAAATTTGAGTCTTTTCCACGTTTCTATCCTCACCAACATCTAGTCGTTAGTCACGTGTTCAGTTTATGGCATCCACAGCGTCCTTTTGTAAAACCAGATTTCTTCTGCCTCAAGTCTCCTTTTCATCTTTGAGGAGATCGTCCAACATTCACTGTCATACAGAAGGATAAACATCACATAGCAATCCACAACTCTTGTCTTTGTTTCCAATAAGATTTTCCTGTCTTTGACTGCGCTGGTTAGCTTTTGAAATGAGGCCTTCTTCATGCCAATGCGTCTTTGGATCTCAAAATTGCACTTTCCATCTTCGGTCAGCACGTTTCTCAGGTATTTATATTTCTTTACTTGATTTATTAATGAATATACAGTACTGTGCAAAAGTATTAGGACAAGAACTATTTTATCTTTTATGAGGCATATTGACAGAAAATAAACAATTTAATTAAAGTAATTTTATTTGGTATCAGTATGTATATGATAGAACCAAAGAAAGTCAGAAGATGTCTGCCAAAATGTCGAATATGCATAATATTTCTTGTGACTACTGGTAAAGTATGCTGATTGTAATTACTGCTGCGAGGTTCTTAGAATCTAGACTAGTTTGTATCTGTTTTCTTTTACCATTTAATTTTGTTTCATAAAAATATACAAAATTTTTCTTTCGGCTGAAGTCCATTTCGACTTTAACTAAGTTAAAACTTAGTATTTTTTTTTTTTACATCAACTATATGTATACTTAATTGGGACGTTAGCATCCCTGTAGGTCAAAAAATATAAACCTACAAAGGGCGGAAGAACTCTCAAAGAGTCAACGGCCAGCTAACTAGAGGTGATGTCTCAATAAACCATCGTGGAGAAGGCAACGGGATACCACTCCACTATCTACCCCCGCTCAATCATGGATAGTCACAATAAATATATGAAAGCCAACAGCGTGAAGGGGGTTACTTCCCAAGGAAGCAACTCCTCGCTCGGCATGGGCAACAGGTGCCACCTGACCGTCATCCGGCGACTGTTAGCACCAACGGCGTAAAGGGGACATTTTACTCCAAAATTTGTCCCTCGCCCGGGAAAGAACGACATGAGCAACAGGTGTCGCTGGACCGTTATCCTGCAACTGTGCGAATCAAAGACAAACTCACTATAGGAACATGGAACGTCAGGATACTGAACTGTGGACAACTAGAGAATGTCAAACAGGAGATGAACAGACTGAATATTAGCATCCTAGGAATATGTGAAACAAGATGGCCTAATAACGGAGATTTCAGTAGCGACACCCACAGGATAATATATGCAGGAGGTAAAAAACACGAAAAAGGGATCGCTTTAATACTAAACAAACAAGTGAAGAGATGTGTACTTGGATACTGGCAACTGTCAGAGAGAGTCCTCTTGGTTAAACTGCGGGGAAGGCCCCTCAATATAGCTATTATAGTAGTCTATGCGCCAACAACTCAAAGCTCAGAGGACGAAATAGAATCTTTCATTTCAATACTGGACAGTGCTAAGGCTCAGTGCAAAAGCCAAGAAGTCAGGATAATAATGGGGGACTTAAATGCAAAGGTAGGTAAAGATAGAGAAGGAGACACGAACGGCAACTTCGGACTAGGAGAGCGCAACGAAAGAGGAGAAAAATGGATCCAATGGTGCTCAGCCAATGACCAGGTCATTACTAACACCTGGTTCCAAGAACACCCACGACGTTTATGGACATGGAGAAGCCCAGGAGTGGACACGAAGAACCAAATAGATTATATAACTATAAACAAGAGATTCAGGAACGCAGTAGTCCAATGCAAAACGTACCCAGGTGCTGACTGCGGAAGTGACCACGTCCCAGTCATCTGCAAACTAAAAGTGAAACTCCGAAGACTGAAGAAGCCCAGCACATCACCAAGACTGCAATACGACACACTAGAGGACGATCTCACTCTGCAGAAAGAATATAATAACAGCGTGAAAAAGAAATATGAAGAACAAATTGGAAAAGGATACTCAAAATGGGATTCACTAAAAGAAGCAATGGTGACCTCAGCGAACAACATAGCCCCAAAAGAAATCAGACGCAGAAGAAAAAATGAGTGGATGACCGAAGAGATCCTCCACATGATGCAAAGGAGACAAAAAATAACGCCAAGACACGGAGCAGAGTACAAAAAACTTCACAGGGAGATAAGGAACAAATGCAGACAAGCCAAAGAGGAATGGCTCAACAACAAATGTGCAGAAGTAGAGAGACTGAGTAGGAACAACAAAGCAGAAATGCATAAAGAGATAAGAGAACTGACAGGACAAAAAACCTGTTCCTCAACAGGATGCATAAAATCCAAGGAAGGGACAATCATATTAGAGAAAGAGGAAATACTCCAGCGATGGGAAGAATACATAAAGGATCTCTTTTGCGACAAGAGAGAACAACCGAGAATACACAAGGAGATGGATAGACCGGAAATACTAAAATCCGAAGTGGAAGCTGCAATGGCCAAAATGAACAGAAACAAAGCACCTGGCCCAGATGGCATAGTGATAGAGCTGCTGACAGCCTTAGAAGAATATGGCATAGAAAAGATTACCGACATAATAAACGAAATTTATAGCAGCGGAATAATACCAGACGACCTATGCAAGTCGATATTTATAGCACTGCCGAAGAAACCAGGTGCAAACGAGTGTGAACTACACAGAACTATCAGCTTAATGAGTCACATTACAAAACTGATAGTCAGAATCCTGATGAATAGAGCGAGAAGCAGAATCAGGCCAGAGATAGGGCAGGAACAGTGCGGGTTCGTCAAAGACACTGGAACAAGGAACGCCATATTCATGATTAGGATGCTCTCTGAAAGGGCATTACAAATGAAGAAAGACTTGTACCTATCCTTCTTTGATTACGCGAAAGCATTCGACAAAATACGACACAAAGAACTGATGGAAATGCTAGGCAACCTCGACATCTTCGGCAAAGATATAAGAATAATCAAGAATCTCTACTGGCAGAAAACGGCCTGCATACGGACAGGTAACGACCTCAGTAGATACACAAAGATAGAAAAAGGCGTAAGACAAGGATGTGTCTTTTCACCGGATTTGTTCAACCTATACAGCGAGAATATTTTGAGAACCCTAGATGACACACCAGGATTTGTTATTGGAGGCCACAACCTAAACAACATAAGATACGCGGACGATACAGTACTGATTGCGGACACGGAAAGGAAACTGCAAGATCTCATACAGAAAGTAGCAGTGGAGAGTGACAAGAAGGGACTACAAATAAACTTTAAGAAAACTGAGTGCATGGTCATCAGCAAAAGATACAACCCAAAATGCCAAATACAGGTGGGGGATAACAGAATCAAACAAGTCCAAGAAATTAAGTACCTAGGAAGTGTTCTAACAGGAGATGGAAAGTGCGACACGGAGATCCGAAGGCGAATTGGCATGGCAAAGGACGCGTTCCAGAAGATGAGCAAAATACTAACACACAGGAAGATCTCAATAGAAACGAAGAAAAGAGTGCTAGACTGCTACGTGATGTCAGTTCTTCAATACGGCTGTGAATGCTGGACATATCATCGAAAATGAGGACAAAACTGGAAGCGGCCGAAATGTGGTTCTACAGAAGGATGCTACGGATATCGTGGACTGAGCATACAAGCAACGACGAAGTGTTAGAAAGAATGGCAACAAAAAGGAAATTGATGCTGAGCATCAGGAAGAGACAACTGAAGTTCCTGGGACATGCAATGAGGAAGGAGAGCCTGGAGAATCTGATACTGACTGGTCAGATAGAAGGAAGGAGAGACAGAGGAAGGCAGCGGATAACATATTTGCAGGGTCTGATCAGGTGGATGACGGAACGGGGGTTGCCAGGAGCAACAGGAGCAAACATACTAAGAGCCACAAGGGATAGGGAGGCGTGGAGATCCATGATCGCCTACGTCCTGAAGGGACAGGGCACATAGAAGAAGAAGAATTTTATTTGATTTACTCGACAAATGCTTTAACAAGAAAAATATTTGTTACAAAAGAATAAACTTAATATTTAGTATAATAGCTTTTCGTTTTGAAATAATAAAATAATTGTGACAATTTACCAATTGCACCTACTATATATATATATATATATATATATATATATAATACTGTGCAAAAGTATTAGGACAAGAACTATTTTATCTTTTATGAGGCATATTGACAGAAAATAAACAATTTAATTAAAGCAATTTTATTTGATTTACTCAACAAATGCTTTAACAAGAAAAATACGTGTTGCAAAATAAATTTCATATTTAGTATCATAGCCTTTTGCTTTGATCACGACCTTCATTCTGTCAGGCATTGACATCACAATCTTCTTCAGTGTATCTAATTGTATTTCCTGCCAAGCAGCTTGTATTTGTTTCCAAAGTGTGTCTGGCGAAGTCACATTAGATTTATCAATTTGAGAGGGGGAATACGAAAAAGTCAGTCATAATCAAGGATAATAGAATAATGAGAAGTCTTAAAATAATTTGTTTAATAGAAAATAGGAAAACTTGAATATAACTTCTTTTTAATACATTTCTTTTACACCTGGTTTTAAATAATCAATATTTATTAGCAATTTACTTGGCTTATCTCCTTGTATTTGAATTTCAATGAGGGTTTTAGAAAAATCACCCCTGTCCTAATACTTTTGCACACTACCGGTAGTGTGCAAAAGTGTTAGGACGGAGGTAATTTTAAACTTTACTTTGATGCCTCATAAAATACTTTTGCACAGTACATATATATATATATATATATATATATATATATATATATATAGTCATCCGCAGACAGATCTGTTTCGCTGGACAGATCTGTTTCAGCTTAGACTCCGGTCGTCTCCTACCCAGGATTGAAACCCCACCGAATCGGCGTCAGTCGGCGATTCTACCCCTAGGCCTCGAGCGTCCAGTAGAAGAAGGTAGGCTTTTGCAACGCGTATAAACACGTCCAATAGCTAGAGTGATCCAATTCATTATCGAATGAGCGGTGCGTAAATGCCAGAGTAGCTACTGTTTACAAAGTCTCCCACTCTTCCAGAGTGCTCAATCACGGTGTGAGCGCGTAAATACTATAGTCATCCGCAGACAGATACGTTTCGCTGTATTAAAGCTCATCAATACGGCTTAGACTCTGGTCGCCTCCTACCCAGGATTGAAACCCGACCGAATCGGCATCAGTCGGCGATTCTACCCCTAGGTAGAAGGAGGCAGGCTTTTTTGCGCGTATAAACACGCCCAATAGCTAGAGTGCTTCATTATCGGGGTGAAACGATTAATATATATATATATCGTTTCACCCCGAGCAAGGCGGAAATGCCACTGATGTGAAGGCTACATAAGTGTAAAAAGATTAATTAGAAAAGAGTGAAGAGGAAGACGAACCAGTTAGAAAGGTGTGAATGCAGGTGTGATGACAGTTTCAAAGCTGGAGAGAAAGGAAAGGATATACGGGGCGGGGAAAAAACTAGTGTCAAGTGGTTAATAGATGAGTATTGACATTGCATTTAAATTCCTGAAGGTTGTAGCCGCCAATAAAGCAAGAATATGGGAGCGAGTTCCACAGTCGGGAAGTGCGAGAGAAGAAGCAGCAGGAGTAGAATTGTCGTCTGCATTTGGTTAACCTAACTGTGAATCGTTGGGACCCAGTTGCCAATCTGGTTGCACGAGTAAACACCTGTTGAGGAGGCACCAGAGACTTAAATTCGTTCGAGCAGAAGCCATGAAAGTATTTATAGAACAGACAAAGGGAGGCCACATTTCGTCGATAGGGAAGTGGCTTCCCTCCAGTTATGGGTTAAATAATCAAACAGATTGGGTTCCATAGCCTAGACTACCAACCAGTCTCCCGCAGAAAGAAATGGCGACCTACTGCGGGATAATCTTCTGCCCAGTCAGTCATGTCTATTTCGAAACATGATCGCCCAAAGCATGTATCACGTATGGCATTTAACTGACTGAGTGAATATAATAGTTGAAAACAATTAAAACTTCTGTTTGTCATAAAGTGGGGGATTAGTTTTCTATTGTTATGAAGTAATAAACTGATCCCCTACTAATTACTACTTATTAATATAATGATATAATTAATCTCTTCTCAATCCCATTGATGGTTAAATAATAGGACAATAGGATAATAGGTCTGTTACCTATAGACTCTGAAACGGCTGAACCGATTTTCTTGAAAATTTACACAGTTGTACTATAAGCGTCTGCGAGTGTTCTTAGCTAGGTTTTATGTCGAGGTACCCCAGATAAATATCTAACATGGATAATCGAAAAAATCGGGTTATAGAAGGAGTGGTCCGATTTTAATCAAATTTGATACACTCATAGAAAAAGACACAAGAAAAGATATTCAGAAGTTTCAAGGTTGTGTTCGTTACCTATAGACTCCAAAACGGCTGAACCGATTTTCTTGAGAATTTACATAGTTGCACTGTAGGCGTCTGCGAGTGTTCTTAGCTAGGTTTTGTATCTAGATACCCCTGTTAAATATTGAAAATCGATAATCGAAACATCGGGTTATAGAAGGAGTGGTCCGATTTTAATCATATTTGATACACTCATAGACAAAGACATTAGAAACAATATTCAGAAGTTTCGAGTTTGCAGTTCTTACAATAGTGCAGAGAATCGATAATATATATATATATATATATATATATATATATATGAAAGGCAAGATGTCTCTGTGTGTGTCTGTTTATCTGCCTGTATGTCTGTATTTTTTCAGCCCTTTTATTTTAGTCTTTGCTTCAGGTTTGGCTCTAAGTAGGTATAATTGTAGTTTTTAGTCTCAGCCATGATACCATTTACTCAGAGGACTTATTTAGCCTTCAAAATTCAGTTTACAACGAAAACACTTATTTGATATCGATAGCAGGAAATCAAAATTTGACTTACATCCATTTATTTTTCTTTCAGTCTACGGTTTCGCTTTAAATGGAAACAACTATTGCTTTTTAGGCTTTCGTGCCAACGTCCAAAGAGTCTGCGCTCCAGGACCATTGATTAGTTTTAAAGCTTTCATTACCCCCGAGCAACGCCGGGATGCACTGCTTGTCCTTCCTAAATTAATTTTATATTGATTTAACATTTTGCATGTTGGCTTTATTTCTAAAGTTATTTTTATGGTCCTTTAATTTGATGAACGGCTACATTTTTGCTAAATGTTTCGTTCTATTATCAAAATTTAGTTTAATTTTTGTTTTTCGCTATAACATTGAAACCTCGGCTTCCTCTCGATGTCTAAAAACAAATTGGATTCTTTAAGTATATTATTTTTTATAATTTTCTTGTTTCTCTCTTTTTGAATTAGTAAACATTTTAGATTTTTATTTAGTTATTACAATTACAAAATATTTACTGTGTTCATTAATCTATACTTGAATGTTAAGAGTTTGTTTTAGAGGGCATTTATATTATTAAATATATATATATATATATATATATGTAAATATATATATAAATATATATATATATATGTTTTTGTGTTTCTGTGTTTGTATGTATGTATATACATGGTTTCTTGATACACACACACGCGCACATATATATGGATGCGTGTGTACATGCCATATATATATGTATACACAAGCACGCACTCACACACACATATCATCCTTATCATCATCATCATCATCATCTCACTCTTTTTTTACAGCCAATGGTGTGGAGGGCAGTAACCTTTTTGTTACTGTTTCCGCAACAATCTGTTTTTTATGGGGCAGGGTTTTTAGCTCTGCGCCCAACGCCAAAACGTGGAGGACCGGCGGTCCTTATACTATACCTGGTCTTCTCAAACGGTCAGTCATCTAAGTACTGACCTGTCTCGATATTGCTTAATTTCGGTGATTGGACGAGAAACGGTGTATTCAACACGATATCGTCGTAGACACACACACACACACACACACACACACACACACACATATATATATATATATATATATATGTGTGTGTGTGTGTGTGTGTGTGTGTGTGTGTACTAGCAGTATACCCGGCGTTGCTCAGGTCTAATTAAAGCTTTAAAACTAATCCATGGTCCTGGAGATCAGACTCTTTGGACGTTGGCACGAAAGACTAAAAAGCAATAGTTGTTTCCAGTTAAAGCGAAACCGTAGACTGAAAGAAAAATGAATGGATGTAAGTCAAATTTTGATTTCCTGCTATCGATATCAAATAAGTGTTTTCGTTGTAAACTGAATTTCGAAGGCTAAATAAGTCCTCTGAGTTAATGGTATCATGGCTGAGACTAAGAACTACAATTATACCTACTTATAGCAAAACCCGAAGCAAAAACTAAAATAAAAGGGCTGAAATCTGATTTTGATCAGACCCGGTAGGATATCAGGGTATCAATTTCCAAGATCGGAGTCAAAAAAGTCATCCAAGAATAGAACTGCAACCTTGAAACTTCTTAATATCATTTCTTATGTCTTTGTCTTTGAGTGTATCAAATTTGATTAAAATCGGACCACTCCTTCTATAACCCGATTTTTTCGATTATCGATTTTTGATATTCATCGGGGGTACCTCGACACAAAACCTAGCTAAGAACACTCGCAGACGCTTATAGTACAACTGTGTAAATTTTGAACAAAATCGGTTCAGCTGTTTCGGAGTCTATAGGTAACGGACATACACACACAGACAGACATACACACAGACAATTCCATTTATAAATAAGTTTATATATATATATATATATATATATATATATATATAGAGAGAGAGAGAGAGAGAGAGAGAGAAGGAGAGAGGGAAAGAGAGAGAGAGAAAGAGAGAGAGAAAGAAACAGAGATAGATAGCGAGAGATAAAACTGTGTATAAAAATAAACCTAATTATGCCCAGACGAGAATGGATAACGTACAACTCAGATGCAGCCCTCTTAATTGGAGACATCAGTTCATAGCCGAGGACAAATCCAACTATTTAAAGATCTCTACGCATACATACAAAGTTTGATCAAAATATCAAGAGTGATGCCATAAAAAGGAAATAATAACTAAAATGTCTTCTTTTCAAGTCCGATTTAATGTTTGAAGAGTAAAAAAGTCATAAGGGACGAGATCTGAGAAATATAATTGTTGTCGAACCCGAAAAATATTGTTCTTCGCCAAAAAATTGCTTTGCAAGCCATGGTCACATGGAATCTCTGTGTTGTCCTCAGACGAGTACACACTACATACCATCTTTTCAAACTCGGCTATGAACACGAGAAGCGAGTGATAAGGCTCATGAGCGACAGATTGTGATTTCATTTGATGCTCAGTTTTTTTAAAAATTTTTTTATAATCATATTGCCCCAAGCTAGGCATTTTACTGCCACTGTTTTGCAGGGGGTTACATAGGAGGAAAATTATCAAAAAAAAGAGTAGCAGGTTATAGGGGGTGCCAGAATGTGAGTAAGAGAAGGATGACAATGGCTATAAAGTGAGGAATCAGTTTACGTACGTGTTGTAATGTGGAATTGATCTCCCACTTTATAACCACATTTTAATAGTATAGAAATTTTTTTAGTTGAATTTTAATTTGAATAACATTGCTAGTCATTAAATTTTTTTTTATAATCATATCGCCCCAAGCAAGGCATTTTACTGCCACTGTTATGCAGGGGGTTACATAGGAGGAAAGTTATGAGAAAAAGTCACAGGTTAAAGAGGGTGTCAGAAAGTCGTTAAGAGAAGGATGATGAGAGTGGAGTGGACGGAGAAAGGGGCATGAGAGAGAGGGTGCAATTTAGTGAGATAGAAGATGACTATTGACTTTACATTTAAATTCTATGAGATTGTAGCTGTCGGGGAAGCAAGTAAACGAAAGGGAATTCCACAGGCGAGAAATGCGATAAAAGAAGCTGCTGGAGTAGAATTTGCGTTTACAATTTATTGGTTTCACAGTAAAAGGGTGAAACCTAGTTGCTAATCTGGTGGCTCGGGTAAAATCATATGTAGGGGGCACCAGTGAGCTAAGTTCATCGGAGCAGAAGCTGTGAAAGTATTTGTAGAAGAGACACAGAGAAGCCACATTGCGATGGTGAAAAAGTGACTGTATCTGGGCTGAATAAATTGTAATGAGTCCTTGGGTCGTGATAGTGTTTAGCTAGGTATAGGATAGATACTGAAGATCACCCTCTACCCACCCACCTTTTCGGCCTTGTGCCACAATTTGTGCATTTTTTACGCAATAATTATACAGTCAGTCATCAATTTTCGAGAGATGCCTCTAGAACCCACCCGTGTCCAAATTCAACATCACTCTAGACATTTACTCAAACACTGGCAGCGTTCAGTCATCAGTCGACCGCGTGATATCCAACCTACAAATGACTTTAAAAAGTGAACATTCTTTCACTACACAAACAAGTAATTGTACACTATATCCACTTAGACTAACAGTTAAAGGCAAGAAACTCTTTTTACGACTCAAATTCTAAGTAACAAAGGACACACACACACACACACACACACAAACACACACACACACACACACACACACACACATATTAGAATTTGAACAAATGCACTAAAGAAGTTTTCTTTGCAGTAGCAGCCATTTTAATTTTCCTAACAAATCAGAAATATTAAATTTCATTGAACAATTTTCTGTATGAACAATCTTTGAAACATTGTCTCAATTGCCACAGGTAACAAGCCTTCTGTCAACCGTGCATGTATATTTAATGTGTGAAATAAAATAAATACTTGAGAAACAATAAAATATGGATTTATTTTATGGAAGCCAACATTATAATGTTTCGGTCGTTATAACCATCATCAGGGCTTATATTTACTATTGTGAAGTTTTTTGTTGTTGTTACGGCCTGTAAATAGATTTAGAAATGTGATAACTTAAAATTTTAAGGCTGTTTGAAATAATTGCAGTAAACTAGTACTTTAGTCACGAAATATTTATAACGTTTCGTTATTTGAAAAAGTAGTTGAGATGAAATTTAAATAGTTCGCTGTTAGGTTTGTGTATTTTTTTGTTAAGTTGAATCTGTTTTTTTTAAGTATTGCTGTAATTATATGTGTTTTGTTGATGTTCATGTGTTATATTAATTTAGATATATTTTATATTAAATGTATTATAGGAGATGCGGAATAGAGTTAATATCTAGTGACGGTGAATTTTAACTTATTTTATTGTAAAAATTGAGATTGTAGTTAAAAGTCCGGTGTTAAAGTAAAGCTTTGTCTGCGGTTTAATTTAATTTTATCTAATATAATGGTTTAATACAACGGCCACAAATTTAAAAAATATACGAGTGGTTTAGTTTAACTATAAATTGTAATTATTTAGATTATTGTAATGCGATAAAATAAATGATCGTTATATTTATATAGTTACTAACAGTTAAAGGCCAGTCACTCTTTTTAGGACTCAAATTCTAAGTAACAAGCCACACACACACTAGAAGTTGAACAAACACACTAACGAATTTTTTTTTTTTACGGCAGCCAGTCTATTTTAATTTTCCTAACAAATCAGAAATAGTAAATTTAATTGAACAATTTTCTGTATGAACAATCCTTGAAACATTGTCTCAATTGCCACAAAAAACAAGCATTCTGTCAACCGTGCATGTATATTTAATGTGTATAAAACATCTTTTTATTGTTGAATCTGCAAACATTGTTTTATGGAGATTTCTTGCATTCAAAACTTTCTTTGTATTTTCGATTTAATTTACATGTTGTAGGATATCTAAACTTATTTTTAAATGGAAATTTGTCTGTGTGTATGTATATGTGGGTGTGTGGGTGTGTGTCTGTGTGTGTGTGTGTGTCCGTTACCTATAGACTCCGAAACGGCTGAACCGATTTTCTTGAAAATTTACACACTTGTACTATAAGCGTCTGCAAGTGTTCTTAACTAGATTTTGTGACGAGGTACCCCCGATAAATATCGAAAATCGAAAAAATCGGGTTATAGAAGGAGTAGTCCAATAATAATCAAATTTGATACATTCATAGACAAAGACATAAGAAACGATATTTAGAAGATTCAAGGCTGCAGTTCTTACAATAGTACAGAAAATCGATAATATATATATATATATATATATAAAAGGCAAGATGTTTGTGTGTGCGTCTGTTTATCTGCCTGTATGTCTGTATTTTTCAACCCTTTTATTTTAGTTTTTGCTTTGGGTTTGGCTCTAAGTAGGTATAATTGTAGTTCTTAGTCGCAGCCATGATACCATTTACTCAGAGGACTTATTTAGCCTTCAAAATTCAGTTCACGACGAAAAAAATCTTATTTGATATCGATACCAGGAAATCAAAATTTGATTTAAATCTATTCATTTTTCTTTCAGTCTACGGTTTCGCTTTAACTGGAAAGAACTATTGATTTTTAGTCTTTCGTGCCAAGGTCCAAAGAGTCTGATCTCCAGGACCATGGATTAGTTTTAAAGTTTTCATTACACCCGAGCAACGTCGAGTGTAATGAAAGTCTATGAGTAAACCTCATCTGCTAGTCTATGAATAAACCTCATCTACGTTCAACCAGTATGTCCAAAAAACACAAATTAGAATGTTTTCCTATGGCCATGGTAAATCGAAGGAATGAATAAATGGAATAGAATTGGGGGAAAATGTCACAGCATCGTTGATGGAATCAAAGACAAAAGAAGGTAACGTAAGTCTATATGGGCTTTTACACTATTTTTCGAATGAAGAGCTTTCATGAAACCAACAAAAATATTAACTAATACCGGATTGAGGGAACTTCTCATTTAAACCCCATCAGATAGTTGTATTTCTGACTAATTTCTGATTTCTAGTTTTATTAGAAACTTTGATTACTGAGCAACAAAAATATTTACAAAATATTAACTAATACTGGGCCTAGGGAACCTCTCATTGAAACCTCATCAACTAATTGTATTTCTGACTAATTTCGGATTTTTATGATTAGGATGCTCTCCGAAAGGGCTCTACAAATGAAGAAGGACTTGTACCTATGTTTTCTTGATTATGCAAAGGCATTCTACAAAATACGCCACAAATAATTGATGGGGATGTTCAGCAGCCTTGACATTTTAGGGGAAAGACTTCAGAATAATCAAAAATCTCTACTGGCAGCACATTGTCTGCATACATACAGGTAACGATTTCAGCAGATTTACAAAGTTAGAAAGAGGCATAAGACAAGGATGTGTGTTATCACCGGATCTGTTCAAATTGTACAGCGAGAATATTTTGAGAACCGTAGATGCTACGTCAGGATTTTCTACAGTAGGCCACAGCTTGAACAACATAAGGTATGCAGATGATACAGTACTGATTGCAGACACGGAAAGGAAACTACAAGGCCTCCTACAGAAGGTAGCAGTGGAGAGCGACAAAAAAGGACTACAAATAAACTTTAAGAAAACTGAATGCCTGTTTATCAGCTAAAAGGAACAACACAAAATGGCAAATACAGGTGGGGAATACTAGAATCAAGCAAGTACAAAAATTTAAATACCTAGAAAGCGTTCTAACAGGAGATGGAAAGTGCAACACAGAGATCTAAAGGCGAATTGGCATGGCAAAAAACGCTTTCCAGAAGCTGAGTAAAGTATTAACACACAGGAAAATTTTACTAGAAACAAAGAAAAGAGTGCTGGATTGCTGTGTGATATCAGTTCTTCAATACGGCAGTGAATGCTGGTCAATATCATCGAAAATCAGGACAAAATTGGAAACAGAGGAAATGTGGTTCGACAGAAAGATGCTGCGGATATCGTGGACCGAGCATGCAAGCAAAGATGAGGTGTTGGAAAGAATGGCAACAAAAAGAAAATGAATACTGAGAATCAGGAAGAGACAACTGAAGTTCCTGGGGCATGCAATAAAGAAGAAGAGCTTAGAGAACCTGATACTGACAGGCCACATACAAATAAAAAAGAGACAGAGGAAGCCAGCAGATAATATATTTGCAGGGCCTGATCAGGTGTATGATGGAACGGGGCTTGCGAGGTGTAACTAGAGCAAACATACTAAGAGCCACAAGGTATAGGGAGATGTGGAGAACCATGATCGCCTACGCCCTGAAGAAACAGGGCACATAGAAGAAGAAGAAGTTTTATTAGAAATTCTCATTACTGAACAACAAAAATATTAACAAAATATTAACTAATACCGGACCTCGGGAACTTCTCATTGAAACCCTATCAGCTATTTGTATTTCTGACAAATTTCGGATTTATAGTTTTATTAGAAACTCTGATTTCTATTTTAAAAACACCTTACCTATTTATACTGACGCTTTTTATAGAGGTCACGTAGGTGTTGCTTTATTTCCAGAAAATTTGTTTTGCTAGTTTATGCGTACAGCAACAGAAGTGGTTGAATTTAGCTTTCATAATACCAGGTATGTCAAAGCTTATGGGGCTTTTTGATGGGCAGTCCCCTCTGAGAATGCAGTGTTATTACGCTGTTTTTATCCATGAAAGGTTTCTTGAAAATAAGCAAAGTAAGTTGAGAATACATGGTATTGTTGAAACTAAATTCATAAACGTCTGTTCATAAACTTTCAAAACAAACTTTCTGGAAATAAAGCCGGACCTAAGTGACCTCCAGTCAATAGTGATGGACAGCAGTTTGAGCACATGTACTGATAAAATTTAAGCACTTTTGTATTGTTATACACATCAAATTTTAAGCTGTGTAAATAATGATGGACAACAGCTTGAGTAACTGTACTGATAAAGTTTAAGCACTTTTGTATTGTTGTACACAATAAATTTTAATTGTGAATGCAATAATTGTATTAGTATATATAACTGTGTCTGTAATCTCAAAATAATATAAGATAGGCGGATGAAACATTGCTAATAACGGACACTGAAAAAAGTGCAAAACCTCCTACAGAAGGTTGCAATAGAAAGCGAGAAGAAAGGACTGGGCATAAACTTCAAGAAAACTGAATTCATGGTCATCAGCAAAAATATAATAATATAATATAATATAATTTATCTCTTCTCACTCCAGTTATGGATTAAATAACAGGACATATTGGGTTCTATAGCCTTGGCTGGCAACCAGTCTACCGCAGAAAACAATGGCAACATACTGCGGGATAATCTTCTACCCAGTCAGTCATGTCTCTTTATTGACATGATCGCCCAAATTGTGTATCACTTATGGCACTTAACTGACTGACTTTTACACTCCCTGTATCCTCCGGCGTCAGAGTAGCATTATCGCCAGGTTTGGGGTAAATTATTGAACAAATGTTATATAATTTCCTCGCATATGAATAAGTGACTTGACACGACAAGAGGTGGTTTTAATAGCTTATGCTATAAAAAAGGTTGACTATAGAAATACAATAAAACTTCATTCTCCTAGGGAACTGCCACACAAACACAGTAAAGTTGAGAATACATGGCATTGTTGAAACTAAATTCATAAACGTCTGTTCATAAACTTTCAAAACAAACTTTCTGGAATTAAAGCCGGACCTAAATGCCCTCCAGTCAATAGGGACGGACAACAGTTTGAGCACATGTACTGATAAAATTTAAGCACTTTTTATTATTATACCCAATCAATTTTAATTGTGAATGTAATAATTGTATTAATATATATAACTGTGTTTACGGAAATTAACGAAGATTAACGAAACTTGGTTATAAACAACCGACAATTTGAAATTATTTGTTTGAACATTATTTTTGATCGATACTCATATTTAACTAGACATGTACCTGCCGAACAAAACGATGGAGCGGATGTTTACTCTCTCACGACAAAAAGGCAAATGATCAAATGTCGTCGTTGCGCATCCGGGTTCGCGCAGATGTTCCAGTTGAAAAATAAAAATTAATCAAATATCAAATTTCCATTACACGAGCGTACGCGAACTTTATTTACCAGCCAATGGGAAGCCCAGAATCAAATTCAAGTGTGAAATTCCAAACGAGCTGCTTTTAATCCAAAAAGTAGATATAAAAAGCGGAGACACAAAGCATTGTCAGACAGACTGAGACAGACCTCAGGAGAAGAGTGTAATCGATATCCCCTAGACTTAAGTCAAGCGGCTACTATGTTGCCTCTTTGCTTCTTCTTACTTTCTTCCCTGTCTCAAAAGTACTTACTGGCTTAAGGAGCGACTACAAAGACATCCCTTACACACGACGCTCTCAAATTCCTAAGCCTTGAATCTCTTTCAAGAGCATATGATATTGCCATGAACATTTTAAACTACGTTGGACTTATATTCATGTTATTACTTAAATTATAAAAAGATTAATTGATATGTGTATATATAAAAATGTTAATTTCGACTCAAACTGCTTTTCTAGATTTTATAATCATTTTATGACTTATAGTGGGCTATCTACCACTAGACCAAATTCCGTTAACCTGCAACAGTTCGAACTATATTCAAGTATTACTTTAATTGTAAAAATATTAATTGATATGTGTATATATAAAAATGTTATTTTTCAACTCAAATTGCTTTTCTTGATTTTATAATCATTTTATGACTTATAGTGGGCTATCTACCACAAGGCCAAATTCGGTTAACCTGCAACAGTTCGACCTATATTCAAGTATTACTTTAATTGTAAAAATATTAATTGATATGTGTATATATAAAAATGTTATTTTTCAACTCAAATTGCTTTTCTTGATTTTATAATCATTTTATAACTTATAGTGGGCTATCTACCACAAGACCAAATTCCGTTAATCTGCAACAGTTCGAACTATATTCAAGTATTACTTTAATTGTAAAAATATTAATTGATATGTGTATATATATAAATGTTATTTTTCAACTCAAATTGCTTTTCTTGATTTTATTATCATTTTATGACTTATAGTGGGCTATCTACCACAAGGCCAAATTCCGTTAACCTGCAACAGTTCGACCTATATTCAAGTATTAATTTAATTGTAAAAATATTAATTGATATGTGTATATATAAAAATGTTATTTTTCAACTCAAATTGCTTTTCTTGATTTTATAATCATTTTATGACTTATAGTGGGTTATCTACCACAAGGCCAAATTCCGTTAACCTGCAACAGTTCGACCTATATTCAAGTATTAATTTAATTGTAAAAATATTAATTGATATGTGTATATATAAAAATGTTATTTTTCAACTCAAATTGCTTTTCTTGATTTTATAATCATTTTATGACTTATAGTGGGCTATCTACAACGAGGCCAAAGTCCGTTAACCTGCAACAGTATACAATTACCCTTCACCAGAAGAAAAATAATAGATTAGCAACCCACTATAGATATTCTGTTTTTAATTAAACAGTATCATATATTTATATGTACTGGCTTGATTATTTACATTAACTTTTTATTACGAAAATCCTGCCGAATGACATACCTTTTCGTAATAAAATTTATCGTAAATAATCAGGCCAGTAGATATAAATATATAATACCATTTAATTAAAAACAGAATATCTACTTAAATACGAGTATCGCTCAAAAATGATGTTCATAGAAATCATTTCAAATTGTCGGTTGTTTATAACCAAGTTTCGTTAACCTTCGTTAATTTCCGTAATATGATGATTATCGTAAATAATCTGGCCGGTAGAAATAAATAGATAATACTATTTGATTATAAACAGAATATCTACTTAAATACGAGTATCGATACAAAATAATGTTTAAACAAATCATTTCATAATTGTGGTTGTAATCTCAAAATAATTTAAGTTACCCGGATGACGCAGTGCTGATAGCTTACACGGAAAAAAGTGCAAAACCTCCTACAAATTGTTGTCGGAGTGTTCTTCGTGTTTACTGTGTTAGTATTTTAGCTGTATAAAGAATGTGTTTCACCTCATTATCAAATCGAGATGGGAACCATACTTAACATTACAATTCGTTTTATATATATATATATATATATATATATATATATATATATATATATTATTATTATTATTATCATTATTATTATTATATATATATATTATTATATATATATATATTCGATATTTCAGACCGCCGTCGGCCTTCCATCAGAATCAAATGATTTTAAAATTTAAACTAGACGCTATCTCCACAAGAGCGTTCGTCGAGAGATGTTTACATCACGTGATGTAGAAAGCGATAGAGTGTTTTAATATTTGTAAACGTTAAGCTATCTCTAATAATACTTTTAAATATTGTTTTAAAGAATTTTTTTAAGTGTATCTAAAAATGTTTAATTATTGAAATATTTATAAAGATTCAAAACACCTAAGTCCCTATTTAACTCTAGCTTATATGTATTTAATTTTAAAATCCAGTATTTTTCTTTCTTTCTGCGTGAGTGTGTAGAACTAAAATCGGAATCTATCAGTAAACATTTGTAGTTTTCTAATGTGTGTCCTGGTGTACAGCTATGGGTGAATAAAAATACATTTTTAAACTTACAACTTTTTAGTAGTTTTTACTATACATATTAAGACAGTATACGTGGATCATCATTATGATATATATATATATATATATATATATATATATATATATATATATATAGGAAAGAGTATTAATAAAAAGTTTTTGATTTTTAAAAAAACGTACTTTTTTAAACAGTATTTGTTTATTTTTAATGTAGTTTTATATTTCAAACCGTCCTCGGTTCTTCATCGGAAACAAGTGATTTTTTTAAAATTAGAATTGGAAACGCGTTCTACGGTAGCGTTCGCACATTTGTTTGTTTACAACACGTGGTGTCGATAAACTAAGCAACATACGGCACGTCCGTTTGTTTATTATCGGTAAACCAGTCAACACGTGGCACCTCCGTGGAGAAAGTCTGTTTGTGTTGGTTAAAAAATTACTTGGAATATCTATTTTTTCGTTGTTTGTATCGCGTGGTGTCGATAAACCAATTCGCATGCGGTAAGTTCATTTTATTTATTTTCGGTCAACCAATCAACCAATCAACACGCGGCATGTACCTTTAGAGAGTCTGTTTGTCCCAGAAAAAAAATTTTTTGGAATGTCTTAGAGAGAATTCTTATTATCTATTGAAATATTTGTAGAGATTCAACACACCTAAGTCCCTATTTAACCCTAGTTTGTGTGTGTTTAATTTTAAAATCCAGTATTTTTCTTTCTTTCTGCGTGTGTATGTAGAACTAAAATTGGAGTCTATTAGTAAACATTTGCAATTTTCTAAAGTGTGATCGGGTTGATTAAAATGTGTTGCAATTGGGGAGTATATATTATTTTGTCGTATATTTAGTTTGTGATTATTGAAGCGGAATCTAAAGCTATTACCGGATTCGCCGATGTATCCACTGTTAGGGCAAATTGAGCAGAAGAGAAAGTATATGATGTCTTTGCTATCACAAGTAAGGTTTGGTGGGTGTAATTTTATTTTTGTGTTGGGTACAGAGAATGTTTTGTCTGTTATTAGATGTTTACAGATTAAACAGCGGGGCTTTCCACATTTTAGATTCCCTGATAGGTTTGTATTATTTAAATATTTATTAGAAGTGAGGATGGTTGATAGGTTAGGTGTTTGTTTCTTTGCATTTATGGGTGGTCTATCGAAAATGTCTTTGATGTTTTTGTTTGATTGGAGGTTCCTGTAGTCATTTTTTAAATTTTTGATGAGTGTGTGGGAATATTGATTATGGTTAAAAACCATGGGAATTCGGTTATTATCTTTTCGTTTTTTGTATGTGAGAAGTGTGCTACGGTCTATGTGGATGGTTTTATGTAGTGCTTCCTTTATTATTTTTATTGGGTATTTGCATTCTAGAAACTGTTTTGTTAGGTTGTTAATGTTATTTAGAAAGTCTTTATGGTGTGAGCAAATGCGTTTTATTCTAATAAATGAGCTGTATACTATAGATTTTTTTAATTTGAGGGGATGACAGCTGTTAAAGTGTAGGAATTTATGTTGGTTTGTGGGTTTGTTGTATAGACTGGTGGAAAGTGTGTGTTTGTTTAATTTTACCATGACGTCTAAGAAAGGGACAGATGTGTATGAGTACTCCATGGTAAATTTGATTGTATTGTGGAAGTTGTTGCAGAAAGTGAAGAAGTTTTTTAATTTTTCTAATCCATGAGTCCATATTAAGAAAATATCATCAATGTACCTAATTGATGATATTTTCTTAATATGGACTCATGGATTAGAAAAATTAAAAAACTTCTTCACTTTCTGCAACAACTTCCACAATACAATCAAATTTACCATGGAGTACTCATACACATCTGTCCCTTTCTTAGACGTCATGGTAAAATTAAACAAACACACACTTTCCACCAGTCTATACAACAAACCCACAAACCAACATAAATTCCTACACTTTAACAGCTGTCATCCCCTCAAATTAAAAAAATCTATAGTATACAGCTCATTTATTAGAATAAAACGCATTTGCTCACACCATAAAGACTTTCTAAATAACATTAACAACCTAACAAAACAGTTTCTAGAATGCAAATACCCAATAAAAATAATAAAGGAAGCACTACATAAAACCATCCACATAGACCGTAGCACACTTCTCACATACAAAAAACGAAAAGATAATAACCGAATTCCCATGGTTTTTAACCATAATCAATATTCCCACACACTCATCAAAAATTTAAAAAATGACTACAGGAACCTCCAATCAAACAAAAACATCAAAGACATTTTCGATAGACCACCCATAAATGCAAAGAAACAAACACCTAACCTATCAACCATCCTCACTTCTAATAAATATTTAAATAATACAAACCTATCAGGGAATCTAAAATGTGGAAAGCCCCGCTGTTTAATCTGTAAACATCTAATAACAGACAAAACATTCTCTGTACCCAACACAAAAATAAAATTACACCCACCAAACCTTACTTGTGATAGCAAAGACATCATATACTTTCTCTTCTGCTCAATTTGCCCTAACAGTGGATACATCGGCGAATCCGGTAATAGCTTTAGATTCCGCTTCAATAATCACAAACTAAATATACGACAAAATAATATATACTCCCCAATTGCAACACATTTTAATCAACCCGATCACACTTTAGAAAATTGCAAATGTTTACTAATAGACTCTAATTTTAGTTCTACATACACACGCAGAAAGAAAGAAAAATACTGGATTTTAAAATTAAACACACACAAACTAGGGTTAAATAGGGACTTAGGTGTGTTGAATCTCTACAAATATTTCAATAGATAATAAGAATTCTCTCTAAGACATTCCAAAAAATTTTTTTTCTGGGACAAACAGACTCTCTAAAGGTACATGCCGCGTGTTGATTGGTTGATTGGTTGACCGAAAATAAATAAAATGAACTTACCGCATGCGAATTGGTTTATCGACACCACGCGATACAAACAACGAAAAAATAGATATTCCAAGTAATTTTTTAACCAACACAAACAGACTTTCTCCACGGAGGTGCCACGTGTTGACTGGTTTACCGATAATAAACAAACGGACGTGCCGTATGTTGCTTAGTTTATCGACACCACGTGTTGTAAACAAACAAATGTGCGAACGCTACCGTAGAACGCGTTTCCAATTCTAATTTTAAAAAAATCACTTGTTTCCGATGAAGAACCGAGGACGGTTTGAAATATAAAACTACATTAAAAATAAACAAATACTGTTTAAAAAAGTACGTTTTTTTAAAAATCAAAAACTTTTTATTAATACTCTTTCCTATACATAGTAAGACAGTATACGTGGATAATCATCAATATATATATATATATATATATATATATATATATTGCCTCTCTGGGAGGTAAGCCTGGTCCATTAGCAAGGACCATGCTTGCCTCCCAGAGACTAAAACACTACGCCTCCTTGGTCTCACACTTTCAGCGGACCTAAAATGGAATAACTATATCGAATCCATTGCTAAATCCGCTGCTATGAAAGTCGGTTCTCTGTGTAGGGTCCGGAAGTTTTTTCCGTCTAAATCTATCCTGCACATTTGTAAATCTACCATCCGCCCGTGCATTGAATACTGCTGCCATATCTGGTCGGGTGCCCCTGTTGTTCTCCTCGGGCTTCTCGATAAGGTTCAGAGGAGGGTCTGTAATGTGATAGATACCGACTTGGCAGACCGCCTGCAGTCTCTCTCCCACCGGCGTGACGTGGCTTCCCTGTGTCTCTTCTATAAATACTATCACGGCTTCTGCTCCGATGAACTTAGATCACTAATGCCCCCTAAATACGAATTTGCACGAGATACTAGATTAGCAACTAGATCCCACCCTTTTACAGTGAAACCGATAAAATGCAACCGCAACTTCTACTCCAACAGTTTCTTTTCTTGTACTTCCCGACTGTGGAATTCCCTTCCACACGATTGCTTCCCCGACGGATACAATCTCCAGGAGTTTAAATGTAAGATCAATAGACACCTCCTAACACACTAACCTGCTCCCATTCCTCCTGACATTCCCTATGTCTAACATTCATTCCTCCTGACATTCCCTATGTCTAACCACTCCTTCTCTTTATCTTCCCCTGTGTAGCCCCATGCGCAATAGTTGCAGTGGAATGCCTTGCTTGGGGTGAGATGATTAAATATATATATATATATATATATATACAAGAATTTAAATCCTGAGAAATGTGGACGATAACATTCGAAAAAAAGTGAATGTTTTAACGTGATTAACGATGTCTTCGTTAATATGATTTTTCAGCGATACCAGTCACGTACATTAAAACAAAACTAATTTTGGTTCTTTGTTTCTGGAATCATTTCCAATAAGAAATACGCTCAGAAATTTTTAAATTTTTTAAAAGAAAACATTTTTCCCGTTATGCCAGCAATAAGAAAAAAAAGATATAATGATCTTACACTTATGAATATCAATTTTTATTGCGAAAGACATTTTTTATCAGAGAAAAATGTCTCTTTACTGATGCTAATAAAAAAATGGCTTCCAAATTTCTTAGTGTCCACTGATTATGCTCAATAAAATTTGATTTCTGTCGTGTGCTGATCTGCTACGTAATATCAAATATCCATTATGGCAGTGAATGCCGACGTTAACCAGCAGGAGAGCGATGCTTGGCTCGTTGGGGTCACGTTTTCCACTGACATGAAGTGGAGCGCAATTGCGAGGTTTTCTGTCAGACAAGTTTTCTCGTTTGAATCCATGTTGCACATTTACATATGTGTTAATCATCCGACCATTGAATACTGCCTACATATCTGGCCTGGTGTTTCCATTATACAGGTTTGTCAAAAAGTAGGTGGATAGTAAACATAATCGGTTTGAGTATAGGTTATATTATTTACTGGCATGTTGAGAACTGGCATTTAAACAGCCTTGTGCCAGTTTTTGGGATGGTATTTCAATTTCTGGCGTTTTAGGACAAATATTTTCTGATGAGACTGAGGTGATAAGTATATAAAAAAATTCAAATGAATCATGTTTTTTCACAGTTAAAACAACAACCTAATTCAGTCCGTTAAGTGCCATACGTGATATACGCTTTGGGCAATCATGTCTTGAAAGAGACATGACTGACGGTGCAGAAGATTATAACGCAGTGGGTTTCCATTGCTTTCTGCGGTAGAATGGTTGCCAGCCAAGGCGATAGAAACCAATTTGTCCTGTTATTTAACCCATGACTAGAGTGAGAAAAGATAAAATATATTATATCATTATTCTAATAAGTAGTGGGAGATCAGTTTATTACTTCATAACAATAGAAAACCGATCCCCCACTTTATGTCCAGTAAAGGTTTTAATTGTTTTTAACTATTATATTCACTCAGTCAGTTAAGTACCATGCGTGATACACGCTTTGGGCGATCATGTCTCGAAAGTGACATGACTGGGCAGAGGATTATCCCGCAGTAGGTTGCCATTGCTTTCTGCGGTAAACCGGTTGCCAGCTAAGGCTATAGAACCCAATCTGTCCTGTTATTTGACTCATAGCTAGAGGGAGAAGATATGTATTATATTATTAAATAGTAATTAGTGGGGGATCAGTTTATTACTTTTTAACAATAGAAAACTGGTCCCCCACCTTATGCCCAGTAGAAGTTTTAATCGTTTTCAACTATTATATTCAGTCAGTTAAGTGCCATACGTGGTACATGCTTTGGGCGATCATGTCTCGAAAGAAGAAGATTATCCCGCAGTAGGTTGCCATCGCTATCTCTGTTAGACTGGTTGCTAGCGAAGGCTATAAAATCCAATCTCTCCTATTGCTTTTTGAGGTAGACTGGTTGCCGACCAAGGCTATAGAACCCAATCTGTCCTATTATTTAACCCATAACCGGAAGGGAAGAGATACCTTTCTCGGGTGCATTTCCATTAATCAACTGGAATTTGAACTCGGCTTCCCGATTTGTCGTTCCGAGTCTATATCCGCTGCACCACAACGCACAGCTTAATTCATATGACCTTACTTTCCAACAAAAGGCCCCTCCCCATTACTCAAGTGCAGTCCATGAGTATCTTGATAAATTATTTCCTGTGAAATGGATTGGCGTAAGAGATCCAACTGGTTGGCCAGCGCTTTCACCTGACTTGGCCCCAAGGATTTTTTTTTTTTGGGGGGGGGGGGAGTACTGAAGGACAAAGTTTGTCATCGAAAAGCATGAAGTATTTAAAAAATTACATCACATATGCATTTTAAGAAAGTAATACAAAAAGAAACTAGTGCAAAAATGCCTTTCGAAGGGTAAGGGGTAACCTTGAAAGCTATGTAAATAATGATGAACAACAGTTTGAGCACCTACACGAATAAAATTTAAGCACTTTTGTATTGTTATACACAATAAATTTTAATTGTGAATGTAATAATTAAATTAGTATATATAATTGTGTCTGTAATCTCAAAATAATATAAGATACGCGTATGACTCAGTGCCGATAGCTTACACGGAAAAAAGTGCAAAACGTCCTACAGAAGGTTGCAATAGAAAGCGAGAATAAAGGCCTGTGCATAAACTTCAAGAAAACTGAATTCATGGTCACCAGCAAAAATATAATAATATAATTCATCTCTTCTCATTCGAGTTATGGGTTAAATAATAGGACAGATTGGATTCTACAGCCTTGGCTGGCAACCAGTCTACTGCAGAAAGCATTGGCAACCTACTGTGGGATAATCTTCTGCCCAGTCAGTAATGTCTCTTTAGAGACATGATCGCCCAAGCGTGTATCACGTTTGGCACTTAACTGACTGAGTGAATATGATATTTGAAAACAATTAAAACTTCTGTTTGTCATAATGTGGGGGGTTAGTTTTCTATTGTTATGAATTAATAAACTGATCCCCTACTAATTACTACTTATTAATATAATGATATAATTAATCTCTTCTCAGTCCCGTTGATGGTTAAATAATAGGACAAATTGGTTTCTATAGCCTTGGCTGGCAACCAGTCTACTGCAGAAAACAATGTCAACATACTGCGGGATAATCTTCTGCCCAGTCAGTCATGTCTCTTTCGAGACATAATCGCCCAAATTGTGTATCACTTATGGCACTTAACTGACTGACTTTTACGTTCCTTGTATCCTCCGGCGTCAGAGTAGCATTATCGCCAGGTTTGGGGTAAATTATTGAACAAATGTTATATAATTTCCTCGCATATGAATAAGTGACTTGACATGACAAGTGGTGGTTTTAATGGCGAATGCTAAAAATGGTTGACTAAAGGAATACAATAAAACTGCATTCTCCGAGGGAACTGCCACTCAAACACAATAAAGTTGAGAATACATGGTATTGTTGAAACTAAATTCATAAACGCAAAACTTTCTGTGACCCATAGTGAATAGTGATGGACAACAGCTTGAGTAACTGTACTGATAAAATTTAAGCACTTTTGTATTGTTGTACACAATAAATTTTAATTGCGAATGTAATAATTGTATTAGTATATATAATTGTGTCTGTAATCTCAAAATATTATAAGATAGGCGGATGAAACATAGCTGATAACGGACACTGAAAATAGTGCAAAATCTCCTACATAAGGTTGCAATAGAAAGCGAGAAGAAAGGACTGGGCATAAACTTCAAGAAAACTGAATTCATGGTCAAAAATATAATAATATAATATAATTTCTCTTCTCACTCCAGTTATGGGTTAAATAACAGGACAGATTGGATTCTATATTGGCTGGCAACCAGTCTACCGCAGAAAACAATGGCAACATACTGCGGGATAATCTTCTGCCCAGTCAGTCATGTCTCTTATGAGACATGATCGCCCAAGTGTGTATCAAGTATGGCATTTGACTGACTGACTTTTACACTCCCTGTATCCTCCGGCGTCAGAGAAACATTATCGCCAGGTTTGGGGTAAATTATTGAAAAAATGTTATATAATTTCCTCGCATATGAATAAGTGACTTGACATGACAAGTGGTGGTTTTAATGGCGAATGCTAAAAAAAAGGTTGACTATAGGAATACAATAAAATTGCATTCTCCTAGGGAACTGCCACACAAACACAGTAAAGTTGAGAATACATGGTATTGTTGAAACTAAATTCATAAACGTTTGTTCATAAACTTTCAAAACAAACTTTCTGGAATTAAAGCCGGACCTAAATGCACTCCAGTCAATAGGGACGGACAACAGTTTGAGCACATGTGCTGATAAAATTTAAGCACTTTTTTATTATCATACACAATAAATTTTAATTGTGTCTGTAATAATTGTATTTAATATGTATAACTGTGTTTACGGAAATTCACGAAGATTAAAGAAACTTAATTATAAACAACCAACAATTTGAAATTATTTGTTTGAAAATTAGTTTTGACCGATACTCATATTTAAGTAAATATTGTTTTTAATTTAACAGTATTATATATCTATATCTACTGGGCTGAATATTTACGTTTAATTTTTATTAGGAAAATCCTGCCGAATGACAAACATTATCGTAATAAAAATTTATCGTAAATAATCAGGCCAGTAGATATAAATATATAATACTGTTTAATTAAAAACAGAATATCTACTTACATATGAGTATCGATCCAAAATAATAATTGAAAGAAATCATTTCAAATTGTCGGTTGTTTATAACTAGTTTCGTTAACCTTCGTTAATATCCGTAACATGATGATTATCGTAAATTATCAGGCCGGTAAAAATAAATATATAATACAGTTTGATTATAAACTTAATATCTATTTAAATACGAGTATCAATCAAAAATAATGTTCAAACAAATCATTTCAAATTATCGGTTGTTTATAACCAAGTTTCGTTAATCTTCGTTAATTTCCGTAACATGATGATTATCGTAAATAATCAGGCCGGTAGAAATAAATATATAATACTGTTTGATTATAAACAGAATATCTACTTAAATATGAATATCGATCAAAAATAATGTTCAAACTAATCATTTCAAATTGTCGGTTGTTTCTAACCAAGTTTCGTTAATCTTCGTTAATTTCCGGAAAATGATGATTATCGTAAATAATCAGGCCGGTAGAAATAAATATATCATACTGTTTGATTATAAACAGAATATCTACTTAAATATGAATATCGATCAAAAATAATGTTCAAACTAATCATTTCAAATTGTCGGTTGTTTCTAACCAAGTTTCGTTAATCTTCGTTAATTTCCGGAAAATGATGATTATCGTAAATAATCAGGCCGGTAGAAATAAATATATAATACTGTTTGATTATAAACAGAATATCTACTTAAATATGAATATCGATCAAAAATAATGTTCAAACTAATCATTTCAAATTGTCGGTTGTTTCTAACCAAGTTTCGTTAATCTTCGTTAATTTCCGGAAAATGATGATTATCGTAAATAATCAGGCCGGTAGAAATAAATATATAATACTGTTTGATTATAAACAGGATATCTACTTAAATACGAGTATCGATTAAAAATAATGTTCAAACAAATCGTTTCATAATTGTGTTTGTAATCTCAAAATAATATAAGTTACGCGGATGACGAAGTGCTGATAGCTTACACGGAAAAAGTGCAAACTTCCTACAGAAGATTGCAATAGAACACGAGAAAAAAGGACTAGAAAACTGAATTCATGGTCATCAGCAAAAAGAAAACCACAAAATGCTAACTTCAGGTCACGGAAAACAAAATGAAGCAATTAAAGAAATTTAAATACCTGCGAGTGTTCTGACAGAGGGTGGAAAACGCTACACTGAGATCCGAGGACACATTGGCATGATCGAGGACGCATTCCAAAAGTTAACCACAGTACTGAGAGACAGGAAGATCTCGTTAGAAACAAAGAAAATAGTCTTCTTCTTTCTTCTTTTATGTACCTTGTCCTTTCAGGACGTAGGCAATTATGGCCTTCCACGTCTCCCTATCCCTGGTGGCTCTTAGCACGCTTTCTCCTGTAACGTCTCCCAGCCCCGTTCTGTCATCCATCTGCTCAGGCCTTTTAAATAAGTTATCCACTGTTTTCCTCTGTGTCTTTTCCCCTCTATCTGGCCTGTTAGTATCAGGTTCTCCAAGCCCTCCTTCCTCATTGCATGTCACAGGAACTTTAGTTGTCTCTTCCTGATGCTCAATATTAATTTCCTTTTTGTTTCCATCATTTCCAAAACCTCGTCATTGCTCACACGCTCGGTCAACGATATCCGCAGCATCCTTCTGTAGAACCACATTTCAGCTGCCTCAAGTTTTTCGTTTATCTTTGTTGATATTGTCCAACATTCGCTGCCATTTTGAAGAACTGACATCACATAGCAATCCAGTAAAAGAATACTAGACTGATATGTGAAACCTCTCCTTCTATATGGCAGAGAATCTTGGACGCCCTCTTCAATGATGAAGGCGAAGCAACAAGAGTTTGCTGATTATACCATTGACCGAGCACGTGAGCAACGATAAGATATTAGAGAGGATGCAAACAAGAAGAAAGATTAGACTTAACTTCGGGAAGAGACAGATAAGGTTTCTGGTACACGTAATGAGGAAGGAATGTTTGGAGAACTTAATATTCACAGGACGGATAGAGGGGAAGAGAGACAGGGGAAAGCAGCACGAGATATATTTGATGTCCTTGATCAAATGGATGTCGGAGCGCGATTTGGGAGAGAAATCAAGAAAAAAAATATTAAGGGCGAGAAAGTACAGTGGCAAATAGAAGTCCATGATCATCTACGTCCTGAAGAAACCACGGCAAATAAAGAAGCATTTTGGACAACCCTGCAATATGTCTCTATATTATTGAAAACATTCAAAGAAACGCCAAAAATTTAATCAGTTCTAATCTCGCATCTCGGTTTTCTTAAACTTCAGTGAAAGAAGAAGAAATGAAACAAACAACATAACAACTAAATAAATATATATAAAAAAGAAAACAAAGTGAACTCAAATGGAAAAGAAAGAAAGAAAGAAAAGAAGAAAGAAAGAAAATAATACAAAATAAAAGAAAACGTGATAGAAAGAGAGAAAGAAAAGAAAGAAAGCCAATGGAACAGGCGAAAAAGAAAGAAAGAAAGAAAGAATTGAAAAAGTAAGAAGGAAAAGATAAATGAAAAAAAAATCTGGGATAAAGATAAAAGGATGAAACAAAAGAAAAAGAAAATGCAAAAGAAAGAAAGAAACAAACAAACAAAAAGAAAGAAAGAAAGAAAGAAATTAGATATGGGACGTATCAGAGAAAGAAAGAAAGAAACAAACAAACAAAAAGAAAGAAAGAAAGAAAGAAATTAGATATGGGACGTATCAGAGAAAGAAAGAAAGAAAGAAACAAACAAACAAAAAGAAAGAAAGAAAGAAAGAAAGAAATGAAGAAAGAAAGAAAGAAATTAGATATGGGACGTATCAGAGAAAGAAAAAAGAAACAAACAAACAAACAAACAAAATGAAAGAAAGAAAGAAAGAAAGAAAGAAAGAAAGAAAGAAAGAAAGAAAGAAGAAAGAAAGAAATTAGATATGGGACGTATCGAGAAAGAAAGAAAGAAAGAAAGAAAGAAATAAACAAACAAACAAAAAGAAAGAAAGAAAGAAAGAAAGAAAGAAAGAAATTAGATATGGGACGTATCAGAGAAAGAAAAAAGAAAGAAACAAAAAAAAAATAAATAAAAACGGAACTAAAACAGAAAGTGAATCTTAATAAAATGAGAAAGAAAGAAAGAATGAAAGAAAGAAAGAGAATCCGGGAGGAAGATAGAAAGGAAGCAAACAAACGAAAGATAATGAAACAAAAAAAAAAAAAAATTCAAAAGAAAATAAAAGAAAGAAAGAAAAAAAAACCAAATTAATTAAAAAAAGAATAAAAATGGGACGTACTAGAGAAAGAAAAAGAAACAAACAAACAAACAGAACTTATAAATAAATGTAAAAGTCAGGAAGAAAGAAAGTGAATCTTTATAAAATTAGAAAGAAAGAAAGAAACAAACAAACAAACAAAAAGAAAGAACATCTGGGAGGAAGATAGAAAAACAACAACAAAAGAATGACAATGAAACAAATGAAAAAGAAAATTCAAAAGAAAGAAAAAGAAAGAAAAAGAAAATTCAAAAGAAAGAAAAAGAAAGAAAAAGAAAATTCAAAAGAAAGAAAAAGAAAGAAAGAAAAAGAAAAAGAAAGAAAAAGAAAGAAATATATGAAGAAGAAATAAATTTCAAAAAGAAATAAGTGGGACCTATCAGAGAAAGAAAAAAACAAACAAACAAACAGAATATAAATAAATGAAAGAGCAAAGAAAAAAGAAAGTAAATCTCAATAAAATGAGAAAAAAAGAAAGAAAGAAAGAATTAAAGAAAGAAGGAAAGAAAGAAAGAAAAAAGAAAATCCGGGAGTAAGACAGAAAGAAAATTAAATCAATAAAAGTAAGAAAGAGAAGAAAGAAAGAAATGGAAAAGAAAGGAAGAAATACAACGAATGAAAAAGGAATGAGAAAAGAAAAAGAATTGAAAGAAAACAAATAAATAAATGAAAAAGATAGAAAATGTCTGATTTGGAAGCAAGGAAGAAAAATCAAGTAATAAAAATCAAGGAATGAAAAGCATGGAATGAAAAAGCAAGGAAGAAAAAGCAAGGAAGAAAAATCAAGTAATAAAAATCAAGGAATGAAAAGCAAGGAAGAAAAAGCAAGGAATGAAAAAGCAAGGAAGAAAAAGCAAGGAAGAAAAATCAGGGGAAAAATCAAGGAAAAAGAGCAAAGAAGAAAGAGCAAGGAAGAAAAAGCAAGGAAGAAAAATCAAGGAATGAAAAGCAAGGAAGAAAAAGCAAGGAAGAAAAATCAAGGAAGAAAAAGCAAGGAAGAAAAATCAGGGGAAAAATCAAGGAAAAAGAGCAAAGAAGAAAGAGCAAGGAAGAAAAAGCAAGGAAGAAAAATCAAGGAATGAAAAGCAAGGAAGAAAAAGCAAGGAAGAAAAATCAAGGAAGAAAAAGCAAGGAAGAAAAATCAGGGGAAAAATCAAGGAAAAAGAGCAAGGAAGAAAGAGCAAGGAAGAAAAATCAAGGAATGAAAAGCAAGGAAGAAAAATCAAGACAGAAAAATCAAGGAAGAAAAAGCAAGGAAGAAAAATCAAGGAATAAAAATCAGGGAATGAAAAGCAAGGAAGAAAAAGCAAGGAAGAAAAAGCAAGGAAAAAAAATCAAGGAAGAAAAATCAAGGAATGAAAAGCAAGGAAGAAAAATCAAGGAATGAAAAGCAAGGAAGAAAAATCAAGGAATGAAAAGCAAGGAAGAAAAATCAAGAAAGAAAAATCAAGGAATGAAAAGCAAGGAAGAAAAAGCAAGGAAGAAAAATCAAGAAAGAAAAATCAAGGAATGAAAAGCAAGGAAGAAAAAGCAAGGAATGAAAAAGCAAGGAATGAAAAGCAAGGAAGAAAAAGCAAGGAAGAAAAATCAAGGAATAAAAATCAGGGAATAAAAATCAGGGAATGAAAAGCAAGGAAGAAAAAGCAAGGAAAAAAAATCAAGGAAGAAAAATCAAGGAATGAAAAGCAAGGAAGAAAAATCAAGGAATGAAAAGCAAGGAAGAAAAATCAAGAAAGAAAAATCAAGGAATGAAAAGCAAGGAAGAAAATGCAAGGAAGAAAAAATCAAGAAAGAAAAATCAAGGAATGAAAAGCAAGGAAGAAAAAGCAAGGAAGAAAAATCAAGGAATGAAAAGCAAGGAAGAAAAAGCAAGGAATGAAAAGCAAGGAAGAAAAATCAAGGAATGAAAAGCAAGGAATAAAAATCAAGGAAGAAAAAGCAAGGAAGAAAAAGCAAGGAAGAAAAATCAAGGAATGAAAAGCAAGGAAGAAAAAGCAAGGAAGAAAAAGCAAGGAATGAAAAGCAAGGAATGAAAAGCAAGGAAGAAAAGCAAGGAATAAAAATCAAGGAATGAAAAGCAAGGAAGAAAAATCAAGGAATGAAAAGCAAGGAATAAAAATCAAGGAATGAAAAGCAAGGAAGAAAAATCAAGAAAGAAAATCAAGGAAGAAAAAGCAAGGAAGAAAAAGCAAGGAAGAAAAATCAAGGAATGAAAAGCAAGGAAGAAAAAGCAAGGAAGAAAAGCAAGGAAAAAAAGCAAGGAAGAAAAATCAAGGAATGAAAAGCAAGGAAGAAAAAGCAAGGAATAAAAATCAAGGAATGAAAAGCAAGGCAGAAAAAGCAAGGAATAAAAATCAAGGAATGAAAAGCAAGGAAGAAAAAATCAAGGAATGAAAAGCAAGGAAGAAAAATCAAGGAATGAAAAGCAAGGAAGAAAAATCAAGGAATGAAAAGCAAGGAAGAAAAGCAAGGAAGAAAAAGCAAGGAAAAAAAAGCAAGGAAGAAAAATCAAGGAATGAAAAGCAAGGAAGAAAATGCAAGGAATATAAATCAAGGAATGAAAAGCAAGGAAGAAAAAGCAAGGAATAAAAATCAAGGAATGAAAAGCAAGGAAGAAAAAGCAAGGAATAAAAATCAAGGAATGAAAAGCAAGGAAGAAAAATCAAGGAATGAAAAGCAAGGAAGAAAAATCAGGGAATAAAAATCAGGGAATAAAAAGCAAGGAAGAAAGAGCAAGGAAGAAAGAGCAAAGAATGAAAAGCAAGGAAGAAAAATCAAGGAAAAAAAAGCAAGGAAGAAAAATCAAGGAATGAAAAGCAAGGAAGAAAAATCAAGGAATGAAAAGCAAGGAAGAAAAAGCAAGGAAGAAAAGCAAGGAATAAAAATCAAGGAATGAAAAGCAAGGAAGAAAAAGCAAGGAATAAAAATCAAGGAATGAAAAGCAAGGAAGAAAAATCAAGGAATGAAAAGCAAGGAAGAAAAATCAAGGAATGAAAAGCAAGGAAGAAAAATCAAGGAATGAAAAGCAAGGAAGAAAAAGCAAGGAATAAAAATCAAGGAATGAAAAGCAAGGAAGAAAAATCAAGGAATGAAAAGCAAGGAAGAAAAATCAGGGAATAAAAATCAGGGAATAAAAAGCAAAGAAGAAAAAGCAAGGAATAAAAATCAAGGAATGAAAAGCAAGGAAGAAAAAGCAAGGAATAAAAATCAAGGAATGAAAAGCAAGGAAGAAAAATCAAGGAATGAAAAGCAAGGAAGAAAAATCAGGGAATAAAAATCAGGGAATAAAAATCAGGGAATAAAAAGCAAGGAAGAAAGAGCAAGGAAGAAAGAGCAAAGAATGAAAAGCAAGGAAGAAAAATCAAGGAATGAAAAGCAAGGAATAAAAATCAAGGAATGAAAAGCAAGGAAGAAAAATCAAGGAATGAAAAGCAAGGAAGAAAAATCAAGGAATGAAAAGCAAGGAAGAAAATCAAGAAAGAAAATCAAGGAAGAAAAAGCAAGGAAGAAAAAGCAAGGAAGAAAAATCAAGGAATGAAAAGCAAGGAAGAAAAAGCAAGGAAGAAAAAGCAAGGAAAAAAAAGCAAGGAAGAAAAATCAAGGAATGAAAAGCAAGGAAGAAAATGCAAGGAATATAAATCAAGGAATGAAAAGCAAGGAAGAAAAGCAAGGAATAAAAATCAAGGAATGAAAAGCAAGGAAGAAAAAGCAAGGAATAAAAATCAAGGAATGAAAAGCAAGGAAGAAAAATCAAGGAATGAAAAGCAAGGAAGAAAAATCAAGGAATGAAAAGCAAGGAAGAAAAAATCAAGGAATGAAAAGCAAGGAAGAAAAGCAAGGAAGAAAAATCTAGGAATGAAAAGCAAGGAAGAAAAATCAGGGAATAAAAATCAGGGAATAAAAATCAGGGAATAAAAAGCAAGGAAGAAAGAGCAAGGAAGAAAGAGCAAAGAATGAAAAGCAAGGAAGAAAAAGCAAGGATGAAAAATGAAGGAAGGAAAAAACAGGATTTTAAGCAAATAGCAAGGAACCAAAAAGGAAAAAAAAAAAAAAAAAGAGCGGAGATAAAGAAGGAGAGAATGACAGAATATAAAAGAAAGAAAATATTAAAACAAATCCATGCCAGTAAAATTCAATATGATCTTTTGTCAGTTCATTCATTCCAAGGCTGTCAGTTCATTCTGCTAATGGGTATCGATTTATTTCTTGAAAGCGAATCTGATTTCGCCATTAAATAACCTCTTCATGTCCAAGTTCCCCAGCCCAAATATTCGAGTAACTTGAGTGACCCAGAATTCTCTGACATAAGAGAGATGGAAGTGTACAAACTTCAACAGTCATCCCCTGAAAGCCGACTACCGACCTCGATCCGGTTGGGTCAGGCACGATTTATGTAGACCAGTAAAAATGCCAGCCATTCTCAAAGTCTTACCAATCAACTTTATTTCAGAAACCTTCAGAGGTTCCATATGTCGACAAGAAGTTTTGAAAGAAATGATCATTTATCGGCGTAAATACAACAGACCGGCTTTTAATCGGTCAGATAGGCGAGGATTTCAACTCGTTGAAAAATTGTCTGCAGTTCCAGGGATTTCGAGACATTTTGTCCTTCACCACGATGTTTCGACCGTTGTTCGCTACGACCTTCTTCAGCTGACTGGAATTTCGAACCTAACTCTTTATTTTGACCAGATTGTTCTTGTTCCATGTGTCATGCCACTTCCGGGTATCTTAGTTATCTCCATTAAGCTCAATCTTATAAGTTTTGTTCGTCAAGTCACTGGATCCATCGAACGCTTTTACCCACTGGGCCATTGGTACTTGAGGAATCCTAGAAGGAGAACAATGTACAGAAAACATTAAAGGATAAACGGCGATAAGAAACGGATGACGGGAAGATATTTTGGTGGAACTAGAAGCTTCCAGTTTTAAACTTGTACGTTGGTTGCGAATTTAGACATCGAAGACATCATCATCTATGTGCATTTATAGTTCTTTATGATGCATTTATCAATTCCAGTTTATCTATCTATCTATCTATCTATCTATCTATCTATCTATCTATCTATCTATCTATCTATTCCATTGTATTAGTATCTATCTATCTATCTATCTATCTATCTATCTATCTATCTATCTATCTATCTATCTATCCCTGTCTCTTCATATCTATCTATCTATCTATCTATCTATCTATCTATCTATCTATCCCTGTCTCTTCATATCTATCTATCTATCTATCTATCTATCTATCTATCTATCTATCTATCTATCCCTGTCTCTTCATTATCTATCTATCTATCTATCTATCTATCTATCTATCTATCTATCTATCTATCTATCTAATTGTTGTAGATAATAATTTGTACATGTTCTAAACTATAATTTATATAAACTTATTTATAAATGGAACTTTGTCTGTGTGTGTGTCTGTGCGTGTGTCCGTTACCTATAGACTCCGAAACGTCTGAACCGATTTTCTTGAAAATTTACACAGTTGTGCTATAAGCGTCTGCGAGTGTTCTTACCTAGGTTTTGTGTCGAGGTACGCCCGATAAATATCGAAAATCGATAATTGAAAAAATCGGGTTATAGAAGGAGTGGTCCGATTTTAATCAAATTTCATACACTCATAGACAAAGACATAAGAAACAATATTCAGAAGTTTCAAGGTTGCAGTTCTTACAATAGTGCAGAAAATCAAGAATATATATATATATATATATATATATATATATATATATATAAAAGGCAAGATGTTTGTGTGTGTGTCTGTTTATCTGTCTGTATGTCCTTTATACAAATCCACAATTTTTATCCAATTCTCACCAAACTTCACACAAATATTCTTTAGGCTAATCTGAGCTCCAGGACCATGGATTAGTTTTAAAGCTTTCATTACCCCCGAGCAGCGCCGTGCTATACTGCTAGTACACAAATATTCATAGCTCTATATTATATATCGAGCACCGTTTTAAATTAATGTTTTGAACGTTGTCAATTTTATCTTCGTTCCTTATCATCACTATGTTATTTGGACCCTACTTAAACAGCAAAAAACTCCACGACAGAAGAAAACTAGAAAGAATTCTCTACAAATTGGCACAAATCCACTCGGACATTATATTTCTCGGACTTTGCAAAAAAATGGAATTAATACCAAAAGGATTCAGATTTAAATACAACTTCCAACACAGCTTTATTACATCGCATAAACAAAAAGCTCAACATATATACAACAGAACCTCCACGCAATTAAGAAACCTTGCGCACAACTCTGCTTACATTAAGAAATCCTTTTACATGAACTTATCTAAAAAAATCAGTTATTCTTTCTAACACTTTCTCCTTTCCAATACTTTCAAGTAAAAAAAAACACCCATTTTCCTGTACCAAAAAAAACTGACACAGTGTATATTTTTGACAAACCAAAAACTCAATAAACTAATTGCTGAGGACCCCATTTTACAACACATACCTCACCTGAATAACTACTTAATACAACAGATTCCAAGAATATCTCATTATGTACGCTACACCCATAACACCTCTGCTGATAATCACATCGCAAACCTATCTAAATATACTCTCACCCAAGAAGAAACCTCTTTATTAAATAAAGGATTAACATTCTGCCCCTCACAACCACTAAACCCTCTAAACATTTGCTACGATATGGAAAAATACCTTCGTAGACTGAGACTAAAAGAATATTTCTCTGACAACAAATCTACTTCTACTGACAACAGCGCTAACCAATCATGCTCTAAACTTCCTCTTACGAAAAATAATAACCTATGGACTCCACCAAGCGGACGTAACCAACACTTGGATCAATATGCCAACAAAGCCAGACAACACATGGATAACTTCTTAAAAAACAAAGGACACCAAACAAAAAAACACAACTTAACCAAAGTAGAACACCAAGCCATCTATACACTTAAAAACAACCGAAACATAATTATCGTACCAGCCGATAAGGGCGGAGCTATAACCATCTTAGACACCAACAACTATATTAAAGAAGCAGAATCACAACTTCAAAATAACAGGTTCTATGTACCCTTATCTCTATATCCGACTAGCACTTACAAAACAGAATTATCTCTTCTCATTCAGAACCTGAATCGCAACATAAAAAATAAAATAAAATCTTTTATTCCTGAGAACCCCCAAACAGCAACATTCTACACTATCCCAAAACTACATAAACTCCCCAAAATCATTTCAGAAAAATACCCTAACACCTCTTCATCCAACCCACATCATACTAAACAATCAAATAATGAAGAGATCTATAAAATTTCAAAAGCCCTTAAAATCCCACCACCTGGCAGACCCATAATATCAGGCACTGGTACCCTCACAGAACTTATATCTGGGTGCATAGACAATATCCTAAAACCTTTATTGCCTGACATACCTAGTTATATTAGAGATACTACTGAATTTCTCAACAAATTACAAAACATTAACTTAGTTCGCGATGATAATATCCTAGTAACGATGGATGTTACGTCTCTGTACATGAACATTGCACATGTTGAAGGAGTATCAACTTGCCATGAGTTCCTTAGTAAAAGCAAATTACCTAACAAGCAAATTACAGATATATGCCAATTAATAAATTTCATTTTAACACATAATAATTTCAAATTCAACACCAAACACTATTTACAGATTAGTGGCACAGCAATTGACACGAAAATGGCACCTAGTTATGCCAATATCTTTATGCACATTCTAGAAAGGAAGATACTAGACAATTCAGAATATAAACCATCACATCATTTTAGATACATTGATGACATTTTCTTATTATGGACTCATGGATTAGAAAAATTAAAAAACTTTTTTACTTTCTGCAACAACTTCCACAATACAATTAAATTTACCATGGAGCACTCATACACATCCGTCCCTTTCTTAGACGTCATGATAAAATTAAACAAACATACACTTTCCACCAGTCTACACAACAAACCCACAAACCAACATAAATTCCTACATTTTAACAGTTGTCATCCCTTTCAATTAAAAAAATCTATCGTATACAGCTCATTTCTAAGAATCAAACGCATATGCTCAGACCATCCAGATTTTCTATACAACATTAACAACCTAACAAAGCAATTTCTAAAATGTAAATACCCAATAAAAATAATAAAAGAAGCACTAAATAAAACCATCCACATAAATCGTAACACACTTCTCACATACAAGAAAAGAAAAAAACAACAACCGAATTCCCATGGTCTTTAACCACAATCAATATTCCCACACACACTTATTAAAAATTTAAAAATTGATTACAAGAACCTCGAATCAAACAACAAAATCAAAGACATTTTCGATAGACCACCCATAAATGCAATGAAACAAACACCCAACCTATCAGCTATCCTCACTTCTACGAAATATCTAAAAAATTCAAACCTACCAGGGAATTTCAAATGTCAGAAATCCCGTTGTTTAATTTGCAAACGTTTAGTAAACAACGCAGTATTTTCTCTACCCAACACCAACATCAAATTGCACCCACCACGCCTCACCTGTGACAGCCAAAACATTATATATTTTCTCTTCTGTTCAATATGTCCAAATAGTGGATATATTGGTGAATCTGGAAATAGCTTTAGATTCAGTTTCAATAATCATAAACTTAGCATACGCCAGAACAACCACTATTCCCCCGTAGCCCAACACTTCAGTCCACCAGGACACACATTAGAAAACTGCAAATGTTTACTAATAGACATCCATTTTAGTTCTACACACTCACACAGAAAAAAAAGCAAAATAGTGGATTTTAAAATTAAATACACACAGGCTAGGGTTAAATAGGGACTTAGGTGTTTTGAATCTTTATAAATATTTCAATAGTTAAACATTTTTTAGATACACTTAAAAATTTTTCTCTAAAACAAAATTTATAAGTATTATTAAAGATCGGTTTACGTTTACAAATATTTAAAAATATCTGTCGCTTTCTGCGTCACGTGATGTAAGCAATCTCTCCCCGAATGCTCTTGCGAAATACGTTTCTAATTTAAATTTTAAAATCATTTGTTTCTGATGAAAGGCCGAGGACAGTCTGAAATATCAAATATAATAACAGAAATAAATAAATACTGTAAAAAAATACATTTTTAAACTTACAACTTTTTAGTAGTTTTGCCTATACATATTATTAAGACAGTATACGTGGATCATCATTACGTTATATATATATATATATATATATGTGTGTGTGTGTGTGTGTGTGTGTGTGTGTGTGTGTGTGTGTGCAAATAATTCATTCGTAAACGAGTTATTGCTCTTTTTACGAAAATATATTTAAAAGTTCTACAATATGATTGCATTGAATTTAATTATGAACAAAAACTAAGTAATTTAAGAATTATATACATACATGTTTGTGTAAAGTCCTTTGTAAAATAAAGACGGAAGCTGATGATGGTTTGGCTGATATAGGCCTATACTTCCGAATTACCATGAAATAACGCGTCTGTCTTAATTTTTCTTATATTTTCTCTATATGTATTTATATGCATATATGTTTAGAGCTCTCTTAGAGAGTTATCCTACCATTATATGTACCAGATACTCGTTTGGATTCTTCTATACCCACACAGCATGCTGATATATATATATATATATATATATATATATATATATATATATATATATATATATATATGTGTGTGTATTTAGGCAGCGAATCTTATTTTAAACATGTCAGATTAAATAAACTGCAAAAATTTTTTAATAAAATCCATTCATACTCACGGGTAATCTTTCGCGTGTTATAATTGAAAGACGTCAGACATGAGCTCTATCGTTGACAGATGTTATCATTCATTTCTCAATGTTCCCAAGTATTACTTAATTTAAAGCAGAAAAAAATTTATAGTAATTTATAGCAACACAGCTTTGCTGTTATGTTTTGTAAATCACACCCCTGAAGATGATCTTGAAAGGAGATTGAAAGTACTTAAGCACACACACACACACACACACACACACACACACACACACACACACACACACACACACACACACACACACACACATATATATATATATATATATATATATATATATATATATATATCTTTCATTCAGTAATGAATTTCAACACTCTCGGCTACTGGCGTTTATTTACATTGTATATAACACGCTAAAGTCCGCCGTCCTCTCCTGAGCGCCCATAGTAAAAACGCTGGCATATCAATTCGATCGGGTTTCAGTCCTGGCTAGAAGCAATCGGATGTCTAACCATACTGATGAGCTGTGATACAGCGAAATAGGACTGTCTACCAATGACCATACATAAATATTAAGTAGAAAGCTCAACACATAATTAAATCGTTATCAATTCGGTATTTTTTTCAGTAATGCAAAGAAAAATCTTACAATTGCCCCGTTCATACTCTTGATAAACGAGGCAATTGTAAAATTTTTCTTTACATTTTCTGAAATAAATTCTGGACTTATAATTGTTTAATTAGGTGCTGAGGTTTCTTCTCAATATATTTGCTCTGGATAACATCCATTAAGGCCTCTATTTTTATCCAATTGATAATTTATATTTATTAGATAAAAGATTTTAGATTTTACTCTCCGTCTTCATGGGTTGCCATTCTTCTTCTCTCTCTCTCTCCCTACATACATATATATATTTCTTTTGTTTTCTCTCTATATATATATTTCTTATTTCTTTATTCACACACACACACACACACACACACACACACACACACACACACACACACACATATATATATATATATATATATATATATATTAAAAAAGGATTAATTCAAAGATGTTGAATAGCCATTTCGATATGAAGATCCCCACGGGGGACGACACATCACCTCAGCAACAGAAAAAACCTTTCAGAAACTGGAGAAAAATTAGTCTACTTTTCCTTTTTAAATAGATTGCAAAGAAATTAAAAAATAAATAATAAAATAAAATAAAATAAAAATAAAAATAAAGGGAAAGAAAAAGAAAACGAAAAAGAAAAAGAAAAAGATAGAATAAAATCAAATAAATAAGAAAAGAAAAAAAATTGACATCGTCTGGGTTCGCAAAAAAAAGGGAGAATGTAACTAAAAATTAACTGACAGACGCGTTAAATCGACGTCAGTTAAAGCAACACGGAAAAAAGGTGGTAAGAGAGATAAAAGAAGGAAGGGAGGGTAAAAGAAAGAAACTAAAGAAAAAAATTTTTTTAAATATTACAGACGCTGGACAAATTCAAAAACCTAATTTCCCCAAAACGTTGAAGTATTAGAAAAAGGCCTTTACTTAAAAAGGCATAATTATTAAGAAAAGGGAATAAAAAGATATAGGATTTAAAATAAAATTATTTTTAAAAAAATTAGGTCATTTGAAATTAAACTAAATAAAGACAACACTAGGTAAAAAAAAAAAATATATATATATATATATACACACTACCGGCCATAATTATTAGGCCACCCCAGTTTTTTTTTTTAAGAACTGATGTGTTTTATACTATTTTTAGTATTTATTGCCAAATGAAAATAGGGTGGTTCTTTTGTTATTATTACAAAATTATACAAAGCAAGGAAGCAAAGATGAACTCGTCCGAATCACCCTAAATTTTCTTCATTCTTACATTGATGAAACTGCAGTATAGGTAATTATTAAATATTTACAAATTCATTTAATGCGCATCTTACTGTGCATTATTAACAAAAGAACCATTCTTTTTTCTTTTACAATTATTCACTTCACATGGCAATAAATACTAAAAAATAGTATGAAATACATCATTTTTTTTAAAACACTGGGGTGGCCTAATAATTATGGCCGGTAGCGTATATATATATATATATATATATATATATATATATATATATATATATATATATAAAGACAAAAGAAATACTTATTATCCGACGCGTTTAGTCCTCTGGGAAACTGTATGAAGGGAAATGCAAGATTAGGAGGACTCATAAATATTCATCAAGTTAGCTGAAAAGTCAGGCCAGCTATGGAAGCTACGACGTGTCAAAAGTCAATGTCTTATAAACAAAAGTGAGAAAGTGATATTTTTGAAACCACACTTTACCGCAGATATATAAAAGCAAACATAAAAAAAAACAACATTATATATCGCTCTCTGACAAAGACGGTGGGATTATAATTATGCGCAAACACATTCGTCTATAAAAATGTACACCTCCTCAATAATAATAAATATTTTAGTCAGTTAAATGCCATACGTGATACACGCTTGGGTGATCATGTCTCGAAAGAGACATGACTGACTGGGCAAAAGATTATCCCGCAGTAAGTTGCCATTGCTTTCTGCTGTAGACTGGTTGCCGACCAAGACTACAGAACCCAATCTGTCCTATTATTTAACCCATAACTGGAGAGAAGAGACGGATTAATATCTTTCCCAAGGGTATTTGTGCGTAAGTGAATTCAAGGAATTCGACTGGAATTCGAACTCGGCTTCTCGATTTCTCGTTCCAAGCCGATATCCACTGCATCACGACGCACATAAACGCAAGAACATAACAGAGGCACCGAAGTTTAAAACCCAAATCAAGACATTATTAAAAACTGAAAAGAAAATCCTGTCTAAAACTCATTGAACATCACACTTTACAGAATACCAAAAATGCGTAAATAAGGCATATTGATGACACCTATTATATGAGGAATAAGCAAAGCCCAACATAAGCTTGTAGGTACACTAACTAAAATTTGAACCCAAATTCTTGAAATCTCTGATGATCATTTCAATAAATAAGCAAAAATCAAAAAAATATGTGACTAGCTAAGATAGAAAAATTTTATACACAAATACCTCAATTTACTAAAAACACACTTAACTAAAACAAAAATAAAATTACCTATCCCAACACATAAAAATGTAAAAATGTCCTATTTAAACACCAATTAATGTTTTTTTCAATTTCAATAATTTTTATACAACAATTAGGTTTAACAGTGTCTCCTCTCAGTGTCGTTTTGGCTTGTCTATTTTTGGATTTAGGAGGAGTCCTTTAAAAAATCCTTTTGTATTCTTCATTCATGTGTAATTTTTCGCAAAAATTGTTCTTTAAATTTGCAGATCATGCTTAGCTTCTGGCCATATCAATTTGAAATACCTATTCTTGTCCAATCACCGAAGTTAAGCATCGTCTGGTCTGGTCAATATACGAATGGATAAACGCTTGGAAATTCCAGGGGATGTAAATCTGGATATGCAAATATGTGATATAATAGATCAGCTTTTTTCTCGCACTTCCCGACTGTGCAACTCCCTTCCATATATTTGCCTTCCTGATGGCTACAACTTTCCAGGAATTTAAATGCAACGTCAATTCCCATCTCTTATCCAGTTGACACCAGTCATTTCTACATCACACCGTATATATTGTTCTTTCCATTTCTCCCTACATTCGCAACTGTCTTCACTCCTGTGTTCACATCTTTTTCTTGCTCTTTCTCTGACAACCCCTGTGATTGGTTCGTTTTTCTCTTCACTCTCCTCATGCCGAAAACTCTCTTATGTACCCTCCTGCGCAGCAGTGGAAGTACCACCTTACTTGAAGTGAAACGATTAAAAAACTTCCTTGACCTCATATTCAAAACATATAACACGTAAATTAATTTCTAAACTTAAAAAAATTGAAAAACCATTAAAATAATTGTTTTGTGTATGAATATATGTTACAAAATAAAATCTTTGATAAATTCTCTCAGAGGACGAAATACGTCGGCTAAGATAAGCTTTCCTTTTGTCTTTATTTATATTGTCCTTTTACAGATATACTCTATCTGAGATTTTACATCTATCTACCTATATATATCTATATAAAGTCCCTTAGATGACCAAATTCGTCGGCTAAGATAAGTTTTCCTTTTGTCTTTATTTGCCTATTTATATCTATATAAAGTCCCTTAGAGGACCAAACTCGTCGGCTAAGATAAGTTTTCCTTTTGTCTTTATTTATATTGTCCTTTTACAGATAAACTCTATCTGAGATTTTACATCTATCTACCTATATATATCTATATAATGTTCATCAGAGGACGAAACATGTCAGATAAGATAAGTTTAACTTTTGTCTTTATTCGTTTTGTTTTTTATAGATATTTACACACAAGTGCAAACACACACAACCACACACCTACATAAACATACATACATATATATGTGTGAATATGCATGTGTTTATATTATGTATGCATGTGAAACTTTTCGTAAAATTATTCTTTAATTTAGCAGGATATACTTAGGCTTCTAGCCATATCAAGTTGAAACACCAGTTTTTGTCTGATCGCTAAACAACGTGGATCCTGGTCAGTATACGAAAGGATAAGCACTTGGGAATGCTAGGTGATGTAAATCCTAATCTGTAAATGGTGTAATATAATGAAGATCCAATTCTAATCATCTTTTTCATATAAATTTACACGCAAATATTCTTGGGAAAGTAATGAATCTACCACTTGTACCACATCCGCTATGGGTTAAACAGTAGAATATTTATCACTAGACATAATTTTTATCTTCCCAAATATTCTTACAATAAAAAAAAATCTACTTTTTGGCTGACAAACAACGAATCGATCAAAAGAGTATTCAGGACATACTAACAGTTTTGGAACAAAATGGCTTTTTAACACGGCTTTTAATTTCATTTCGCACGTCACTGTCATTTAAGACATATAATTTCTTCTTTGTGCCGTGTCTCTTCAGGACGAAGGCGATCATGACCTTCCACATCTTCTTATATCCCTTGCAGATTTTAACACTCTTTCTCTTGTCGCCCCATTCCATCCCCCTCCCCCAAACACAGATAGAAGGATGGAACGGGAAGGGGGAAGGCAACGCGTGACATATTTGATGGGCTTGAGCAAATAGAAGACAAAGAAGCCTCGGTTTGGGTAATAAAAGAACGAGGGATAGGAAGATGTGGAAGGCGACGATCACCTACGTCCTGAAGGAACACAGCACATACAAGAAGAAAAAGAAGAAGATCATATATATATATATATATATATATATATATATATATATATATATATATACATAAGAAAAGTGCAAGACGCTGTGAACGCTTTATGTGTAGATTTGTTGTTGCTGTTATTACAATTATTACTTAGCTTTTTGTATAATATATCAATAATAATAATAATAATAATAAGAAGAAGAAGAAGAAGAAGAAGAAGAAGACGAAGAAGATAGCCGTTATTTTTAAATTTTAATTATGTTTGGTATGTATTCAAAACATATTAGTATATTTCAAAATGCAAATGCAATAATTTTATGGTGCATAAACTAATTCATATATATATATATATATATATATATATATATTTTCTAAACATATACTGTTAAATATAAGAGACAATGAATGTCTATTATGTTTAATCATGAGCCATTCTAAACGTCGTATTTTTGCTTAAATTTCAGTTGAAAATAAAGACAAAAATTCTCCAACATTTGGATAATTATTTATTGATAATCTTCTAAGCTTTCGGCTCACATGAGCCATCTTCAGAGAGGTAGTTTAAACTGAAATATTATAAAATCCACCATCACCGACGATTTTATTTTGTGTTGACATAAAACTCCGCTTGGCAACGGCAATAGTTACCAAAAATAATAAACGCAGTTCTTAAATTTGCGATGCGGTTTTATGACGTCACACCGCGGGATAGCGCGAAATGACAACAAAACCATGTAGTCAAATGCAATGTAATATGCTATTTCCAGATTTGAAGTTGATTTCATTGAGGGTTGGTTGTTTAGATTTGATGTACATGGCCTCCAATATCTGCAGGTTTCTCTTACTGTGTGTATGAGTAAGGATCACCGTATTGTTGACCACAATCTGTCTGATATTACCTACATGTTTATGTTTTTCAGAGAAATGTTGTTTAATTGTACTCTAATCAGAAAGATGACATGAAAGTCTATGGGAGAGAGTGGTTGTAGTAAAACCAATATATGTACTAGGTTATTTATTAGTATGAGAGATGCAATCTCTGAATGGGCAAGTAAATTGGTACCCTACATTTGTTTTTGTAGAGAATTTAATTTAGTGCTTGTTGGGTTATTACACTTAATATATATATATATATATATATATATATATATGCATATGAAAATAAAATGGATGCCATTATAAATCCATTATGACACACTAATATTAGGTTGTCCCAAATGTTAATAAACACATGCGAAATCTGGTCCAGCACAATCGAGACAAGCGATCGGTTCAGAAAGGGCAAGAGACACAGTCGGTTCCAAAACAAGATCGATTCGGCAAGAAAATCATGTTGTGCGTTTTGTGGAACTTTGAAGGAATCGTGCATTTTGAGTTGGTTCCGAATGGTTGTGCCATGAATGCCGAACTTTACTGTCAGCAACTTGAGCGGGTCTACGAAAAGTTGAAGCAAAAGTACCCGGCTCTGATCAACCGAAAGCGCGCTTTGATGCAGCAGGACAATGCCAAGTCACACACCGCCAGGAAGACCAAAGACAAGTTTGAAGAGCTGGACGGCGTTGAGTTTCTGCCACATCCAGCCTACAGTCCTGACTGTGCTTCATCAGATTACGGCCTTTTCCGCTCAATACAACACTTTCTAAACGGCATCTGATTCGACTAGTTTGATGAAGTCGAGGAATCGTGTCAAGAATTCTTTGATTCGAAGCCGGCTGAATGGTACTTTGACCAGATCCGAAAGCTTGTAGATCAATGGCAGAAAGTTTTGGAAAATGATGGTCTTTATTTTGAGCAATAATTTTTGTTGTTTTTGCGAGTAACATTTCAAATTTTTGTGTTTTCTGGTAACCTTAGATTACTTGGCGAGTAAAATTTCAATTTCTTGAAAGTGTTTACAAACTTTTGGGACAACCTAATACTAGAAAAAAAATACTTCAGAGATTTGACGAGTACATCGGAGATTTTTTCAACGACAAGAGAGAGCAACCAAAAATGCACAAAACTATCAAGGGACCAGAAATATTAAAAACCGAAGTGGAATCGGCAATGGCCAAATTGAAGAAAAACAAAGAAGCGGAACCAGACGGGATTGTAATGGAGAGGCTGATGTCCCTAAAAAGATCTGGCGTAGACAGACTAACAGAAATAATAAACGAAATCTACAGCTTTCGTACATCACTATTTTTTTTTCTGTAGCTGTAATTATATAAAAAACAACTTCCGTGATATGTATTAATCTACGCTGACCAAAGTATGCAATCTACTTATGCCAAATTGTACTCTGACCGACCAACAAATATCACAGCTTAACTAAGGAGTTCTTGAAACTCCATGTATCCACAAAATAGTTCTACTCGCTCGGTTAGACATTCTAAAAAATTCTACAAGTTATTTTTTCGAAGTGCTTATAGTATCAGTACCGAATATATCCGAAACTACACAAAGAAATACGTAGCAAATGTCAGTCAGTTAGTCAGTTAAGTGCCATACGTGATACACGCTTGGGCGATCATGTCTCGAAAGAGACATGACTGACTGGGCAGAAGATTATCCCGCAGTAGGTTGCCATTGCTTTCTGCGGTAGATTGGTTGCCAGCCAAGGCTAAAGAACCCAATCTGTCCTGTTATTTAACCCATAACTGGAGGGAAGAGACGGATTAGTACCTTTCCCAAGGGTATTTGCGCGTAAGTGAAAGCAATGAATTCAACTGGAATTCGAACTCCGCTCCCCGATTTCTCGTTCCGAGTCGATATCCACTGCGCCACAACGACAGGCTAAATAAAAGATGGCTCGACGATACATGCGCTGACGTTGGAAAATCATGGAGTAGTGCACAAAAAATAAAGGAACTAACAGGGAAAAAGACAGGATGTAAGAAAGCAAAAGATGGCACAGTAATACTAGACAATGAAAAAATACTTCGGAGATGGGACGATCTCTTCCATGACAGCAGAGAGGAACCAACAAAGCACAAAACTATGAAGGGACCAGAAATATTAAAAACCAAAGTGGTATTGGCAATGGCTAAATTGAGGTGAAACGAAGAGGCGGGACCAGACGGGATTGTAATAGGGATGTTGATGTTCCTCAAAGGCTTTGGCATCGACAGACTAACAGAAATAATAAACGAAATCTACAACAGCGGAAATATACCGGAGGACCTAAGCAGGAATAATCTTCATAACGCTAACTAAGAATCCAGGGGGAAAGGAATGTGTGCTCCATGGAACAATCAGTTTAAGGAGCCTCATAACAAAACTCCGGATTCTGATGAACAGAGCGCCCAGCAGAATCGGTCCAGTGATATGACAGGAACAATGTGGATTCTTTAAAGATACCAGAACGAGGAATGCGATATTTATGCTCAGAATGCTATCTGAACGAGCAATACAAATGCAGAAGGACATTTATCTGCGCTTTATACACAAAAGCGTTTAACAAAGTACGACACAGGCACTTCATAGAGAAGCTCGATAACCTCGACATTTTCGTAAAAGATGTTAGAATAATCAAGAATCTATACTGGCAGCAAACCGCTTCTATCCGGATAGGAAGTGAATTCAGCAGGTATGCAAAAATAGAAAGGGGCGTACGACAAGGATGTTTTTTCTCACCGGATCTTTTCAATCTGTACCGCGAAGCAATTATGAGATAAAGAAAAGCCTTGCCAGGATTCGTCATTGGCGGCCATAGTCTCAACAATTTCAGATACGCGTTTGACACGGTACTGATAGCAGACACGGAAAGGAAAATGCAGGACCTTCTACAGAAGTTAGCAAAAGAAAGTGAAAAGAAAGGACTGAGCATAAACCTAAAAAAAACCTGAATGTATGGCCATCAGCAAAAAGAGGAGACCAATATGCTAACTGCAAGACGGAGATTCTGTAATAAAACAAGTAAAAAAAATTCAAATACCTGGGAAGTGTTTTGACAGAGGATGGAAAATGCGACACGGAGATCCAAAGATGCATTGGCATGGCCAAAGACTCATTTCAGAAACTAAGCAGAGTATAGAAAGACAGGAAAATCTCATTAGAAACAAAGAAAAGAGTGCTGGATTGCTATGTGATATCTGTCCTTCTGTATGGAAGTGAATGCTGGACGATCTCATCAAAGATGAAGGAGAGGCTTCAGGCAGCAGAAATGAGGTTTTACAGAAGGATGCTGAGGATACCACGGACAGAGTACATGTGCAACGATGAGGTATTGGAAAGGATGCAAACGAGAAGAAAAGTGATAATAAATATCAAGAAGAGACAAATGAGGTTCCTGGGACACATAATGAAGAAAGAAGGCCTGGAGAACTTGATACTCACAGGTCGGATAAATAAAAGAAGAGACAGGGGAAAGCAGCGCTAGACGTACTTGTTAGGTCTGAGCAAATGGTTGTCGGAGCGGGGATTGGAAGAAATACCAGGTGAAAAATTACTGAGAGTGATAAGAAACACAGCCAAGTAAAAGTCCATTATTGCTTACGTTCTGAAGGGACGCGGCACATGAAAAAGAAGGTAATAGATTATTTCGCGGAGCTCTCATAGACCGCGCCTCTGATCAAAATTCTTCACAAAAAGAACCATGAGAAGACAAGAGAAAAAAAGATATATCGTGTTAGTTATTAGGAGAGTGTGCGTTTCTATCCGAGGTGAAACAATGTCTTTATTTTGTAAATACGAATCTTTTATCCTTTTAGTTTAATGGCAATAATATTTCCTATCGAGAATGATAAAATGTTAAAAAAGGGGGATAACTGTTAATTATTAACGATACAGACAATAATACTTTATAAAACTTATTAATGTTAATAATAATAACAATTACTATATATATATATATATATATATATATATATATATATATATATATAAACGTAAAATTGTAAATTGTTGTAAAATTGTAAATTGTAAAATTGTTGTAAAATTGTAAATTGTTGTAAATTGTTGTAAAATTGTAACAGAAAATTGTAAATTGTTGTAAACAGAAAATTCACAGACGCTCTCGCGAAATACGTTTCTAATTCAAATTTTAAAATCACTTGTTTCTGATGAAGGACCGAGGGCGGTCTGAAATATAAAATAGAATAATAAAAATAAACAAACACTGTCCAAAAATACATTTTTAAATTCAAAACTTTTAAATATTCTTTTCTATACATATTAAGACAGTATACGTTGATCATCACTATGTTATATATATATATATATATATATATATATTGTAACAAAGTTATGGAATTGATTGTCAGAATCCTGATAAATAGACCGAGTAGCAGAATCAGGTCAGAGATAGGACAGGAACAGTGCGGATTCGTCAAAGACACTGGAACAAGGAACGCCATATTTATGATTAGGATGCTCTCCGAAAGGGCAATACAAATGAAGAAAGACTTGTACCTATGCTTTATTGATTACGCGAAAGCATTCGACAAGATACGACACAAAGAATTGATGGAGATTCTCAGCAACCTCGACATTTTGGGGAAAGACATCAGAGTAATCAAACATCTCTACTGGCAGCAAACGGCCTGCATACGGACAGGTAACGATTTCAGCCGATATACACAGATAGAAAGAGGCGTAAGACAAGACTGTGTCTTTTCACTGGATCTGTTCAACTTGTACAGTGAGAATATTTTGAGGACTCTAGATGATATGCCAGGATTTGTATTGGAGGCCACAACTTGAACAACATAAGGTATGCAGATGATACAGTACTGATTGCAGACACAGAAAGGAAACTACAAGACCTCTTACAGAAGGTAGCGGTGGAGAGTGACAAAAAAGGACTACAAATAAACTTAAAGAAAACTGAATGCATGGTCATCAGTAAAAGGTGCATCCGAAAATGGCAAATACAGGTGGGGGATACTAGAATCAAGCAAGTAAAAAATTTAAATACCTAGGAAGTGTTCTAACAGGAAATGGAAAGTGCGACACAGAGATCCGAAGGCGAATTGGCATGGCAAAGGTCACTTGCCGGAAGCTGAGTAAAGTACACACAGGAAAACTTTACTAGAAACAAAGAAAAGAGTGCTGGATTGCTGTGTGATATCAGTTCTTCAATACGGCAATGAATGCTGGACAATATCATCGAAAATGAGGACAAAACTTGAATCAGCGGAAATGTGGTTCTACAGAAAGATGCTGCGGATATCGTGGACTGAGCATGCAAGCAACGATGAGGTGTTGGAAAGAATGGCAACAAAAAGGAAATTAATACTGAGCATCAGGAAGAGACAACTGAAGTTCCTGGGGCATGCAATAAGGAAGGAGAGCTTAGAGAACCTGATACTGACAGGCCACATAGAAAGAAAAAGACAGAGGAAGCCAGCAGATAATATATTTGCAGGGCCTAATCAGGTGGATGATGGAACGGGGCTTGCGAGGTGTAACAGGAGAAAACATACTAAGAGCCACCAGGTATGGGGAGATGCGGAGAACCATGATCGCCTACGTCCTGAAGGGAAAGTGCACATAGAAGAAGGTTTTTTTCTACCTGCTGTTCATGCATTTGCTTTTATAAAGAGTGCTCGATACAACGTAGAGCATGCATGTTAGAATGGTTTATATATTCATAGTATCACTACACAGTAATTTTCGGGTTTCGAAGCTGCTACGTGCGCTTCTCATCGGGTGTTAAGTTGAAAAATTATTTTTTTGTGTAGTGACACTATGAATTTATAAACCATTGTAACAACCATTACAATATATATATATATATTCTAAACATATACTGTTAAATATAAAAGACAATGAATGTCTATTGTGTTTAATCATGAGCCGTTCTAAACATCGTATTTTGGTTTTAAATTCAGGTGAAAATAAAGACCAAAATTCTCCAACATTTGTATAATTTTTTATTACGTTGGTTCCAAGATTTCGATTCACATGGGCCATCTTCAGAGAGGTTACAAGGACGTCAACATAGAAACATCCACCATCAGCGACGATTTTATCTTGTATTGACATAAAACTTTGCTATGCACCTATAACAGTTACCAAAAATATAAAAATTATAATATTAAGATAAAATTATCCAAATGTTGGAGAGTTTTTGTCATTATTTTCACCTGAAATTAAAGACAAAATACAAAGTTTTTGAACGGCTCATGATTAAACATAATAGACATTCATTGTCTCTTATATTTAACAGTATTCGCCCGGTTCACACTCCACCCTCATCTACTGAACACGTGAGAGGCTCATTCCTTGTTTCTTGTTTAGGATGCGGTTTCCGGTTTTCTCTTTTCTAATCTTCTCACTCTTATGTAGCCCCATGCTCATCAGTGGCGTTACCGCCTTGCTTGGGGTGATATAATTAAAAAAAGAAGTATAAGTTTAGAGAATTATCTGCTGTCTTGATACACACTATATATATATATAGTACTGTGCAAAAGTATTAGTACAAAAACTATTTTATCTGTTATGAGGCATCAAAATAAAATTTAAAATCACTCCTGTCCAATTATTTTTGCACACTACTGGTAGTGTGCAAAAGTATTAGAACAGGGGTGATTTTCCTAAAAATCTCACTGAAATTCAAATACAGGGTGAAAAGCCAAGTAAATTGCTAATAAATATTGATTATTTAAAACTAGGTGTAAAAGAAATATATTAAAAAGAAGTTATATTTAATTTTTCCTATTTTCTAACAAACAAGTTATTTTGAAACTACTCTCTTGAACATCAATGGGATATTTTGGATAAAAAATTGATAAATCTAATGTTACTTCATAAGACACACTTTGGGAACAAATACAAGCTGCTTGGCAGGAGATACCATTAGATACATTGAAGAAGCTTGTGATGTCAATGCCTGACAGAATGAAGGCTGTGATCAAAGCAAAAGGCTATTATACTAAATATTAAATTTATTTTGTAACAAGTATTTTTTCTTGTTAAAGCATTTGTTGAGTAAATCAAATAAAATTACTTTAATTAAACTGTTTATTTTCTCTCAATATGTCTCATAAATGATAAAAAAGTTGTTTTCTTAATACTTTTGCACAGCACTATATATATATATATATATATATATATATATATATATATATATATGTATATATATACATAACGCCCATTCCGTAATGAATTAGAGCATTCTGGCTATTGGGTGTGTATAATGATAATGTATACGCTAAAACGTCTGCCTTCTTCTACCGAACGCCCATAGCCCAGAAGTAGAATCGCCGACTGACGCCAATTCGGTCGGGTTTCAATCCTGGGTTAAAAGCTTCAGGAGTCTAACCGTACTGATGAGCTGTGATACAGCTAAACAGATCTGTCTGCGGATATATATATATATATATATATATGAACTAATTTGTGCAGCAAGGAATAGCAAAAAATAAAAACCTGAAGAGTGAAGATATCATAATAATTCCTTCGCTAGTCTTCGAAGTCGCCCTGACTTAAACAAGATTGTACAACTAATTAAGAAAATCTCTCCACATTAATTCTATTAACGCTCTTTCTCTATCTTGATATCGAGGAATTTATAATGTTGTGTTGCTTCGTTTTGGTACAATTAGAAGATAACACAAACTTGAATTAATGATGTTTATTTTTGGTATAAAACTTTAGGTTTTTAAATCAAGTTACAGCTTTTAAATTTTGTGTGGATACAGGAGTAGACTAGCTAAATTCTCTTCACTGTGGGATGCTAGTAGTAAACGAGCCTATCCCTTCTGAACTCTAATAATCAACTGACTAGCGTCTTTCCCTTTTCAAATCTGCTACACAAAACTACTGTCCTTAACTCCTACTTCTTACTCCTACTCTTACTCTTACTCCTACCAAAAGAAACGGTTCCTTATTTTGCCGCCCAATTTTGAATTCTTAGCGTCAGTGTGTTTATCTTTTTCTATTTTTCGAACACTCGCCATTTTATAAACCATAACAATAACAAATCAAACACTGCTTGCCGAAAATGTCTTTCTAGCACTAAACTACAGAAAACCCAGCAATTTTTAGCATTAAACAGAATTACAATTTAACACTATAAAGACAAAAACAATAACATTAATATTTTCTACAAAAAACAAATGTTCTGTAATTACAGACAGGATAAATTTTTACTCCGCAACATCAATCGAAATTATGCAATTGAACCAGAAAATTAAATTAAATTAATTTTCTATTACAAAATTTCAAGACAGTCAATCTCATTGCCAATAATAATGATGCACTTGCAAAACCTAATCTGCAGAGAACCAGTGTCGTTTACGAATTAATACGTCCTTTAATTTTGAAACGGAAGATTTTATTAAAATTTTAAGCAAAGCCAAATTATAATGTCATGTTTTCTATCTCTCAATTTCTTCTGTCAATATGGCAAAATAAAGCAAAATTATGCCATTGAATATTCTTTAAACTAAATATAAACCATTTTTAATGGATTTCTTAAAGTTTCGTCAATACCTTGTCTTTGTTTACATCTGTTTACATTACCGCCTGCAGTCTCTCTCCCACCGGCGCGACGTGGCTTCCCTGTGTCTCTTCTATAAATACTTTCACGGCTTCTGCTCCGATGAACTTAGATCACTAGTGCCCCCTAAATACGAATTTGAACGAGATACTAGATTAGCAACTAGATCCCACCCTTTTACAGTGAAACCGATAAAATGCAGCCGTAACTTCTACTCCAACAGTTTCTTTCCTCGCACTTCCCGACTGTGGAATTCTCTTCCAAACGATTGCTTCCCCGACGGCTACAATCTCCAGGAGTTTAAATGTAAGGTCAATAGACACCTCCTAACACACTAACCTGCTCCCATTCTATCAAACACTCTTCCCATCTGCCCAACACTATTCCTCGCTATCCTTACTCATCTGTCACCTTCCTCCTGACATTCCCTATGTCTAACCACTCCTTCTCTTTACCTTCCCCTATGTAGCCCCATGCGCAATAGTGGCAGTGGAATGCCTTGCTTGGGGTGAGATGATTAAAAAAAAAAAAAGGATACGAGAACAGAGTAGATATGAATTTTTCGAAGAATCAGGAAAACTTGTGTGTTTAAAGGCATTATTTTGGATTTTCTTTGATTGTAAGTCCATTGTAGTCGAGAGGTCTAAGACACATCATAGCAATTGATGGTTTCCACAAAAAGAGATGCAGGTTTAAATCCTGCAGTAGTACGCATATTTTCCTAACAAGTTTTCTCGATTATTAAGGCCAGCAGATATAAGTAAATATATTGATTTCGTATAAAAACACAGTCTCTACTCAAATACGAATATCCAATAAAAAATAATGTTTAAACTAAAAATATGTCGGATTTAAGTTATTTCGTAATTATAAACCATTCTGTTGCACAATCTGTCTCCATTTTTGCTTCGACTTAAAGAATCTGCCATCCCAGAATTTCGTCAAAGATCTCAAAAAGATAGCTTTTATATCGTCAAAAGAATTCAATTTATAACTTTGAGATTATATTGCAAGGACCTAAATAAATGAAAATCCATACGTAACACATTCTTTTTAATATCATTTCACCCCATGCAAGGCAGTACTGCCACTGAGGCGCAAGGGGGTTATATAAGAGAAAAGTGAAGAAAAAAGAAACAGGTCACAGAGTTTGATGCTTTCACGGATTCTGATGTCAGTTCTTCAATATGGCAGTGAATGTTGAACAATATCAACAAAGATTAAGGGAAAACTTGAAACAGCTGAAATGTGGTTCTACAGAAGGATGCTGCGGATATCGTGGACTGAGCATGTGAGCAATGATAAGGTTTTGGAAATGATGGAAACGAAAAGGAAATTAATATTGAGCATCAGGAAGAGACAACTAAACTTCCTAGGACATGCAATGAGGAAGGAAGGCTTAGCGAACTTGTTACTAACAGGCCAGATAGAGGGATAAAGAGACAGAGGATATCATATTTAAAGGGCCTGAGCAGTTGGATGACAGAACGGGGGTTGAGAGACGTTAGAGGAGAAAGCGTGCTACGAACCACCAGGGAAAGGGAGACGTGGAAAGCCATGATCGCCTACCTCCTGAAAGGACAAGGTACATAGAAGAAGAAGTTTCTTCTTTCCTTTTTTCTTTTTCTGTATCTATCCATTCCCCCACCCTCTCTGAGCTAACGGTTAGTCACAACTGATTATCTAACACACATTTCCCCTTTTTCTCTTTTTCCTTTTCTCCTTTTGCCTCCCCCGTCTCATCTATGACATATCTTCCTTTTTTTCTCTTTTTCTTCCTCCGCATTTTTCCTTTTATTTTTATTTTTTCCTCTTCTTTCCGTTTCTGTGAAACGCATATTTATCATTTCTTTACACAAATATACACAATTTTTGAAATGCCCCTTTCACGGGCTGAGTTGAATTCAACTCGCTAGATTTTTTTTCTAACTTTTAAAGCAGCGCTTCGGTACGATTGAATTCTAACATACCCTTCCATTTTTCTCGCTTTTCTTTCCTGTTTTTTTTTTCTTTCCCAGTTTATTCATTTCACTTGTCTATTGCCACGAAATTTTTTTGCCCTTTCTATAAAGAGTAGTGTCGGTGTCTTTAACCCACAGACTCACAAAAAATTTTCAATTTTTCCATAATAAAAAAATCTATGTTGAAGCAAATTTATTTCGCTGAAGAGATCATTCGATTAATGTAATTTTTGAAGTTTTATATGTAAAACACACACATACACACACACACACACACACACACACACACACACACATATATATGTATATATAGTGTATCGAAGCAGCAGATAATTTTCTGAACATATACTGTTAAATATAAGAGATAATGAATGTCTATTATGTTTAATCATGAGCCGTTTTAAACATCGTATTTTGGCTTAAATTTCAGGTGAAAATAAAGACAAAAATTGTCCAACATTTCGGTATTTTTTATTAAGTTGCTTCCAAGCGTTTACTATTTCTGGTAACTGTTGTCGTTGCTTAGCGGAGTTTTATGTCAACACAAGATAAAATCGTCGCTGATGGTGGATGTTTTTGTGTTAACGTCCTTGTAACCTCTCTGAAGATGTCTTATGTGAGCCGAAAGCTTAGAACCAACTTAATAAAAAATTATCCAAATGTTGGAGAATTTTTGTCTTTATTTTCAACAAGAATTAAAGCCAAAATACGATGTTTAGAATGGCTCATGATTAAACATAATAGAAATTCATTGTCTCTTATATTTAACAGTATATGTTTAGAATATATATATATATGTGTGTGTGCGAAAAGTTGTGAACGCTCTAAGTGTAGATTTGTTGATGCTATTATTATAATCATTACTTAGCTTTTTGTATGATATATTAAGTATTCATAATGCTATTTGTGTCGCTACACGTTTCGAGTCTTAAGTTGGCTCTCTTCAGGCGAATAAACTTGTGACTTCACTTATCGACATCCGTTTGCGTTTCTGGTGGCCAAGGTATCGTTTATGAATAGTTAAGTAGTAAGTAGGTCAGAAAGTTCATATGCGTGTGTGCGTAATGTTTTTTTTTATTATTCACACTCACACGTTAAGTTTCTCCTGTCACTTTCGTTGGTGAATAGATATGTCAAGTGGTAAGTACGTCAGAAAGTTCATATGCGTGCTTGTTAGGTTTTTTTTTTTTCAAGTCAGTAAAAAAAATACTATCAACGAAGGCGACAGGGGAACTGAACGTGCGAGTGTGAAAAAATAAAAAAACAAACAAAACCAACGCGCCCGCATGCATATAAAATTTCAGACATACTTAACGCTTGAAATATCTATTTATACACGATACCTTTGCCATCAGAAAAGCAAACGGATCTCGACATGTGAAGTCATAAGTTTACTCCTCTGAAGAAAGTCAACTTTAGACTCAAAACACGTGTAGCGACACAAATACTATTATGGACACTTAATGTATCATACAAAAATAAAAGAATAATTATAATTATAACATCAATAAATCTACACTTTAAACAAAACGTTCAGGGCCTCTCGCATTTTTCTTCTATACGAATTCCCCTCATTGGAAACAAGCTCTATTTCTGTTTTTAATATATATATATATATATATATATATATATTAAGTGACCTAATTTTTTTTTAAATAATTTGATTTTAAATCCTATATCTTTTTATTCCCTTTTATAAATAATTATGCCTTTTTAAGTAAAGGCCTTTTTCTAATACTTCAACGTTTTTGGGAAATTAGGTTTTTGAATTTGTCCAGCGTCTGTAATATTTAAAAAAAAATTTTTCTTTTCTTTTCTTTTTCCCTCCCTTCCTTCCTTTATCTCTCTTATCTCCCACCTTTTTGCCGTGTTGCTTAACCTTACGTCGATTTAACACGGCTGTCTGTTAATTCTTAGTTACAATTCTCTTTCTTTTTTTTGCGAACCCAGACGATGTCAAATTTTTTTTCTTGTTTATTTGATTTTATTTTATCTTTTTCTTTTTCTTTTCCTTTCTTTTTCCTTTTTATTTTTATTTTCTTTTTTAATTTCTTTGCAAATCTATTTAAAAAGGAAAAGTAGACTAATTTTTCTCCAGTTTCTGAAAGGATTTTTCTGTTGCTGAGGTGATGTGTTATCCCCCGTGGGGATCTTCATATCGAAATGGCCATTCAACATCTTTGAATTAATCCTTTTTTAATATATATTTGCTCTGTAATTTTTATTACATGGAGCTCTCTTCCTGTATCATTTTTTAATATTAAAATAAAATTTTTAATCTTAATTAGGATCGGGTTTTTGGAATTTACCTTCCTGCTTTTTTCCCTTGGATTGAAGTATCTGAATTAAAATATATATATATATATCCTGTAATAGTTGTTACAATGGTTTATAAATTTATAGTATCACTACACAAAAATTTTCACGTTTCGAAGCCAGCCCTGTATCTGGGTTGCTTCTTCTTCAGGTGATTTAGTTGATCAACTAAATCACCTGAAGAAGAAGCAACCCAGATACAGGGCTGGCTTCGAAACGTGAAAATTTTTGTGTAGTGATACTATAAATTTATAAACCATTGTAACAACTATTACAGGATATATATATATATATTTTAATTCAGATACTTCAATCCAAGGGAAAAAAGCAGGAAGGTAAATTCCAAAAACCCGATCCTAATTAATATTAAAAATTTATTTTAATATTAAAAAATGATACAGGAAGAGAGCTCCATGTAATAAAATATTACAGAGCAAATATATATTAAAAAAGGATTAATTCAAAGATGTTGAATGGCCATTTCGATATTAAGATCCTCACGGGAGACATCATCCTCAGCAACAGAAAAAAGTTTCTGAAAGGTTTTTTTCTGTTGCTGAGGTGATGTGTCGTCCCCCGTGAGGATCTTAATATCGAAATGGCCATTCAACATCTTTGAATTAATCCTTTTTTAATATATATATATATATATATATATATATATATATGTGGGGGGGGGGGTAGAGAGAAAGTGATAGAGAGAGTTTTCTCTTTCTTTTCTTTGTGAACCTCTGTGGAAGTCTTTTGTACGCATGTGCGGGCGGGCGTATTGTGTTATTCATGTGTGGTGTTTGCAATTATGTACGGGAGTCTATGAAGCTGATTTACATAACGTGGGTGTCTGCCTAAGTGTGTGCCTTAGTGTTCGTGAAAGAGCATAGATATATATATATCACTTTCTATTCATGTTGTTATATATATGTTTCCAACCATTTTTCTTTTGCATCTCTCTTGCAAAACTGGATACAAAAGAGAGAAATACTAAACTAACCATCAAGAATGTTATTCCTAGCCTTAAAAGTTTTACCCGTTTTCATCAAAATTAAATGGATGATCCTCCAAGAAATCATCATACGAATCCTAGGTGTCGGGTGTCATCGAACATGAATTTGGTGAAATGTAACGAAAAACGCGCACTACTTAATTCCTTATAAACTGTTGGCATATATATTCTTCAATAACTGGCTTGCAGGCGTCGACATTGTTTGCATTTCCTAAGAGGAAAAAAAGAAACATGATTTGAGAGACAAAGAGAAGATACAGTGGCCGATGTCAGGAATATGGTTAATAAAATGAAGAACAATGAAGTACAAAATCTGGAGTTACTACATCATAAATATCAGATGATACCAGCATGAGTTAATACGATCATTCAATAACGATAATTCAAGAGCTGATCGATTTTTTTAGCAAGACGATGCAACATTATGCCAGTGTATTTGTCTATTATACTTCAGAGATGAGGTAGTATGTACATTACTTACCTTGTTCGGACTATTATCCTCATCTTTATTGCAATGTTTGCGACGTTTCGGCCGTTGTACGCTTTGTGTATTATAATTCGGTGATGAGGTAGTATTTACATTATTTACATTGTTCGATACTGCTGTCTTCTTCTTTATTGCCATGTTCACGACGTTTCGGCCGTTGTAGGCTTTGTCTATTATCCTTCTGAGATGAGGTAGTTTTTACATTATTTACATTATTCGGACTGTTGTCCTCATCTTTATTGCCATGTTTACGACGTTTCGGCCATTGTACGCTTTGTCTATTATACTTCAGAGATGAGGTAGTATTTAAATTATTTATATTGTTCTGACTGTTGTCCTCATCTTTATTGCCATGTTTACGACGTTTCGGCCGTTGTACGCTTTGTCTATTATACTTCTGAGATGAGTTAGTATTTACATTGTTTACATTATTCGGACTGTTGTCCTCATCTTTATTGTCATGTTTACGACGTTTCGGCCGTTGTACACTTTGTCTATTATACTTCTGAGATGAGGTAGTTTTTACATTATTTACATTGTTCGGACTGTTGATCTCATCTTTATTGCCATGTTCACGACGTTTCGGCCGTTGTAGGCTTTGTCTATTATCCTTCTGAGATGAGGTAGTATTTACATTATTTACATTGTTCGGACTTTTGTCCTCCTCTTTATTGCCATGTTTACGACGTTTCGGCCATTGTACGCTTTGTGTAATATAATTCGGTGATGAGGTAGTATTTACATTATTTACATTGTTCGATACTGCTGTCTTCTTCTTTATTGCCATGTACACGACGTTTCACCCGTTGTACGCTTTGTCTATTATCCTTCAAAGATGAGGTAGTATCTACATTATTTACATTATTCGGACTTTTGTCCTCCTCTTTATTGCCATGTTTACGACGTTTCGGCCGTTGTACGCTTTGTCTATTATACTTCTGTGATGAGGTAATAAAAATGAGTACAACACCGTTGAAGTTTTACTAGTGTCGAAAGACTCGCGAGTTTTTGTCTATACTTCTGGTCCTCCCCTACCTATCCATGTTTTATGGTAAATATCAACCCTTGTTTCGTGAGCACTATGGCAAAAATGTGCTGGTGCTTCAGTCAGTCAGTTAAGTGCCAAACGTGGTACACTCTTTGGCGATCATGTCTCAAAAGTGATAGGACTGACTGGGCAGAAGATTATTCCGCAGGAGGTTGCCATTGCTTACTGCTGTAGACTGGTTGCCAGCCAAGGCTACACAACCCAATCTGTCCTGTTATTTAACCCATAACTGGAGGGAATTGACGATTAATACCTTCCCCAGGGGTATTTGTGCGTACTAGAATGCAAGGAATTTAACTTGAATTCGAACTTGGCTCCCCGATTTGTCGTTCTGAGTCGGTAACCACTGCACTACAATGCACATACTTGCAGCATGACACGCATCACACCTAAACCATTATCAGCGGTACATTCTCTGGTTGGTCTGAAAGCGTGTTTTAAATAAAGCTCCTGTAGACAGCTTCTCTTAGAACATAAACTTACCAGACATTTACCTACAATACCATCCAACACATTAATCATAAACTGATACTAGTGTTCAGTTAACCACTGGGACTCCGATTCACCTACAAATGTTTGTTGTGTTAATTTGTTATTCCATCATTTACCTCATTATTAAAAAAGACTGAAGAGAAAAACAACTGATCGACATTGTATGAAATAAACTATCGACAAACGATCAGGGCCAAGGAAAATTCAGTCAGTCAGTTAAGTGCCATACATGATACACACTTTGGGCGATCATGTCTCGAAAGAGATATGACTGACTGGGCAGATGATTATCCAGTAGTATGTGGCCATTAAATTCTGCGGTAGACTGGTTACTATCCAGGGCTATAGAACCCAATCTGTCTTGTTATTTGACTCATGCCTAGATGGGGAAGATATGTACTATGTTATTAAGTAGTAATTAGTGAGAGATCAGTTCATAACAATAAAAAATAGCTCCCCCACTTTATGCTCACTAGAAGCCTTAATCATGTTTTCAACTATGTATTTTCAGCCAGTCAGTTAAGTGCCATACATGATACACGCTTTGGGCGATCATGTCTTGAAAGAGATATGACTGACTGGGCAGAAGATTATCGCGCAGTAGCTTACCAATGCTATAGAATCCAATCTGTCCTATTATTTCATCCATAACTGGAATGAGAAGAGATAAATTATATTATGTCATAAGTAGTACTTAGTAGGGAATCAGTTTATTACTTCATAACAATAGAAAACCGATCCCCCACTTTATGCCCAATAAAAGTTTTAATTGTTTTCAAGTATTATATTCAGTCAGTCAGTTAATTGTTATACGTGATACACGCTTGGGCGATCATGTCTCGAAAGAGTGATGACTGACTGGGCATAAGATTATTCCGCAGTAGGTCGCCATTGCTTTCTGCAGTAGACAGGTTGCCATCCAGGGCTATAAAATCCAATCTGTCCTGTTATTTAACCCATAACTGGAGGGAAGTGACGGATTAATACCTTTCCCAAGGGTATTTGTGCGTAAGTGAAAGCGAGGTATTCAACTGAAATTCGAACCCGGCTCCCCGATTTGTCGTTCCGAGTCGATATCCACTGCACCACAACGCACATCCAGGAAATTGCGAAGACAAAATTGTTTATGCGTTATGTCCTGGATATGCTAGCTGAGAATCGTACGTCTTCATGACCGAGGTATTAGACGTACTTATATTAATCAGCTCCAGATCATACCTGATTCTGCGATCGATTCGTTATAAGGGCGTTACGGTCCAAACATTATGTATATAGAGCCAACGATTATCTATCTATCTATCTATCTATCTATCTATCTATCTATCTATCTATCTATGTTCGTCATTTACATACAAGTCTGTTTTGCTGTATCACAGCTCACCAGTGTGGCTAAAAATTGACTTGTTTTGGATGTACTTAGCTTATTCAGCTCCCGATCATACCACATTCTGCGATTTATCTGTTATGCGAGCGTTACGGCCCAAACAGCATAGCCAACAATCATATATATATATATATATATATATATATATATATATATATATATATATATATAGTATATCGAGGCAGCAAGTAATTTTCTAAGCATATGCTGTTAAATATAAGAGACAATGAATGTCTATTATGTTTAATCATGAGCCGTTCTAAACGTCGTATTTTGGCTTTAATTTCAGTTGAAAAATAAAGTTGAAAATAAAGAAAAAAATTCTCCAACATTTGCCAAGCGGAGTTTTATGTCAACACAAAATAAAATCGTCGGTGATTGTGGATTTTATAATATTTCAGTTTAAACAACCTCTCTGAAGATGGCTCATGTGAGCCGAAAGCTTAGAAGAAAATCAATAAATAATTATCCAAATGTTGGAGAATTTTTGTCTTTATTTTCAACTGAAATTAAAGCCAAAATACGACGATTAGAACGGCTCGTGATTAAACATAATAGACATTCATTGTCTCTTATATTTAACAGCATATATATAAAAGAAAAACTACTAAATTGTTGTAAATTAAAAATGTTTTTTTTCTATTATTATATATATATATTTGATATTTCAGACCGGCCTCGGCATTTCATCAGAAACAAATGATTTTAAACTAGCTACTTTAAAATCATTTGGTTCTTATGAAAGACGGAGGCTGGTCTGAAATAGCAAATATATAATAATAATAATAATAATAATAATAATAATAATAATAATAATAATAGAAATAAATAAATACTGTCAAAAAAAATTTTTCAACTTACAACTTTTTAGTAGTTTTTCCTATATATATTAAGGCAGTATACGTGGATTATCATTATGCTATATATATATATATATATTCGTCATTTACATACACGCCTGTTTCACTGTATCACAGCTCAGTAGTGTGGCTAGACATCCACTTACTTCTAACTGAAAATCATACGTCGTCATGACCAAGATATTGAACGATCATACCTGATTCTTCGATCTATTCGTTATAAGGGCGTTACAGTGTAAGCAGCATAGCCAACGACTATATATATATATATATATATATATATCAGCATGCAGTGTAGGTATAGAAGAATGCAAAGGAGTGTCCTGTACATACAGTGGTAGGATAACTCTCTAAGAGAGCTCTAAATATATATGTATATAAATACATATAGAGCAAATATAAGAAAAATTAAAGCAGACACGTTATTTCATGGTAAATCGGAAGTATAGACTTATTTCAGGCAAACCATCATCAGCTTCCGTTTTTTTTTTTGTACAAAGGATTTTACATTTGGTGTCAGTCAGAGTTGCTAACCCCTAAGCTATAGGCGCATGGAATTAAAGAATTGAAATTTTAGCGGGTATATATAAGCGGTTTATACACACGTTATTCACCTAAAGAACTCAGTTCATTGCTGAAGAATAATGCAGAAGTAGTACTCGTTTTTTGTTTTTTTAAATTTCTCTCTCTAGAAAACTCAATCGTAATGAATACATAATTAGCAACTAGTTGTTTAAGCTTTGGTTAACATATGATCATCACGGACGTAAAAACATTTTAACTGGAAAAGTCGGTATTTATAAAATTATCTCTAACATTTAAATGAAAAAAAAGAACAATCCTGTACAGTGTAATATCAGTCGTTATTATATAAGATTATGAATTATTTCCCATCAACAGTTTTATTGCATCAGATTATCCACACCGGAAATAAATACATGTATAATTAAAATCTAGTTTAGGCTTGCCTCCCAGAGAGTAAAACACTACGCCTGTTCGGCCTGACACTCTCAGCGGACCTCAAGTGGAATGACTACGTCGAATCCATTGCTAAATCCGCTGCTATAAAAGTCGGCTCTCTGTGCAGAGCCCTGGAATTCTTTCCGCTTGAATCTATCCTGCACATATATAAATCTCCCGTCCGCCCGTGTATTGAATAATGCTGTCACATCTGGTCGGGTACCCCTGCTATTCTCCTCGGGCTTCTTGACAAAATACAAAGGAGGATCTGTAATGTGATTGATACCGACTTGGCTGACCGCCTGCAGTATCTCTCTCACCGGCGTGACGTGGCTTCCCTGTGCCTCTTCTATAAGTACTTCCACGGTTTCTGCTCCGATGAACTTAGATCACTGGTGCCCCCTAGGTGTGAATCTGCACGAGATACTAGATTATCAAATAGGTCCCACCCTTTTACAGTGAAACCGATGAAATATAACCTCAATTTCTACTCCACAGCTTCTTTTCTCGCAATTCCCTCCTGTGGAATTCCCTTCCGCATGATTGCTTCCCCGACGGCTACAACCTCCAGGAGTTTAAATGTAAGGTCAATAGACACCCCCTAACACACTAACTCGCACCCATTCCCTCCAACACTCTCCCAACGTACCTCATAACTCGTCTATCACACTCCCTCTGACATTTCCTATACCCAATCGCTCTATGTAACCCCCTGCGCTATAGTGGCAGTGGACTGCATTGCTTGGAGTGATATGATTAAAAAAAAAATTAGTTTCCGACAAACAAATCAGGCTAATATCTAACTTAATAAAGTGTATGAAAGAAAGTGAACGTGTCTAAATGATAGTATATTCACCTCTCTCTCACTCTCTCACTCTCTCACTCTCTCTGTCTGCCGCTGATTCAGTCTGAGGCTAATATTAAGTGCTAAGAGGCTGGTTTACGCTGATGAGCACTTTTTCCGCACCCTAAACGAGCTTTTACACACTTTTCCGATAATATTAAATATAAAATAAAAAAGAATATTTTCATCTATCTATCTATAAAAAAACAACAGTAGCTACTCACGCATCTACGCATCGTAATGAGTTTGAACACTCTCAGCTACTGGTGTGTGTTTAGATTGCATATAACACGCTAAAGTCCGCCATCCTCTACCAAGCGAAGAGGTAGACTCGCCGACTGATGTCAATTCTGTCGGGTTTCAATCCTGGCTTGAAGCAATCGGATGTCAAACGGTACTGCTGAGCTGTGATACAGCGAAACAAATCTGTCTGTGGATGACTATATATATATATATATATATATATATATATATATAGAAGTATCGGGTAGGTATGGATGGAATAATATCCCGTATCCAAAGAAACTTCTTCGAAAAAGTGCTCAATACAAAGTAGTGCTAAAAACATTTATTATATCATAAATATCTTCTTTAAAAATGGAACTTTGTCTCTGTGTGTGTGTGTGTGTGTGCGTGTGTGTGTGCGTGTGTGCGTGTGTGTGTGTGTGTGTGTGTGTCTGTGCGCGTGTGTGCGTGTGCGTGTGTGTGTGTGTGTGTGTGTGTGTTCGTTACCTATAGACTCCGTAATGACTGAACCGAATTTCTTGAAAATTTACGCAGTTGTACGATAAGCGTCTGCGAGTGTTCTTAGTTATGTTTTGTGCCTAGATACCCCCGATAAATATTGATAATCGAAAAAATCGGGTTATAGAATGAATGGTTCCATTTTAATCAAATTTGACACACTCATAGACAAGGACATAAGAAACGATATTCAGAAGTTTCAAGGTTGCAGTTCTTACTATAGTGCAGAAAGTTTGATATCTATACCAGGAAATCAAAATTTGACTTATATCCATTCATTTCTCTTTCAGTCTACGATTTCGCTTTAACTGGAAACAACTATTGCTTTTTTAGTCTTTCGTGCCAACGTCCAAATAGTATGAGCTTACACCCGAGCAACGCCAGGCGATACTGCTAGTTTTAAATATATTGTAATATCAATACAAAAGTAGGTATTTTGTTTCGACCCTAATTGTGTCTTATCACTTGATTAGACACAACTAGAGTCGAAATCAGTATATATATATATATATATATATAGTCGAAATCAGTATATATATATATATATATATATATATATAATATATATATATATCTTGTTGCCAGTTTGGTTGCTCGAGTAAATTCTTGTGTAGGGGGTCACTAGTGACCCATTTGTCACCATTTAAATGTGATTAGTGAATATTAAGTCAGGCCAGTTATGGAAGGTACGACGTGTCAAAAGTCAATGTCTTATAAACAAAAGTGAGAAAGTGATATTTTTGAAATCACATTTTACCGAAGATATATAAAATCAAACATAAAAGAAAACAACATTATATATCGCCCTCTGACAAAGACGCTGGGATTATAAATAGGCAAAATCATATTCGTCTACAAAAATATACACCTCCACAATAATGATAAATATTTCAGTCAGTTAAATACCACACATGATACACGCTTAGGCGATCATGTCTCAAAAGAGACATGACTGACTGGGCAGAAGACTATCCCGCAGTATGTTGTCATTGCTTTCTGCGGTAGACTGGTTGCCAGCCAAGGCTATAGAACCCAATCTGTCCTGTTATTTAACCCATAACTGAAGGCAAGAGACGGATTAATACCTTTCCCAAAAGTATTTGCGCGTAAGTGAATGCAAGGAATTCAGCTGGAATTCGAACTCGGCTCCCCGATTTCTCGTCTCGATATCCACTGCACTACAACGCACATTCAATATCAGAGTAGATATTGAAAAAATATAAGGAAGCTATCACAGTAAAAGACACTGGAAAGAACAATGATTAGATCATAAATAATTTTTTAAAAAAATCATTTCACCCCAAGCAAGGCATTCCACTGCCACTAGTGCGCAGGGGGTTACATAGGGGAAAGTGATGAAAAAGAGTTGTTAGTTATGGGAAATGTCAGGAGGGGGGTAATAGACGGGTAAGGATATCGAGGATGAGGGTTTGGTAGATGGGAAGAGTGTTTGAGAGAAGAGATGCGAGTTAATGTGACAGGAGATGTCTATTGACCTTACATTTAAACTCCTGGAGATTGTAGCTGTCGGGGAAGCAATTGTATGGAAGAGAATTCCACAGGCGGAAAGTGCGAGAAAAGAAGCTATTGGAGTAGAAATTTCAGTTACATCTTATCTGTTTCACTGTAAAAGGGTGGGACCTAGTTGCTAATCTAGTATCTCGTGCAAATTCATACCTGGGGGGCACCAGTGATCTAAGTTCATCGGAGCAGAAGCCGTGAAAGTATTTATAGTAGAGGCACAGGGAAGCCACGTCACGCCGGTGAGAGAGTGACTGCAACCGGGCTGCCAAGTATTATCTAAAAAAAAAAAGCATAATATTCTGTAATATTTTATCGACAGCCTGAATTTCTAGAATGAGGAGTAATCAGTATTTACACTATCCACATTTGGTCTATTTTTATAATCTTTGTCGGTGCTCTCCCCAAGCGTTTGACCGTCGTGATCTATGGTCTTCATCAGGTGCATATATCGATCTGGGTAACCCTCAAAGAAATTCTAAACTAAAAACTTTCTTTACTCTACGGGCATAGACTAAATTCAAAATGTTTTTTTAATACTATCGTATCTTTCTAACACTTTAATTTGACAAATACAATAAAAACTGACGTTTATAAGAATATCCGTATTTCCGTATGCCGTTCTTTTAAGGCTTCTAGAACCGAATGTATGGTCATCAGCAAAAAGAGCAACCCAAAATGCCAAATACATTTGGGGGATATTAAAATCAAGCAGGTACAAAAATTTAAATACCTGGGAAGTGTCCTAACCGAAGACAGAAAGTGCAACACAGAAATCCGAAGGCTAATTGGCATGGTGAAGGACGCATTCCAGAAGCTGAGTAAAGTATTAAGACACAGGAAACTTTCACTAGAAACAAAGAAGAGTACTAGATTGCTATGTGATATCAGTTCTTCAATATGGCAGTGAATGTTGGACAATATCATCAAAGGTGAAGAAAAAACTTAAAGCAACTGAAATGTGGTTCTACAGAAGGATGCTGCGGGTATCATGGACTGAGCATGTGAGCAATGACGGGGTGTTGGAAAGAATGGAAACGAAAAGAAAATTAATTCTGAGCATCAGGAAGAGATAGCTAAAGTTCCTAAGAGAGGCAATGAGGAAGTGGGGCTTAGAGAGCCTGTTACTAACAGGATAGATAGAGGGGGAAAAAAGACAACGGAAAGCAGTGGATAACTTATTTGAAGGGCCTGAGCAGGTGGGCGACAGAACGAGGGCTGCGAGATGTTACAGGAGAAAGCGTGCTAAGAGCCACCAGGTATAGGGAGACGTGGAGAGCCATGATATTCTACGGCCCTGAAAGGACAAGGCACATAGAAGAAGAATATATATGTCAACTATTTATAAGAAATTATAATGTGGATATAAAATGAGGAATCAATTCTATATTATACCAGATGAGGACCGATATGCCAGGTGAGAACTAATAAAATAGTAAATTCATCTTGGGATTTTTGAATACATTATTTTTTAATTATTTAACCTAAACCCTGCTCAGCCATCCACCTACTCAGGCCCTTCAAATATGTTATCCCCTGCTTACCTCTGTCTGTTTTTACTCGTTGTGGTTTTATATATTATTGTGGGAAGCCATGATGTTCTTCTATAAATACTTTCATGGCTTCTGCTCGGATGAGCTTAAGTCACTGATGCCTCCTCAACAGGTGTTTACCCGTGCAACCAGACTGGCAACTGGGTTCCCACCCATTCACAGTTAGGTTAGCCAAATGCAGACGACAATTCTACTCCTGCAGCTTCTTCTCTCGCACTTCCCGCCTGTGGAACTCGCTCCCGTATTCTTACTTTCCTGACGGCTACAACCTCCAGAAATTTAAATGCAAAGTCAATACTCATCTACTAACCACTGGACTCTAGCTCTCTCCCCACCCCTGTATAACATTCCCTTTCTCTCCACCTATGTATCTGTCATCGCACCTGCTTTCTCAGCTTTCTCTTGTTCCTTTCTAACTAGCTTGTACTCCTCACTCTTTTCTAATTAATCTTTTTACATTTATGTAGCCCCCTGCACATCAGTGGCGTTTCTGCCTTGCTCGGGGTGAAATGATTAAAAAAAAAAAAATTAAGCGGGGATAGATAGTGGAGTGGTATCCCGTTAGTACTTACTCTATAATTAAAACTCTACAATAAATTAACTTCTTTGTATAATCATGTTACCCCAAGCAACCTTGGGAAAGGTATTAAACCGTCTCTTCTCTCCAGTCATGGGTTAAATAATAGGACAGATTTGGTTCTATAGCGGGATAATCTTCTGCCAAGTCAGTTATGTCTCTTTCGAGACATGATTCTCCAAAGCGTGTATCACGTATGGCACTTAACTGACTGACTGAATATAATAGTTGGAATCATGATTAAATCTGCTACTGGGTATAAAGTGGGGGATCAGTCTTATATTGTTATTAAGTAATAAACTGATCCTCCATGAATTACTACTTAATAATATAATACATCTCTCCTCCATCTAGGTATGAGTCAAATAACAGAACAATTTGGGTTCTATAGCCTTGGCTGGCAACCAGTTTACCGCAGAAGGCAATGGCAACCTAGTACGGGATAATCTTCTGCCCAGTCAGTCATGTCTCTTTCGAGACATGATCGCCCAAGGGTGTATCACGTATGGCACTTAACTGACTGACTGAATATAATAGTTGGAAAGATGATTGAGGCTTCTACTGGTCATAAAATGGGGGATCAGTTTTATATTGTTATGAAGTAATAAACTGATCACCCACTAATTACTACTTATTAATATAGTAGATATCTTCCCCATCTAGCCATGAGTCAAATAACAGGACAGATTGGGTTCTATAGCCTTGGACGGCAACCAGTACAGAAAGCAATGGCAACCTACTGTGGGATAATCTTCTGACCAGTCAGTCATGTCTCTTTTGAGACATGATCCCCCAAGCGTGTATCACGTATGACACTTAACTGACCCCAAGCAAGGTAGGGATGCCAATGATGTAGAGAAAAATACAGAGAGAAAAAAAAACAAGTAAAAGTGGATAATTCGGGCTCTTGTCATATTTGTTACCATTTAAACGACGTTTCAGCCTTTGTACGCACTGGCCTTCTTCAGGTGCTAGAAATTTCGAACCGAACACTTTATTACGATCACTGGCGTATATCATTCTCATTTTTTTATGCGAAGCCTCTTTTTGATAGTCATGAATTATCTTCCTGTAACGGAAATTGTAAAGTTACCGGTTCACCATTGCTGTAGCCTGGTATTGAACTCACAACTCTTTGGGTCAAGTCACTGGAATGAACTAACGTCTATACCTACTGGCCTACGTGTCCTTATTGACAAGAATAACTGAACTTCTTGAACTTATAAACTTCATCTTCAGTAACCATTTTTACCATATTGCAATTTTTGATGTTAATGGTGTCTTCTTGTATATTTTACCAGAGCTTATATTGCAATTTCGAAACTAATGCTTTTCTCTTGCACTCAGTATTACTGGTTCCCATATTGTATTCATTTTTATGCTTCGTCGGCTTAGGAGATTTTTGTAGCCTAGCTTATGTGCTGATTCCTTAAGTTTACGTAGTTTCCAGTGGCATTCTCTATCTGATATTTCAATTTTGTCCAACAGAGTGTGGTGATCCCATTTCTCTCTCCATATGTGGTCAGCTACACTTAATTTTTCTGTCTCCCCTCATGTTACGGCCTTGCGATGTTTTTGTAGCCTTATCTTAAGGGAGCGGACTGTTTCTCCTTTATAATTCTTTCCACAGCCACATGGAATGGCGTCAACATTGCCCTTAGCCATGTCCTCCTCTGTTGGGGATCTTACACGGAAGTGGTACCTATGAAGTCTACAACCCCTTCAGAAGATTTTCCTGATGTTACATGAACCACAGATGTTTTGTATTTTCTCCGATAACCTCTTCACATGGGGTAAACAGACCGTGACTGTTTTATGAGAGTTGCTATCCTCATGCACTCTCCCTTCAATGTTTGTTGGAGTTGTTGTCATGTAGCCTGTTTAACTGCTACGTTGTTGGGTATCGACCATTTTCTGTTGATATGTCTCTGGGTCACCGTTTATGATTTTTACTCGGGGTTGCAGGCAGCGGACAATCCATTTCTTTACATTGTATGGGTGGTTGGTGTCGAAATTGGTATTGCCCGGTGAATAATGTCTTGCACCCCACTTCTATTCGAGTTATTAGCACATGCAGGAATGCCAGTATGTTGTCATTCACTTTTTCCATAGGGAACTGTATGCATGATCTTACTGAGATCACATGGTCCAGTTGCGTCTGGAACTCCTCCTGTTGTGGCCAGAATATGAAGGTATCATCGACGTATATCAGCCATAAAGTTGGCTTTAGTGCTGTGCAATCTAATGCCATCTATTCAAAGTATACCATGTATATGTTAGCCAGTGGTGGTGATAATGAGGAGCCCATTGCTAAGCCTTTATTTCTGCGGATATATATCTGATCCCAATCCGAAGTGTGTTGCTTGTGTGCAATAAGTCAGCATCTCCACCAAGTTATCGAGTGGAATACTGGTACGTTCTCTTATGGATGAGTTCAAAGCCAGTTTTTCCCTGACGACCGGTAGTGCCTCCACCGTGGGTATCTTGGTGAACAGATTCACCTCATCCAGACTCACCATCTGGTTGCATTGGATGGAGAATCTTTGATAAGTTTCAAGAAGTGGGCAGTTTCGAACATATGATATTGACTTTCCTATTAGTGGGTCAATTATATCTACACGGAAGCGACTCATGGGTGGCACACAGAGGCTAGGCTGCTAACAATCGGCCTGAGAAACTTTGGTAGACCATGCATGTGAGGTAGCTTGCTGTAACGTTGAGACAACTGCCTGTATGTTCTAGACTGGAAGTGATCATTTTTCTTGATTAAGATCTGCGACAGCTGTCGTTCCGTTTTGAACATCGGGTTTCTTTACCTTGCAAGAGCTACAACCTCTAATGAGGTTTTCTAATTTTTTGGCGTGTTCAGTTTTGTCCATCACTACATATGCATTGCCTTTGTCAGCTGGTAGTATGAGGATGTTATCATTGCTCTGTAGGGTCCTGACTGCCATCCCTTCTTCTTTCGTGAGGTTTGGTTTGGGTGGCTTGGCTTTCTCCAATGTCTGTCTTACTTTCCATCTTAGCTCATCCGCCTGAGCCTAGGGGGTGTTCAAGGCTATTTTCTCGATACGGGCAATGATGACTAAGTATGGTATCCGCCTGATGGATGTTGCGAAGTACGGATCCGATATACCAGGACTATGGAGACGAATAGAAAAGTCCTACTTTCATCTGGCACGAATATCAAACCACCTAACATTCCTACACCAACGCATGGAAGTATGACTCATACCTGCAGGCTTGGAATCAAGACTTGCCTTCAATTCAACGAGAGCAGGTCTGGTGTGAGTATTTGTTCTAGTTTCATGGGACATTTTTTAATAAAAATAACGATCACCAACCGGATGTAATGTGGAGATTTATCTGCAGCAAATTGCAATTTCTGGCTGCCAACCCACTCCATCCTGCTATTTATTCATAGCTGGGTAAAAGAAGATGAATTCATACTTTTCCCAATGATATTACTACGTAAATGAATGTAATGAATTCGATTAAAAATCGAACTCGGTTCTCCCATTACTTAGTCCGTGTTGTTATCCATTACTTCACCGTGGCACCGTACCCTCGAGTTCAATAACTGTTAGGGAGTCACCCCCTTTTACACACTCGATGGACTCGTATAAGGTGTTCTTATAATTCTGCCTACAGAGAACGGGTGTCTGTAGGGTGTCTGTAGTGTGTTAGAGAGTTGTTGTTGTTAGAGTTGTAGTGCTTGTCAGAGCAGTTGAACCGCCGCTCGTTGGTCAGCAAGAATATAGACTTATTACCCGGACTTACTTCTTTGTATATATTTGATTCCTACTAACAAGTATTCCTGAATCTACTAACCGTGTAGCGGTTGTATATCTTTTGTTCAATATACTTGCATTGTTCATCTCATATCTGTTTTGTGTTATATTGTGTGGTTTTCTCAACAAGAATCGACAACAATAACATATGAAGATGAAACACCAATTCTCGTAGGATCACCGAAGTTAAACAACATCAAGCTCAGTCAGTATACAGATCGGTGACCGCTTTAGAGTACCAGGTATGGAAAACTTGGTTGTGAGGTTGGTTTAATGCAGGGGTCGGCAACTTACGGCATGCGTGCCATATGTGACACGTCAAGAAATTTTCCAATGGCACGATTTGTCGAATGAAAATTTGAAAAGCCTGCTCAACTGTTGGAGATCCTTTCCGAGATCTTTCATCTGTTTAAAGAAAATTGATTTTCCTTTTCTATCAGTTTTTGGTTCAGCTTATTCTTCTGAGCAAAGTTTCTCTCGCATGAAAGCATTGTTAAGTCCACAATGAATTTGCCTAACACCTGAAAATTTAGAACATTTAGTAAAACTCAAAATAACAAAATATTTTACCAAAAGTGAGCAATTGACTAAGACCATGTGTTATGTCGTGGCTCGTACCATGTGACATCCGGTAGCCCGGATGTATAAAAGACAATGTGCGTTTAGCACGAGGTAGTTGTCATTATCACGGACTTCGTGAAGTAACACCTACTACTGCAAAATACTGTAAATATTGTATGTACCACTTGGTTGTACCAATCTGTTAATAAAATAGTTTATCTACAGTTCACTGTGTATCTCTTCATTCCATGATTCAGCACCATGCAAGAGCAAGGTTCACATTACTAATAAAAACTAAAAACAACTTTAAAAATTTTGATTTTCACATTTTTGCATACAGGATGCCCATAAAGTCTGTGTGCACTTTTTAAAATTTATAGCCTCATTTGTATTTGTGATAGAAATAATCTGTAAAATATGAGCTTGAACAATTAAACTTCAAAGATAATACAGTGTTTCAACAAGATGAAGCTACTGGTCACTTTGCTCTGCGTGTCAGACAGTTTCTAAATTAGGAATTTCCTAACAGATTGATCGGAAGGGATGGGCCATTTTATTGGCCTCTACGTTTGCCAGATTTGACTCCATTAGATTTTTTTTTCATCCGAAGCAAATTGCGTATGCAACCAAACCTAGTTCATTAGAAGATTTGAAAGCTAAAATAACTGATGTGATTTCAGGCATGGCTGTGAATCAGTTAGCAAATGTTTTCCGTGAACTGCAAAATCGTATTACCCTTTATATTCCTAATGATGGACGACATGTGGAAACTTAAATAAAATTTCAATAAACCTTAACAAAATATAATTTACACCTTTCTAATCCTTTTTCACAAATTATTTATGTCGCAAATACAAATAAAGTTATATTTTTTAAAGTGCACACGAACTTTATGGACACCCTGTATATCACAATATAAAACACTAGCAGTATAGCCCGGCGTTGCTGGGGTGTAATGAAAGCTTTAAAACTAATCCATGGTTCTGGAGCTCAGACTCTTTGGATGTTGGCACGAAAGACCAAAATGCAATAGTTGTTTCAGTTAAAGCGAAACCGTAGACTGAAAGAAAGCAAAACCGTAGACTGAAAGAAAAATGAATGGATGTAAGTCAAATTTTGATTTCATGGTATCGATATCAAATTTTCTGCACTACAATAAGAACTGCAACCTTGAAACTTCTGAATATCGTTTCTTATCTCTTTGTCTATGAGTGTATCAAATTTGATTAAAATCGGACCACTCCTTCTCTAACCCGATTTTTTCGATTATCGATTTTCGATATTTAACGGGGGTACCTCGACACAAAACCTAGCTAAGAACACTCGCAGGCGCTTATAGTACAACTGTGGAAATTTTGAAGAAAATTGCTTCTGCCGATTCGGAGTCTATAGGTAACGGACACACACACACACACACACACATACACACACACACACACAGAGGCACACACAGACAAAATTCCATTTTATAAAATAAGTTTAGATATTGTACAACAGCAATATTGAACTTCACTTGTATAAAAATACGTATACCTTTGGCACATTGATTGATTTTAAAAACCTACGTCGGCACATAGTTAGCAAAAGTTTTCAGATCGTTGGTTTAAGAAATAAGGAATCGAAACTGAAAAATGAATTGCAGAGTTTCAATTCCAGTCGCATTCGTTATAATCCTTTTCGTGCAAAAAACCTGTTCTCAGCTTAACTAGTAAGACTATTTATCAGTAAATCATTATCATCATAAAAAATCTAGCAAATTAAAAGAAATACGCTATAAAAGTCTGATAAGGCATCAAAATTGGGTAAACGTTTGTTTTGTTCCCCGAAGGCCTTTACCCCTTCAAATCTTTCCAAAACATCCTTATTTCCGTGCAAATGTAAATGCTGAACTCAAATCGATACTTGTTTATTGAAGAAACCTACCTTTTTTCAATTTTACAACCATAAAAAAATATCCAACTTCTTTTTGCTGTTTATCTCACCCCGTAACCACAGTTCAAAACATGTTATTCACTGCAGAATGACTTCACGCGTAGTTTGCCGATTTTTCGACAAATTTACTTCCTTTTTGCTATTCATGCGCGCAAATTAAGTTCCGAACCCAAACAAATCGCGGACTAATTGCTCAAAGGAAGTAAACGGGCTGTAATAAGTATCCTACTCTCCAAGTCATTCAGCGGTGAATCAGATATGAAAATGGTGGAAAGGGGTGAGATATAGTCCGACATTTTTGTGGTGGATAACAGGAAAATGGTAGGTTTCTTCAATAAACAATTATCGATTTGATTTCAGCATACATATTTGCACTTAATTAAGGAAGTTTAGGTAAGATTTGAAGGGAACAAAACAAACTTTACCCCAAATTGTTGTGACGTAGCTCGAATACGTGACATACGGTTCACAATATATAAAGGACAAATATCGAGCAGCTGACGGCTAGCACGGTCGTTGTCTACTCAGCTCACTAATTGTTGCCACCCTACACGGACGTATATTACTGTATCTACCGAGAATAAACGTATTACTTACTTATATCTGTGTATTGTCATTCCTTCACGAGATAACAGATCTGACGGAAGGAGATTCGATCTAAACTCACTATAGAGCCCAAACAGATCCAGCGAAGAAAGATTCGTTTTGAACTACTAAGAATTGACAACAGATTTGACGACAATGTATTCGAAAGCCAAACTCGCATCGAATTACCAAAAGATTGTCGACAAAATAAGTCAAAGAGTCAAAACTCTCTATTGGTTAATAACTGAAGAGTCGTATGTTCAAACCTGACTACCTACAGAGTGGAGTCGGCAGCTGACGGCTAGCACGGTCGTTGTCTACTCAGCTCACTAATTGTTGCCACCCTACACGGACGTATATTACTGTATCTACCGAGAATAAACGTATTACTTACTTATATCTGTGTATTGTCATTCCTTCAAGATCAGTCAGTACCATGCGCGATACACGCTTGGGCGATCATGTCTCGAAAGAGACATGACTGACTGGGCAGAAGATTATCCCACAGTAGGTTGCCATTGCTTTTTGCGGTAGACTGGTTGCCGACCAAGTCTATAGAACCCAATCTATCCTATTATTTAACACATAACTGGAGGGAAGAGACGGATTAATACCTTTCCCACGGGTATTTGCGCGTAAGTGAATGCAAAGAATTCAACTGGAATTCGAACTCGGTTCCCCGATTTCTCGTTTCGAGCCGATATCCACTGCGCCACAAAACACATCCTTCACGATACAACAGTAATATTACGAACTGTTTACGCAGAGTGAGGCTCTGAATAGATGCGACAAAAAGCAAGTGAAATTAAGAGGTAAGAAACAATAGTCAAAAATTATTAATGCGGAAAATGATTTATTCAATAGTAAAATTCAAGTTAATATTAAACAGACTCAAAACAAACACAGAAACGAAATACAAATACAAAACCGAAATACTTTGCATGATTGGCTATGATTTTCAAATCATTCACAGCGCATAAAAGCAGTGGAATATAACAATGGCAGTATATAAGACATTTAGATAAAATAAAAAATAAACTGATATGACACAATTCAACTAACAGTTCGTGGCTGCTTTTAAAAGTCTTATGAGAAAAACGGATTTCGAAAATAAGTAACGTAGGCTTGAAAGTCACTGGAGAAATTCTTGGTTTTTAATCCACGTTGACAAGAAATATGCACAAAAGAGAAATATTGTTGTGACGTAGGCCGAACACGTGATATAGATTTCATAATATATAAAAGACTAATATCGAGTAGCGACAGTGGAGTCGGCAGCTGACGGCTAGCACGGTCGTCGTCTACTCAGCTCACTAGTTGTTGCCACCCTACACGGAGGTATCTACCAAGAATAAACGTATTACTTACTTTATTCTTTTTATTGTTTCTCCCCGAAACAACAAAAATAAAACTAATTAATCAATCAAGATGCTTATGATCAAGAAAGTGACTTTTTTTCGAAAAAATTGGCCATAGCGAGATTTTAAAAAAAGCGGTTAGAAAACGAACTTTTTAAACAACCGGCCACGTTCCCACATTCACCACCACATATCGTACGGAGTACGCTAAGATCAAGTACTATCAGTATTTAAATATCAAATAATTATCCGAATATGAACAAGTCTTGACAGTTATAAATGTGATCCATATTTATTTTGAGTATGATCGCTTGTTGATTGTACTAAGTTACAGACGGCAAAATAAATTAAACATTCATTTGAGTAAAAGTCGATTAATATTACTCAGCATGTTGACGTTCATCTAATTCTATTACAGTTCTGTTTCTCGCTATCGTAAAGATCCGGTCGTTGTCATCTTCAAATTCTTCAGGAGCAATGGAGGTATTTCATTCAATTATTTATTTCGATTTTTGGTAATAAGATTGGTTTATATGGAAGACCTGATGATTACACTCCAAGAATAAATTCTAGATCTTTTAACTTAATATTCATTAATTGGTTAAGTTTCCAAACTTTACATACGATAAAAAATACTATGCAGATATTTGCATAAATTAACGAAACCCTAAAGCCGAGATCGCACGTGACTTGTGGTGCAATGGATATCGACTCGGTAAGACAAATCGGTGGAGTCGAGTTCGAATTCCAGTTGAATCCCTTGCATTCACTTACGCACAAATACTCATGGAAAAGTATTAATCCGTATTTTCCCTCCAGTTATGGGTTAAATAGTAGGACAGATTGGGTTCTATTTCCTTGGCTGACAACCAGTCTACCGCAGAAATTAATGACAACCTACTACGGGATAATCTTCTGCCCAGTCAGTCATGTCTCTTTCGAGACATGATCGCCAAAGCGTGTACCACGTCTGGAACTTAACTGACTGACTGAATATAATAGTTGAAAACAATTAAAAATTCTGTTGGGCATAAAGTAGGGGATCGGTTTTCTATTGTTATGAAGTAATAAACTGATCCCCCACTAATTACTACTTATTAATATAATGATATAATATAATTTATCTCTTCTCACTCCAGTTATGGGTTAAATGATAGGACAGATTGGGTTTTTAACTTTGGCGATCGCAGAAAGTAATGGCAACCTACTGCGGGATGATCTTCTGCCCAGTCAGTCATGTCCGAGACATGATCGCCTAATCGTGTATCACGTATGGCACTTAACTGACTGACTGAAAACCGAGATTAAATTCTTTTATTCTCTTCACGCTAATCCTCATAGAAAATACATAACTCCATCTTTCCCTCACTACGGGTTAAATAGCAGTAAATATTGAGCTTTCATAACTTTGACGAAGGTCAAGCTATAGGGAAAAATGTGAATTTAGATTTGTAGAGAGTTTGGTAGTTTCATGGAACATTTCACTGTTAACATTTCTTTAAAAACGTGTCTGGTTCGACACCTGCTGGCTCCACGATAATCGAAACATCTGTAAACCCATCTCGTGATTGAATTCTAAACAAAACTGCTAAACGATCATGAGTTGCAATTGACCAGAGAGTCTATATTTGTTAGGGCGCCGCTCCTATTTGACTACAAATGGATTGTTCCCATTGCTATATATAGCAATGGTGGATTCTCTACAGGGGAGTCGTACCGAGTCACTAGACTGACGACTCTACGACACTGTCAGCACTCTGCCTTCGGGTAGAGGGCGCTCTCTGCTTCCGAGCAGAGAGCAATAACCCAGTCGTGGTTCCGCCGAGGGGTAGAACCACGACTGGGCAAAAATAGACAGATATTTTTTGGCCCGGCTATATGGCCGGGAATACCCACTATAAAATGACCATGTGTCACATCCAGCCTACGTGGGAAGGCTAGTAAATACAGTCGCACAGAGTCACTAGACTGACGACTCTACGACACTGTCAGCCCTCTGCCTTCGGGTAGAGGGCGCTCTCTGCTTCCGAGCAGAGAGCAATAACCCAGTCGTGGTTCCGCCGAAGGGCAGAAGCACGAGTGGGCAAAAATAGACAGACATTTTTTGGCCGGGCCATATAGCCCGGAAATCCCAGATATAAACTGACCATGTGTCATATGTTGCCCTTACTGAGTGGGACAGCTAAATAATGTCGTAGAGAGTCACTAGACTGACGACTCTACGACACTGTCATCTCTCTGTCTTTGGGTAGAGGGCGCTCTCTGCTTCCGAGCAGAGAGCAATAACCCAGTCGTGGTTCCGCCGAAGGGTAGAACCACGACTGGGCAAAAATAGACAGACATTTTTTGGCCCGGCTATATGGCCGGGAATACCCACTATAAAATGACCATGTGTCACATCCAGCCTACGTGGGAAAGCTAATAAATACAGTCGTAGAGAGTCACTTGAGAGTCTCTAATGAGTTACTGAAGAGTCAGTGCGAGTCAGTGAAGAGTTAGTCACACTTCCGGTGGCGTACCGGAAGTAATCACGTATACACACGTCTTACGACGGTTTGGACTCTTGTATCTTTCTATTGTAAATATTACTAATCACTTCTGTACATACTAACCGTCTTTTCCGCGGAATACAACTTATATTCTGATTCTATTGTTGAGTTATTCATTTATACTTGGCGACATAACAATTAATCAGCAGATTAATTTAATTAATTTAATTATTTAAGTCCATCTCTTTATGTAAGTTACAATCATGCATCTAATCAGTCAGTTAATTGCATACTTGATACACGCTTGGGCGATCATGTCTCTTTCGAGACATGACTAACTGGGAAGAAGATTTTTTACGCAGTACGTTGCTTTTACTTTCTGTAGTAGACTGGTTGCCAACAAAGGCTACAGAACCCAATCTGTCCTGCTGTTTAACCCATAGCTGAAAGAAGAGATAGATTAATATGTTTCTGAAAGGTATTGGCGCGTAAGCGAATGCAGCGGAAATTCGAACTCCGCTCTCAGATTTCTCGTTTTGAGTCGATATCCACTGCACCACATGCATATCTCATAATTCTAGACTTGCTTTCAAAAAGAACTACACTACCGGCCATAATTATTGGGCCACCCCAGTGTTTAAAACAAAGATGTCTTTCATACTATTTTTTAGTATTCATTGCCAAGTGAATAATTGTAAATGAAAATAAAATGGTTCTTTTGTTAATATTGCACAATAACATGTGCATCAAAGGAATTTAAAAATGTTTAAGAATTACCTATATTCCAGTTTCATCAATGAAAGAATGAAGAAAATTTAGGGTGATTCGGACGAGTTCATCTTTGCTTCCTTGCCTTGTAAAATTTTCAAAAGTAATAATAACAAAAGAACCATTCTATTTTCATTTGGCAATAAATGCTAAAAATATTATGAAATACATCATTTCTTTTAAAAAACTGGGGTGGACTAATAATTATGACCTGTAGTGTAAGTCAAGAATCAATGTAGAATTGCAAAAGCGAAAAGTAAGATTTTTCTTAAGAGCCGAGCAATATGACATGTCTCGTTTGGACCTGGGGTATTGCATCCAATTTAAAAGATATGAACTGTCTTGATAAATAATGACACAGAATATTCTTGCCAAATCGTTACCGTTTTATGAGGAAACTATTTTATTTCGCTGGAAACAAAGAAGAGAGTACTGGGAATCTATTTGATGTCTGTTTTACAATACTGCAGCGAATGCCGGACAATCTAATCAAAGATGAGAGAATGATTGGAAGCAACCAAAATGTGGTTGACAGAAGGATGCTGAGGATACCATGGATTAAACATGAAAGCAAAGACGAAGATTTTGACAGGATGGAAATGAAAAGGAAACTAATACTTAACATCAGGAAAAGACAGCTGAAGTTACCTAGACATATAATGAGGAAGTTAGGGTTGGGGATTCTGATACTCACGAGACGGATAGAGAGAAGAAAAACAGGCGGAAGTAAAGCGTGGTATATTTGATATACTCGAGCAGATAAATGATGGAATAGGGTTTGGAAAGGATAACAGGAGAAGGGGTGTTAAGAACTACAAGGGATAGGAAGATGTGGAGAGCCATGACTGCCTACGTCCTGAAGGGTCACTCACATAGAAGAAGAAGCCTCCCTAGACAGAAAACACATTTAATAATGTTCCAGTAAAAAAAAAATGGGGGATCAATTTTATATTATAATCTATATATAAACTGATCCCTCACTAATCAGTCAGTTAAATGCCATAGGAGATACACGATTGGGTGATCATGTCTAGAAAAAGACGTGACTGACTGGGCAGAATATTTTCCCGCGGTAGGATGCCATTCCGTTCTACGATAGACCGGTTGCCATCCAAGGCTATAGAACCCTGTCTGTCCTGTTATATACCCATAGCTGAAGGCAGAAGAGAGAGATTAATACCTTCCCAAGGTTATTTGCGTGAAAATGAATGCAACGAATTCAACTGGAATTTGAACTCAGATCTCCGATTTCTCGTTCCGAGTCGATATCCACTACACCTCAACGTACATCCAGTCGACTAATACTGCTGTGGTATTTTCTAGGTTAATCTGGTAGAACATCTCTTCAAAGGAGTGATTTTGTTTGTGGCTTTAAAATTGCCGTTGAGAAAATATCCCATACGAATTCTGTTTTGTCCTAGAGAGTACTGGATTGCTATGTGATGTCAGTTCTTCAATATGGCAGTGAATGCTGGAAAATATCATCAAAGATGAAAGCATAGTGGATATAAAGTGGGGGATCAGTTTCATATTACAATCAATATATAAACTGACCCCTCACTTTGTGACCACATCAGTTTCTATACATTTATATTCCTGAGATCCAAAAGCACAAGGATGCATTCCAGAAGCTGAGTAGAGTATTAAAAGACAGGAAAATTTCCCTAGAAACAAAGAAGAGAGTACTGGATTGCTATGTGATGTCAGTTCTTCAATATGGCAGTGAATGCTGGACAATATCATCAATGATGAAAGAAAATTTGAAGCAGCTGAAATATGGTTCTACAGAAGGATGCTGAGAATATCATGGATCGAGCATGTGAGCAATGACGAGGTTTTGGAAAGGATGGAAACGAAAAGGAAATTAATACTGAGCATCAGGAAGAGACAGTTAAAGTTCCTGGGACAGGAAATGAGGAAGGAGGGTTTGGAGAGCCTAATACTAACAGGTTAGATAGAGGGAAACAGAGACAGGGGAAAGAAACGGATAACATATTTGAAGGACCTGATCAGGTAGATGACGGTTGCGTGATGTAACAGGAGAAAGCGGGCTAAGAGCCACCAGGGATAGGGAGACGTGGAAGGCAATGGTGGGCTACGTCCCGAAAGGACAAGGCACATAGAAGAAGAATATAAATGCCAACTGTTTATAAGAAAGTATAATAAGGATATAAAATAAAGGAACAATTATATATTATAATCAATATATAAACTGATCCCTCATTTTTTGGCCATGTTAGTTTCTTTACATTTATATACTAGATTTATGGGCCTATGCTAGTGGATGGCAGAGCGGGGTTTGGGTGGTGCAACAGGTGAAAACGTGCTTAGAGCCTCCAGGTATAGGAAGACGTGGAGGGCCATGATCGCCTACGTTCTAAAAGGACAAGGCACATAGAAGAAGAATATATATGCCAACTGCTTGTAAGAAAGTTTAATGTGGATATAAAATGGGCGATCAATTCTATACTATAATCAATATATAAACCGATCCCTCATTTTTTGGCCATGTTAGTTTCTTTACATTTATATTCTAGATTTATGGGCCTATGCTAGTGGATGTCAGAGCGGGGTTTGGGTGGTGCAACAGGTGAAAGCGTGCTTAGAGCCTCCAGGTATAAGGAGACATGGAGGGCCATGATCGCCTACGTTCTGAAAGGACAAGGTACATAGAAGAACAATCTCTTTTAACATTTACACATCAAAAATGGATTGAGCAATATTGAGTCTCCATGTGTAGCCAAATAAGAATACCAAGCGCTGTAAAGATAGATGTGCCGGTGGTGTAATAGATAAGTGCTAGGAATCGCTAATCAGAGAGCCAAGTTCCAATCCTAGTTAAGCTGTTTATATTCACATCTAAGAAATACTCTAGGGAAAACCATGAATCTACCTTTTTCCCTCCCCATATATGTATTACTTTGTACCACTTCCATCATTAAACCATTTCTTCTTCTTCTATGTGCCCTGTTCTTTCAGGGCGTAGGGGATCATGGTTTTCACGTCTCCCTATCTCTGGTGTCTCTTAGTACGTTTTCTCCTGTTACATCACGCAACCCCCATTCCGTCATCCACCTACTGAGGCCCTTCAAATCCGTTATCCGCTACTTTCCCCTGTCTCTTGTTCCTTCTATCTAGCCTGTTAGTATTAGGTTCTCCAAGCCCTCATTGCATGTCACAGGAACTTCAGTTGTCTCTTCCTGATGCTCACTATTAATTTTCTTTTCGTTGCCATTCTTTCCAACACCTCATCATTGCATACCTGCTTGGTCCATGATATCCGCAGCATCCTTCTGTAGAGCAACATTTCCGCTGCTTCAAGTTTTTCCTTCATCTTCGATGATATTGTCCAACATTCACTGCCGTATTGAAGAACTGATATCACGTAGCAATCTAGCACTCTCTTTGTTTCTAGCGAAATTTCCCTGTCTCTTAATAGTCTACTCATCTTCTGGAATGCATCCTTGTGCTTTTGGATCTCAGGAATATAAATGTATAGAAACTGCTGTGGTCACAAAGTGAGGGGTCAGTTTATATATTGATTTTAATATAGAACTGATCCCCCACTTTATATCCAGTATGCTTTTGTAGAACCACATTTCAGTTACTTCAAGTTTTTTATTCATCTTTGATGATATTGTCCAGCATTCACTGCCGTATTGAAGAACTGACATCACGCAGCAATCTAGCACTCTCTTCTTTGTTTCTAGTGAAAGTTTCCTGTGTCTTAGTATTTTACTCAGCTTCTGGAACGCGTCCTTCGCCATAAAAAAATTCTTACGATATAAAAATATTTTATGGCTTTAAATAACTTGCAATGGGTTGGTAAACCGTAGAAAAGAAATCATGTTGCAATCATACCTTCTGCATGATTAGGAGCTCGGCTGCGCAAAAAAAAAATTGCAACTACATTCAGTACGGGTCTGATGATGATAATGATGTTAGATAATGTTCCTACCTGCTGTTCGTTACAAAATATTTTGCATGAAGTTCAGATTGACACAAATGTGTATAGAAATTGCAACGTCTATTTTTACACGCGCCACTCAGGTAAATATATTAGGAAAGCTAATGTAATCATTCACCATCGATATTTATTCTTGTATATCGATCTTCGGAGCTAAGAGAAATCAATTTGCCTATTGATTTTCATGATTAATCAACAACCCAAAAGTTAATCAAGAAGTTGTGTTCATCGGAAGTGGAAAGATAGTCCACAGAGACATTTTCTATTCTGTCTGGCGATTTTAAACTCTGGACAACCAATCAAAGTTTTTCTGGGTTTTTTAAATAAATTTTTTAATAGAAAATCTTTTGGAGGATATCCGGTTTGAGATTACAGGCTAAACACAGATTAAATCTAATAGTCGCACTAAAAATGTCAGAGCCAATAACAAGCTTAATTAGTTTAGCAAGAAATCGTATGCAAAATTTTGGCTCTAAAATTAATAACTTAATTATTAATAATCTAATGATTCGTGTTTGACTAGTATTTCTTTCATCTTAATTTTTGGCGTTCCATTCTTTTTTTTTTTTTTTTTAATCATTTCACCCCGAGTAAGGCGGAAACGCCATTAATGTGCAGGGGGTTACATAAATGTAAAAAGATTAATTAGAAAAGAGTGAGGAGTACAAACTAGTTAGAAAGGAACAATAGAAAGCTGAGAAAGCAGGTGCAATGACAGATACATAGGTGGAGAGAAAGGGAAGGTTATACGGGGGAGGGGAGAGAGCTAGAGGCCAGTGGTTAGTAGGTGAGTATTGACTTTGCATTTAAATTTCTGGAGGTTGTAGCCGTCAGGAAAGTAAGAATACGGGAGCGAGTTCCACAGGCGGGAAGTGCGAGAGAAGAAGCTGCAGGAGTAGAATTGTCGTCTGCATTTGGCTAACCTGATTGTGAATGGGTGGGACCCAGTTGCCAATCTGGTTGCACGAGTAAACACCTGTTGAGGAGGCATCAGTGACTTCAGTTCGTCTGAGCAGAAGCCATGAAAGTATTTATAGAACAGACAAAGGGAGGCCACATTTCGACGATGGGGAAGTGGCTGCAGTCGAGCCACCAGATCAGTACCTATCACATTACAGACTCTCCTTTGGAGCCTGTCAAGAACACTGGGGAGAACGGCAAGGGCACCTGACCATAAATGGCAGCAGTACTCCATGCACGGACGGATGGTTGACTTGTATATATGCAGGATGGATTCAGGTGGAAAAAACATCCTGGATCGACATAGTGACCCAACCTTCTTAGCGTTGCTATGGATTCAATATAGTGGTTCCATTTGAGGTCTGAGGACAGGGTAAGTCCGAGGAGGCGTAGTGTATTACTCTCCGAGAGAATCGCTTGGTCCATGCTTATGGGAGGCAGGAGAGGTTGCCTGTAAAGGTTGACAGACAACAGCTTGGTCTTAGATCAATTGAAGTTGAACATCTTTAAATAACAACCAAAAGCATAAATAAAAAAAACTGAAAACAGAATATCTGTAATTCGGTAAAAATAAGACAGACGAGAACTTGATGCTCTATCTGTTGTTCATCATTGTTTAATTGAAATGAATTTACCTAACAGATAACGAATGTACTTATATACTTAAATGCCAGTATTTCATCTTGAACACTCCCTGTCGGACTGACTATCACATGGTGGAGAGGAAGCCAGAAAGGGCAGAGCCACATCTGGAGAATACAGACAGGGGCCCGACCCTATCTTATGCAAGTTTTAAGGGAAATTTTTGCCTGAGCTTCTCCGCTGTTTTCCCCTGTCTCTTTTTCCTTCTATCTGGCCTATTAGTAACAGGTTCTCCAAACCTTTCTTCCACATTGCATGTCCCAGGAACTTTAGTTGTCTCTTCCTGATGCTCACTATTAATGTTCTTTTCATCTCCATCCTTTCTAAAACTTCATAATTGCTCACATGCTTGGTTTATGATATCCGCAACGGATTACTTACATTAAATAATCGGTCTTGTGCGACATCCGGACTCGGTTGGAATGTTACTGCTAAATACCATATCAGTTGCAACAGTCCTGAATGTTTGCATCGCGAGCAATCATCATCATCATCATCATCATCATCATCATTTATTCATCACACCAAGTGGTGCATAGGGCAGCAACTTTTTGTTGCTGTTTCTGTAACAAAATGTTTTTTACGGGGGAGTGTTGTTACCCCTGCACCCAATCCCCAAACTTGGAGAACAGGTTGACCATTCTTGGTTCTTACGTTTACAGCACATGGTATTTCCAAATGGTCACCCATTTAAGTACTGACCAGGCTCGATGTTGCTTAACTTCGGTTATCGGGAGGAAACCGGTGTATTCAACACGATATTGCCGTAGACATAGCGAGCAATAGTAACCTCTTTTCTTTGAATACCGACGAAATAAATACTTTCTGAAAACTCTATATCGACATGTTTCACAATGAAACTGATTATTTTTTAATCTTTTCACCCCAAGCAAGGCGGTACCGCCACTGATGCGCAGTGGGGTACATAAGAAAGTTAAAGTTTTAGGCAGGAAGAGAGTGAAGAGAAAGACGAACAAGCTGCAGGGGATGACAGAGAAATGGCAAGAGATTGATGTGAACACAGAAGTGAAGACAGTTGTGACGGTAGAAAAGCTGATGGAGTAGAATTGCCGCCTGCATTTGGTTGATTTAACTGTCAAAGAGTGGAACCTTGTTGCCAGGCTGGTTGCACGAGTAAATTCTTGTAGAAGGGGCACCAGTGACCTAAGTTCGTCAGAGCAAAAGCCATGAAAATATTTATAGAAGAGACAGAGGGAAGCCACATCCCGCCGGTGAGAAAGTGGCTGGAGTCGTGATGCCAGGTCGGGACCAATCATATTACAGATTCTACTTTGGAGCCTGTCAAAAACACTGAGGCGAACAGAAGAGGCGCCTTTGCAGTTGCTGACACTTGTCTGCGCTTTTAAAATCTGAATCCATTATATAAGAAGAAATATATCCTCTGTTGGGTGGGGTTGTTTGCAGGAGATGGTATTTGTGTGAGATTTTATGGAATGTTACTCACGTGCGTCGACCTCGTGAGATGTGCGAAGCTTTTAAATCTGTAAAATTGGAATTTAATGAAATTACCTCACAGATCTTGGCCGAGCCAACAGAGGCGTTTGCAGAGAAACGGAAGAAAAATGAAAATCCTTTTCTAGCCAAATACTTTACACAGAAATTGTGAAGAAAACTTCCGCTATCTATCTATCTATCTATCTATCTATCTATCTATCTATCTATCTATCTATCTATCCCAGTCTCTTCATTATCTATCTATCTATCTATCTATCTATCTATCTATCTATCTATCCCAGTCTCTTCATTATCTATCTATCTATCTATCTATCTATCTATCTATCTATCTATCTATCTATCTATCTATCTATCTATCCCAGTCTCTTCATTATCTATCTATCTATCTATCTATCTATCTATCTATCTATCTATCTATCTATCTATCTATCTATCTATCCCAGTCTCTTCATTATCTATCTATCTATCTATCTATCTATCTATCTATCTATCTATCCCAGTCTCTTCATTATCTATCTATCTATCTATCTATCTATCTATCTATCTATCTATCTATCTATCTATCTATCTATCTATCTCAGCCTGTTCGTATCTATCTATCTATCTATCTATTTATCTATTTCTGTTCATATCTAATTCTGTTCTATCTATCTATCTATCTATCTATCTATCTATCTATCTATCTATCTATCTATCTATCTATCCCAGTCTCTTCATTATCTATCTATCTATCTATCTATCTATCTATCTATCTATCTATCTATCCCAGTCTCTTCATTATCTATCTATCTATCTATCTATCTATCTATCTATCTATCTATCTATCCCAGTCTCTTCATTATCTATCTATCTATCTATCTATCTATCTATCTATCTATCTATCTATCTATCTATCCCAGTCTCTTCATTATCTATCTATCTATCTATCTATCTATCTATCTATCTATCTATCTCAGCCTGTTCGTATCTATCTATCTATCTATCTATCTATCTATCTATCTATCTATCTATCTATCTATCTATTTCTGTTCATATCTAATTCTGTTCATATCTATCTATCTATCTATCTATCTATCTATCTATCTATCTATCTATCTATCTATCTACCCAAACACATATACTGCGTGTATCAAAAGATAATTTTACATTAGAGGCGGGTTCGGAAAACTAAAATAAGGAAAAAAAAACTCCTTGTAAGAATATGTCCTCAAATCGTTTTTGAGTTATCAAATTTTAGGAAAAATCTTACGGCGCTGTATTGCAAAGAACATTGGGTTATTTTGTCAGTCATGTGCATTTGTTTCGAGTCTGTCTACGACGTTTAATGCGTGAAAATGATTTCACCTGGACAAGATCAGTTTAACATTAGTAGGATACTCATATCGGGATCAGGCAGATCTGATTTTTACCTACGGCCGCGCGAATTGTAGTCGACGCTAGGCTGCACGGCTGTATCAGATTGCGTTTTCAGACCAAAATCAGCCGAGTCATCCGACATTTGCTGCTGCATATTGTCGTGCTGCTGAGACAGGATTTGTGGGACCGAGAAAGACCGAAATCCGCTCCCACGCCTGATAACGAAGACCACATTCTTCAGGCTGTTCACGACGATCCAAGTCCCAGCACATTTCAAGTGGCCCTCGCATGTCGTACAACTCTTAATAGGCTTACTGCCATATCACGTTGTAATGCACCGGTTCTCGCTCGATCAACGAAGTTAAGCAACGTTGAGCCTGGTCAGTACTTAGATGGGTGACCGCTTGGGAATACCAGGTGTTGTAAGCGTTTAGTGACGGATGTGCATTGTGGTGCAGTGGATATCGGCTCGGAAAGAGAAATCAGTGAGCCGAATTCGAATTCCAGTTGAATACTCTCCATTCACTTAAGCACTGGTTCCCTCCATTTATGGGTTAAATAACAAGGGTAGGACTTGGAGACCCTGCCCTTATAAAGAAAATTCCAATGAATCTTGATACTCGAAAAGAAAAAAAAGTATTACTAGACATAAAACTCATATAAAAACAACAATAAATTGTTGAAAGAAAAAGGTATTACCAGCAACAGATAAATGAAACTTTAGTTGGCAATAAATGACCCGCCGAGATTGGTTTGCCATAAAAACAAAACAACCAACCAACATCTCATAATAGCGCAGCGTGGAGACTTCAAGTACGGCTTTTGGATCCGCATCGTTTACAACGTGTGCAGGGTTTATCGTCCATTAATCATTAACCACGGGATAAAGTTTTGCCGATGGTTTATTGCACAAACTTTCAATCAGTTGTTTCTCTCTTCGGTCTTCATTACTCATGAGGAAAGCTTTTGAAGAGATGAAATAACAAATTTACACAACCAACATTTCGGAATCCCCATGGTACAAATAAGGGTAAACACAACATCAGTTCACGATTAATTTGATGGCTGGAATTGTAGATGTATAGTCCTCATCTTTGTTGCCATTTGTACAACGTTTCGGTCGTTGTACGCTGCGGCCTTCTTCAGCTGCTAGGAATTTCTAACCAAAGCCTTTGTCTATATTTTTGAGATGAGGTAGTATTTACAGTATTTACATTATTCGGACTATTGTCCTCATCTTTGTTGCCATTTGTACAACGTTTCGGCCGTTGTTCGCTCCTGCCTTCTTCAGCTGCTAGGAATTTCTAACCAAAGCCTTTGTCTATATTTTTGAGATGAGGTATTATTTAAAGTATTTACATTATTCGGACTATTGTCCTCATCTTTGTTGCCATTTGTACAACGTTTCGGCCGTTGTTCGCTCCTGCCTTCTTCAGCTGCTAGGAATTTCTAACCAAAGCCTTTGTCTATATTTTTGAGATGAGGTAGTATTTACAGTATTTACATTATTCGGACTATTGTCCTCATCTTTGTTGCCATTTGTAGGACGTTTCGGCCGTTGTACGCTCCGCCCTCATTAAGTTGTTAGAAATTTCGAACCGAACCCTTTATTACAATCACTGGGGTATACCATCCTTATTCCTTGCGTAAAGTCCCGATTGGAAGTCATGGCCTATCTCCGTCTAATCCGGCAGGTTACTGCTGTAGTCAGTTATTGAAATCACAACTCTGAGTCAAGTTAGGAACTAACCAACGTCTGTGTCCCCTGGGCCATATGCTCTAAGGAACGCGTGGAATGAGGAGGATATACCCCGGTGATTCTAATGAATGGTTCGGTTCGAAATTCGTATCACCTGAAGAAGACCGGATCGAGTAGATAAAAGATGGCAGTTGACGTTGCAGTGAAACTTTTGAAGATTGTAGCTATCAGGAAAGTAAGCAAATAGAACTGAGTTCGACAGACGTTATGTGCAAGAAAAGTAACTGTTACAGTAGATGAGTCAGTCACATTTAACTATTTTGTAATAATATGGTGGGAGCTTGACGACAATCTAGTTGCACGTGTAAATAAACGTGGTTAGGGTACCAGAGAAAAACGGTCGTCACAGCATTTCCCACGAAAATATATATAGAAAAGTTTAAGGGAGGCCACATCATGTCAAACGCTGTTTTCCATCATGTTACTCCTGCGTAGAAGTACAAGCTACCGAAATATATATATATATATATATATATACACACACACACACACAAAAATCTAAAGCGTGCCAAAACCTACCGCGGTTTCAGACTACGGATCGTCAGGGCAAAGGCTCCTTTGCCCTGACGATCCGTAGTGTGAAACCGCGGTAGGTTTTGGCTCGCTTTAGATTTTTGTGTGTCTTTGCTCTACTTTTGTATATTTTCTTTTGTACTTTGTATCGAGCACTTTTTCTTGTGGTTGGTTCCGTTTGTGTTTTTTTTTTCTTTGCTGCGGAGTATTGAATGTTTTGCTCTTGTTCCGCGGGTTTCTTCTTTTTCTCCCTATTTATCCGACGCCTTAGTGCATCGGATTGTAACGGAATTGGGTTCTGTTTTTTAGTGGTTTTTTTGAAAGTTTATTTTAGTATAAATTTACAGTCTACATACTTACAGAGTCTATTTAGTTATTATTTATATATATATATATATATATATATATATATATATATATGTATGTATGTATGCGTGTGTATAAATCCAAGTATATTCAAATGAAAATAATTTTCACAACAATGAGCTAACATTGCCTGATGACGAGGTAAAAATCTCAAAATATAGAAATTTCCGTGTCGCAATCTAAACTACATTAACCTTAAATAAAAACAAATTTATATATATATATATATATATATATATATATATATATATATATATATATATATATATATAAAGTAGAATCCTTGGTAGTATGTGAGGTTGATTCAACAGTGGATTGTAATCCGGTGGAAACTCAATGTTAGAATTTAACAGAGAATTATAATTCAATGTTCAGGGAAATTTGGTCTGAAGAGCAATCTGTAAGAGCTCCGCTGAATACATTATTACCAAAGGATTTATAAAAGCATCTAATTTATTTTCATATATATATATAAATATATATATATATATATATATATATATATATATATATATATATATTTAGTATATCGAGGCAGCAAGTAATTTTCTAGACATATGCTATTAAATATAAGAGACAATGAATGTCTATTATGTTTAATCATGAGCCGTTCTAAACGTCGTATTTTTGCTTTAATTTCAGTTGAAAATAAAGACAAAATTCTCCAACATTTGGATAATTATTTATTGGTTTTCTTCTAAGCTTTCGGCTCACATGAGCCATCTTCAGAGAGGTAGTTTAAACTGAAATATTATAAAATCCACCATCACCGACGATTTTATTTTGTGTTGACATAAAACTCCGCTTGGTAACGGCAATAGTTACCAAAAATAATAAACGCAGTTCTTAAGTTTGCGATGCGGTTTTATGACGTCACACCGCGGGATAGCGCGAAATGACAACAAAACCATGTAGTCAAATGCAATGTAATATGTTATTTCCTGTTTTAAAGTTGATTTTATTGAGCGTTGGTTGTTTTGATTTGATGTACATGGCCTCCAATATCTGCAGGTTCCTCTTACTGTGTGTATGAGTAAGAATCACCGTATTGTTGACCAAAATCTGTCTGATATTACCTACATGTTTATGTTTTTCAGAGAAATGTTGTTTAATAGTACTCTGATCAGAAAGATGACATGTAAGTCTACGGGAGAGCGTGGTTGTGGTAAAACCAATATATGTACTAGGTTTTTGAGTAGTATCAGAGATGCAAACTCTGAATGGGCATGTAAATTGGTACACTACTTTGGTTTTTTGTAAAGAATTTAGTTTCGTGCCTGTTGGGTTATTATAGACTATGAGGTCAATTGTTTTAAACTTTTTATAATATATAATGAGTTTAATTTGATTATTACTTTCGACTGGTGTAACATTTCTACGTATTATGTTTTTGAGAGTTTTTTCATCTTGTTTATAATTATTATGTATTTGGTTGCAATAGTATAAGTTAATAGTGTTATGTTTATTTTGATGTAAACCATTATTATTAATATTATCATTATTGTTAGAGCTATTGTTAATTTTGTTGAGATACATTTTAATTTGTTGATCAATAACGGAGTTAGGAAATCCATTATTGACTAGTGTTTGCTTAATGTTGTGTAATTCTTTATAAAATATAGATATATAGGTATAGTTGTCATTCCGTAAACGGTGAGGATAATCCAACAAGATTACCTTAATATAAAATATTAATTGGTAAATCCATATAGAGAGCTCGATGTGTGTTAACCAGAGCGATATGAAGTTTATAAAGGAAAATATACATATATATATATATATATATATATATATATATATATATATATATATATATATGCATGTATGTATGTATTTTTCATAATTTTAATCCAAAAGGCCAAAAACCCGATCCAAATTAATATTAATTACATTAATATTAAAATTGAGCAAGGTGGAGGACTTAATGGAAATCATATTCAAATTACAGAGCCAATTATAAAATAAAACAAATTCCGATGTTCAAATTCGTTGAATGGCCATTTCTACAAGAAATCTTTTAGATTTTTTGAAAACCCCTATTCATTGACTGAGTCGAGAGTTAAAAGTTAAAATCTAATCTTGTCTGGTCGAAAGAAATGGTAGGGGAGAATAAAAAGAAACAGGAAGCAAGTAAAGAAGAAAGTAAAAAGTGGGAAAGGAGTGGTTGACAGGGAAGTAAGCTAAAAAAGAAAAAATCTATTTCCATAGAAACAAGGGAAATTGTTATCAATCGTGTTGAAAAATAAATCATAGCGGTTTTTGGTTTAAA
>JBBBDQ010002007.1:1067500-1192500 GCA_037127315.1 Ascarosepion bandense
TAAAGACCCATTTATTGCAGATTATAAAATGTTCCAACTTGATAATTCATGTTGTCATACACCTTATGTAATAAAGTCGTTGATGAAGAACTGTAGTGTTTGAAGTGTGGCCTGCTCAAAGCCATTGATATATCATAATATAACCTACGTAGAGCGAGTTGAAAGCTAGTGTTCATTATAGAAAGACGAAGAACTCTCTCTTTACTTTTACTATCAAGAAAAATGACAAAATATCCTTCATAAAAAGATTTCTAACTAATTATTTTATTCATCACAGTCAATCAGTTAAGTGCCATTCGTTATACACACTTTGAGCGATCAATGTCTCGAAAGAGACATGACTGACTGGGCAGAAGATTATCCCGCAGTTGGTTGCCATTGCTTTCTGCGGTAGACTGGTTGACGACCAAGGCTATAGAACCCAATCTGTCCTGTTATTTGACTGATATCTAGAGGGGGAAGAGATGGATTATATTATTAAGTAGTAATAATTGGGGGATCAGTTTATTACTTCATAACAATATAAAACTGATCCCCCATTTATGACCAGTAGAAGCCTTAATCATCTTTCCAACTATTATATTCATTCAGTCAGTTGAGTGCCATACGTGATACACGCTTGGGCGATCATGTCTCGAAAGAGACATGACTGACTGGGCAGAAGATTATCCCGCAGTAGGTTGCCATTGCTTTCTGCGGTAGACTGGTTGCCAACCAAGGTTATAGAACCAAATCTGTTCTGTTATTTAACCCATAACTGGAGGGAAGAGATAAATTATATCATTATATTAATAAGTAGTAATTAGTGGGGGGTCAGTTGATTGGTTCATGATAATAGAAAACTGATCCCCCACTTCATGCCCAGTAGAAGTTTTAATTGTTTTCAACTATTATATTCAGTCAGCCAGTTAAGTGCCATACGCGATACACGCTTTGGGCGATCATTTCTCGAAAGGGACATGACTAACTGGGCAGAAGGTTATTACGTAGTAGATTGCCATTGCTTTCTGCAGTAGACTGGTTGCCAGCCAAGGCAATAGAACCCAATCTGTCCTACTATTTAATCCATAACTGGAGGGAAAATACGGATTAATACCTTTCCCAAGGGTATTTGTGCGTAAGTGAGTATAAGTAATCCAACTGGAATTCGAACTCGGCTCCCCGATTTATCGTTCCTTGTTGATATTCACTGCACCAGAACATACATCCTTTATCCGTCTCAAGTCGATCTAATGCTGTATTTCGTACCAATAGAAGCCCCACTAAGTACTGATTTAAATTTATAATGCCCGTTAAATCAATCCCGTTTAAATTTAGCATTTCTTCTATTAATAAAAGCAGTCATACTTTGTTTTGTTTTTTTTAATTTGGATTAAATTGAATAATTAAATAATTAATTAATTAAATAATTAGGATTAAATGGAATAAAGGAAATAAGCTACTGGACAAAATTTAAGGAACGATCTTATTAATATTTGATTGTGAACAAAATATCAACAGAATCAATATTTGGTAAACATACCATTATTTCCAATGACCTCTCCGCATCGACGACCACATGATCTAATTAGTTTCTTGCAAAAATCAGCAGTAATTCCCTCCCATTCGTCTTTCAATAACTCCCATAGGTGATCCTGGTGTTTTGGGTTTCTCTTCTGAGCCCTTTCTTCAATTATCTTCCAAACATTTTCTATTGGATTCAGGTCGGGGCTCTGGGCTGGCCACTTCATTAGGGCGATTCCTTCTTCAAATAAAGCCATGACCTTCTGAGCCTTGTGGCAAGGTGCATTGTCTTGTATGAAAATAAGTGATTCATAAATATTATGGTGTAATCTTGGTACCACATGCTGCTGAAGAAGCCTTTTGTAAATCTCAGCATTGATATTGCCGCCACCAAACTTATCGGCTTTCTTGACACATTGAGAAGACAGTCTTTCACCTGTTCTACGGCGTACATACGTTTTGCCCTCAGAACCAAATATAGTAAACTTGGACTCGTCACTGAAATGAACTGTATCCCATTCTGTGTCAGTCTAAATAACATGTTTTCTTGTATAGTCCAGGCTTGCTCTTTGGTTTTTCTTTGAAATGAGAGGCTTTGAAGCTGGAATTCGGGCATGCGATCCTGCATTGTTTAACCTGCTAGCAACCGTTTTCCTTGAGATCTTATTATCTGTGTCTTCATTAAATTCACGGGCAATTGATGTAGCAGTTTCAAAACGGTTTTTGTAGATATTCTAACAATTCTTCGATCTTCTTTTTGCGATGTTTTTGGAGGTCTGCCGGTTTTTGGTTTTGCATCTAACGTTTTATCTGTTTCATATCTGCTAATTACACGATAAACGACACTTTTAGACCTATGAACAATATCAGAAATTTCTGAAATTGACTTTTTTTCTTGGTAGTTAGCGATATTGAGTATTTTTTCTTCAAAAGAGAGTGTTTTGTGTGTAGAATTTGCCATATAGCTTAAAAATAAAGTCCTAATGATAAATGAATTTTTACTTATTGTTGAAAATCTCTATCAAGTTTTTTAACAATGTAAATTCAAAGTTTATGCAAATTATTAACATCGTTCCTTAACTTTTGTCCAGTAACTTATTTGCTTTGTTCTATTTAATTTTTATAAAAAAATCTATTCTGTAAATTTTTGTAACTTTGTATAATATCTATGCATTCCACCCTAATCTTTATTCGGTAAAAATTTCATTCCTAATCATGCATTACTTTTTAAGTAATACACATATTTATGTCTTTGTTGTTTTCGTTCCTTATATTATGGCCGCTACCGTATATCTTCTCATGAATTCTACAACTCGCATTATTGTCGTGAAACAGTCCAGATACTGTTACTGAAAGCACAACTTCAATATCCTTAGTAAACATTACGCAAATTGATTTTTTGGCAAGAGGCTTCAGTACTTCCGACTTTATTGAATATAGTAAAATGAATATGCGATTGGAGCCAGAAAATTTGATCTGAAACCCGAGTTCATAATTCAGGGGAATTTTGTCTTTGAAAAAGACACGGATCTATTTTTCCTTCATCCGTGGTTTATCGACAGCAGCCAATCTGAGTGACGGACAGTGAATTCAAACCATAGCTTTTTGTGGAAACGTCACGTAACAAGTAGAAAAAATATCCTCAGCGTTTTACATAAATCTGGATAGGTTAAAGTTCTACATGGCGCGTCCCTTCAGCTCGATCATGGCTTTTCACAACTTCCTCGTCGCCCTTAGCCGTCTTTCTATCCTTGTTAACGACGCAACCGTTATTTTGCTATCCATTTTTACAAGCTCGTCGAGTAAGTAGTCTTACCTCTTTTTTTTTTTTTTTTTTTTATGAGCGTTTCACCCCGAGCAAGGCATGTCACTGCCACTACTGCGCGGGGGGCTCTACGTAGAGTGGAGAAAGGATGATTAAATATAGGAAATGTCAGAGGGTGGGTGATAGGCGGGTAGGGATACCGAGAATGGTTAAATATAGGAAATGTCAGAGGGTGGGTGATAGGCGGGAGGGATACCGAGAATGGTTAAATATAGGAAATGTCAGAGGGTGGGTGATAGGTGGGTAAGGATACCGAGAATGGTTAAATATAGGAAATGGCAGAGGGTGGGTGATAGGCGGGTAGGGATACAGAGAATGGTTAAATATAGGGAATGTCAGAGGGTGGGTGATAGGCGGGTAGGGATATCGAGAATGGTTAAATATAGGGAATGTCAGAGGGTGGGTGATAGGCGGGTAGGGATATCGAGAATGGTTAAATATAGGGAATGTCAGAGGGTGGGTGATAGGCGGGTAGGAATACCGAGAATGGTTAAATATAGGAAATGTCAGAGGGTGGGTGATAGGCGGGTAGGGATATCGAGAATGGTTAAATATAGGGAATGTCAGAGGGTGGGTGATAGGCGGGTAGGAATACCGAGAATGGTTAAATATGGGGAATGTCAGAGGGTGGGTGATAGGCGGGTAGGGATACCGAGAATGGTTAAATATAGGAAATGTCAGAGGGTGGGTGATAGGCGGGAGGGATACCGAGAATGTTTAAATATAGGAAATGTCAGAGGGTGGGTGATAGGCGGGTAGGGATATCGAGAATTGTTAAATATAGGGAATGTCAGAGGGTGGGTGATAGGCGGGAGGGATACTGAGAATGGTTAAATATAGGAAATGTCAGAGGGTGGGTGATAGGCGGGAGGGATACCGAGAATGTTTAAATATAGGAAATGTCAGAGGGTGGGTGATAGTCGGGAGGGATACCGAGAATGGTTAAATATAGGAAATGTCAGAGGGTGGGTGATAGGCGGGAGGGATACTGAGAATGGTTAAATATAGGAAATGTCAGAGGGTGGGTGATAGGCGGGAGGGATATCGAGAATGGTTAAATATCGAAAATGTCAGAGGGTGGGTGATAGGCGGGTAAGGATACTGAGAATGGTTAAATATAGGAAATGTCAGAGGGTGGGTGATAGGCGGGTAGGGATATCGAGAATTGTTAAATATAGGGAATGTCAGAGGGTGGGTGATAGGCGGGTAAGGATACCGAGAATGGTTAAATATAGGAAATGTCAGAGGGTGGGTGATAGGCGGGTAGGGATATCGAGAATGGTTAAATATAGGGAATGTCAGAGGGTGGGTGATAGGCGGGAGGGATACCGAGAATGTTTAAATATAGGAAATGTCAGAGGGTGGGTGATAGGCGGGTAGGGATATCGAGAATGGTTAAATATAGGGAATGTCAGAGGGTGGGTGATAGGCGGGTAGGGATACCGAGAATGGTTAAATATAGGGAATGTCAGAGGGTGGGTGATAGGCGGGTAGGGATATCGAGAATGGTTAAATATAGGAAATGTCAGAGGGTGGGTGATAGGCGGGTAGGGATATCGAGAATGGTTAAATATAGGGAATGTCAGAGGGTGGGTGATAGGCGGGTAGGGATACCGAGAATGGTTAAATATAGGAAATGTCAGAGGGTGGGTGATAGGCGGGTAGGAATACCGAGAATGGTTAAATATAGGGAATGTCAGAGGGTGGGTGATAGGCGGGTAGGGATACCGAGAATGTTTAAATATAAGAAATGGCAGAGGGTGGGTGATAGGCGGGTAGGGCTACCGAGAATGGTTAAATATAGGGAATGTCAGAGGGTGGGTGATAGGCGGGTAGGGATATCGAGAATGGTTAAATATAGGGAATGTCAGAGGGTGGGTGATAGGCGGGTAAGGATACCGAGAATGGTTAAATATAGGAAATATCAGAGGGTGGGTGATAGGCGGGTAGGGATATCAAGAATGGTTAAATATAGGAAATGTCAGAGGGTGGGTGATAGGCGGGTAGGGATATCGAGAATGGTTAAATATAGGGAATGTCAGAGGGTGGGTGATAGGCGGGTAGGGATACCGAGAATGGTTAAATATAGGAAATGTCAGAGGGTGGGTGATAGGCGGGTAGGGATATCGAGAATGGTTAAATATAGGGAATGTCAGAGGGTGGGTGATAGGCGGGTAGGGATACCGAGAATGGTTAAATATAGGAAATGTCAGAGGGTGCGTGATAGGCGGGTAGGGATATCGAGAATGGTTAAATATAGGGAATGTCAGAGGGTGGGTGATAGGCGGGTAGGGATACCGAGAATGGTTAAATATAGGAAATGTCAGAGGGTGGGTGATAGGCGGGTAGGAATACCGAGAATGGTTAAATATAGGGAATGTCAGAGGGTGGGTGATAGGCGGGTAGGGCTACCGAGAATGGTTAAATATAGGAAATGTCAGAGGGTGGGTGATAGGCGGGTAGTAATACCGAGAATGGTTAAATATAGGGAATGTCAGAGGGTGGGGTGATAGGCGGGTAGGGATACCGAGAATGGTTAAATATAGGAAATGTCAGAGGGTGGGTGATAGGCGGGTAGGAATACCGAGAATGGTTAAATATAGGAAATGTCAGAGGGTGGGTGATAGGCGGGTAGGGATATCGAGAATGGTTAAATATAGGGAATGTCAGAGGGTGGGTGATAGGCGGGTAGGAATACCGAGAATGGTTAAATATAGGAAATGTCAGAGGGTGGGTGATAGGCGGGTAGAGCATTGAGAATGGTTAAATATAGGAAATGTCAGAGGGTGGGTGATAGGCGGGTAGGAATACCGAGAATGGTTAAATATAGGGAATGCTGGAGGGTGGGTGATAGGCGGGTAGGAATACCGAGAATGGTTAAATATAGGGAATGTCAGAGGGTGGGTGATAGGCGGGTAGGGATACCGGAGAATGGTTAAATATAGGAAATGTCAGAGGGTGGGTGATAGGCGGGTAGGGCTACCGGAGAATGGTTAAATATAGGAAATGTCAGAGGGTGGGTGATAGAGGTAGGAATACCGAGAATGGTTAAATATAGGGAATGTCAGAGGGTGGGTGATAGGCGGGTAGGGATACCGAGAATGGTTAAATATAGGAAATGTCAGAGGGTGGGTGATAGGCGGGTAGGGATATCGAGAATGGTTAAATATAGGAAATGTCAGAGGGTAGATAGGCGGTAGAATATAGAGAATGGTTAAATATAGGGAATGTCAGGATGGTGCAAGATAGGCGGGTAGGGATACCGAGAATGTTTAAATATAAGAAATGGCAGAGGGTGGGTGATAGGCGGGTAGGGATACCGAGAATGGTTAAATATAGGGAATGTCAGAGGGGTGGTGATAAGTGGGTAGGGATATCGAGAAATTTGCTAATATAGGGAATGTCAGAGGGTGGGTGATAGGCGGGTAAGGATACCGAGAATGGTTAAATATAGGAAATATCAGAGGGTGGGTGATAGGCGGGTAGGGATATCAAGAATGGTTAAATATAGGAAATGTCAGAGGTGGGTATAGGCGGGTAGGGATATCGAGAATGGTTAAATATAGGGAATGTCAGGAGGGTGGGTGATAGGCGGGTAGGGATACCGAGAATGGTTAAATATAGGAAATGTCAGAGGGTGGGTGATAGGCGGGTAGGGATATCGAGAATGTAGTTAAATATAGGGAATGTCAGAGGGTGGGTGATAGGCGGGTAGGGATACCGAGAATGGTTAAATATAGGAAATGTCAGAGGGTGGGTGATAGGCGGGTAGGGATATCGAGAATGGTTAAATATAGGGAATGTCAGAGGGTGGGTGATAGGCGGGTAGGGAGCACTATAACGGTTAAATATAGGAAATGTCAGGAGGGTGGGTGATAGGCGTGGGTAGGAATACCGAGAATGGTTAAATATAGGGAATGTCAGAGGGTAGTGGGGATAAGGGTAGGGCTACCGAGAATGGCGGAATATAGGAAATGTCAGAGGGTGGGTGATAGGCGGGTAGGAATACCGAGAATGGTTAAATATAGGGAATGTCAGAGGGTGGGTGATAGGCGGGTAGGGATACCGAGAATGGCTAAATATAGGAAATGTCAGAGGGTGGGTGATAGGCGGGTAGGAATACCGAGAATGGTTAAATAGGAAATGTCAGAGGGTGGGTGATAGGCGGGTAGGGATATCGAGAATGGTTAAATATAGGGAATGTCAGGAGGGTGGGTGATAGGCGGGTAGGAATACCGAGAATGGTTAAATATAGGAAATGTCAGAGGGTGGGTGATAGGCGGTAGGGATATCGAGAATGGTTAAATATAGGAAATGTCAGAGGGTGGGTGATAGGCGGGGAGAATACCGAGAATGGTTAAATATAGGAAATGTCAGAGGGTGGGTGATAGGCGGGTAGGGAATACCGAGAATGGTTAAATATAGGGAATGTCAGAGGGTGGGTGATAGGCGGGTAGGGATATCGAGAATGGTTAAATATAGGGAATGTCAGAGGGTGGGTGGGGATAGGCGGGTAGGGATACCGAGAATGGTTAAATATAGGAAATGTCAGAGGGTGGGTGATAGGCGGGTAGGAATACCGAGAATGGTTAAATATAGGGAATGTCAGAGGGTGGGGTGATAGTGTGGTAGGAATACCGAGAATGGTTAAATATAGGGAATGTCAGAGGGTGGGTGATAGGCGGTAGGGATACTGGAGAATGGTTAAATATAGGAAATGTCAGAGGGTGGGTATTAGGTTAGGATGGTCGAGAATGGTTAAATATAGGAAATGTCAGAGGGTGGGTGATAGGTAGGAATACCGAGAATGGTTAAATATAGGGAATGTCAGAGGGTGGGGTGATAGTGGGTAGGGATACTGAGAATGTTTAAATATAAGAAATGGCAGAGGGTGGGTGATAGGCGGGTAGGGATACCGAGAATGGTTAAATATAGGGAATGTCAGAGGGTGGGTGATAGGCGGGTAGGAGGATTGAGAATGGTTAAATATAGGGAATGTCAGAGGGTGGGTGATAGGCGGGTAAGGATACCGAGAATGGTTAAATATAGTAAATATCAGAGGGTGGGTGATAGGCGGGTAGGGATATCAAGAATGGTTAAATATAGGAAATGTCAGAGGGTGGGTGATAGGCGTGTAGATGTACTGAGAATGGTTAAATATAGGAAATATCAGAGGGTGGGTGATAGGCGGTGGTAGGATAATGAGAATGGTTAAATATAGGAAATGTCAAAGGGTGGGTGATAGGCGGGGTAGTGATATCGAGAATGGTTAAATATAGGGAATGTCAGAGGGTGGGTGATAGGCGGGTAGGCATACCGAGAATGGTTAAATATAGGAAATGTCAGAGGGTGGGTGATAGGCGGGTAGGAATACCGAGAATGATTAAATATAGGAAATGTCAGAGGGTGGGTGATAGGCGGGTAAGGATACCTAGAATGAGGGTTCGGCAGATGAGAGTGTTAAGAGAATAATTGGAAGTTAGTGTGATAGGAGGTGTCTATTGACCCTACATTTAAACACCTGGAGATTGTAACTGTCGGGAAAGCAGAGTTGTGGAAGGGAGTTCCACAGGCGGGAAGCGCGAGAAAAGAAGCTGTTGGAGTAGAAAAGGTTACCAAGCCCACCTTCCTTGTTGTTTGTCCAAGGAATTTAATGTGGTTTTCATGATTCTGAGTATGTGTTCCTTCTGTTGCTATTTTCTTTCAGACTTCCTTGTTGCTTGCTGGCCCCATGCATGGAATTCTCAGTAACCTGCTGTTATTTCTAGTGACTCTTATTTTTTTCTTCAGTTAATCACTTCCATATCAAATAGAAATCCAGGCCTATTGTTTCTAACGAATTACTCTGTTTCTTAGGACGTTGGTTAGTTTTGGAATGCTTCCTTCGCTACTCCTGTGTGTACTTCTGTTTTTTTTATAATCATATCACCCCAAGAAAGGCATTTTACTGCCACTGTTTTACAGGATGTTACATAGGAGGAAAGTTATGAAAAAGAGTGACAGGTTATACGAGTGTGTCAGGAAGTGAATAAGAGAAGGATGACTGTGGCCATAAAGTGAGGGATCAATTTATATATTGATTTTAATGTAGAATTGACCCCCCACTTTATATCCACATTATAATAATATAGAATTTTTTTTTTATAATCATATCGTTCCCAAGCAAGGCATTTTACTGCCACTGTTTTGCAGGGGGTTACATAGGAGGAAAGTTATGAGAAAAAGTGACAGATTATAAGGGGTGTCAGGAAGTGGGTAAGAGAAGGATGACTGTGGCCATAAAGTGAGGGATCAATTTATATATTGATTTAATGTAGTATTGACCCCCCCACTCTATATCCACATTATAATAATATAGAATTTTTTTTTTATAATCATATCGTTCCCAAGCAAGGCATTTTACTGCCACTGTTTTGCAGGGGGTTACATTGGAGGAAAGTTATGAGAAAGAGTGACAGGTTATAAGAGTGTGTCAGGAAGTGAATAAGAGAAGGATGATGATGGCTATAAAGTGAGCGATCAATTTATATATTGATTGTAATGTAGAATTGATCTCCCACTCTATATACACATTATAATAGTATAGAATTCTTTTTTTATATAAAGCAAGGCATTTTACTGCCACTGTTTTGCAGGGGCTTACGTAGGAGGAAAATTATGAGAAAGAGTGACAGGTTATAGGGGGTGTCAGGAAGAGAGTATGAGAAGGATGAGAATACTGATGAAAGTGGAGTGGACGGAGAAGGGAGCATGAGAGAGAGAGAGTGGGTGCAGGTTAGTGAGATAGGAAATGATTATTTACTTTACATTTAAATTCTTGGAGATTGTAGCTGTTGGGGAAGCAAGTAAATGGAAGGAAATTCCACAGGAGGGAAGTGCAAGAAGAGATGCTGATGGAATAGAATTTGCGTTTACAATTTATTGGTTTCACAGTAAAAGGGTGGGACCTAGTTGCTAATCTGGTGGCTCGAGTAAATTTATATATAGGGGGCACCAGTGAGCTAAGTTCATCGGAGCAGAAACCGTGAAAATATTGCGCCGGTGAGAAAGTGACAGTATCTGAGCTGCCAAGTTGGGATCTATTACATAACAGATTCTCCGTTGGATTTTGTCAACGGACACATAGGTGGATAGCATTGCAGCAGTATTCAATGCACGGGCGGATGGTAGATTTATATATGTGCAGGATTGTTGCAAGGGGAAAAACTTCCTGCCCTTACACAGAGAACCAACTTTCTTAACATCGGATTTAACTATGGATTCTATATAGTTATTCCCCTTGAGGTCTGTTGTGAGAGTTAAGCCGAGGAGACGCAGTTTTTTGCTTTCAAGGAGACAAGCCTGATCCATGGTAATGCGGGTAGAAGCTTTCCCGACGGCTACAATTTATCCACTTGACTCCAGCCATTTATATATCACTCCATGTATCTTGTTCTTTTCCTTTCTCTTTACCTTCGCAACTGCCTTTACTCCTGTCTCCATTTCTTCTCTTGCCTTTTCTCTTTCACCCCTTGTAGCTGGTTCGTCTTTCTTTTCACACTCCTCCTGTCTAAATCTTTAACTCTCTTATGTAGCCCCCTGCACAACAGTGAAATGATTACAAAAAAAATTATCCTTTGTAGCTCTTAAAATCATTTGTCGTCTTGCTACCTCTCATTAACATTGCTCCACCATCAATTAGCTCAAGCCTGCCAGGTAGGTTGTGTATGGCTTTCCTAATTTTCACTCTGTCTTTTGAGTATCAATTTCTCCGGGCCTTCTTTCCTCATTATGCGTACCAGATGTGTCAGCTACCTCTTCTTAATATCTAATCTTATTTATAAATGGAACTTTGTGTGTGTGTGTGTGTGTGTGTGTATCCGTTAGCTATAAACTCCGAAACGGCTGAACCGATTCTCTTGAATATTTACGCAGTTGTACTATAAGCGTCTGCGAGTGTTCTTAGCTAGGTTTTGTGTCGAGGTACCCCTGATAAATATCGAAAATCGATAATCGAAAAAATAGGATTATAGAAGGAGTGGTCCGATTTTAATCAAATTTGATACACTCATAGACAAAGACATAAGAAACGATATTCAGAAGTTTAAAGATTGCAGTTCTAACAATAGTGCAGAAAATCGATAATATATATATATATATATATATATATATATATATATATATATATAATATTTATTAATAAATTATAACATTGAAATGTTACAATATCACTACAAAAGTAGCTATTTTGTTTCGACACTTTTTGTGTCTTATCAAGTGATGTGGTTATTTAAGGCAAGATGTTTGTGTGTGTGTCTGTTTATCTGCCTGTGTGTCTGTATTTTTTTTCAGCCCTTTTATTTTAGTTTTTGCTTCGGGTTTGGCCCTAACTAGGTATAATTGTAGTTCTTAGTCTCAGCCATGATGCCATTTACTCAGAGGACTTACTTAGCCTTCAAAATTCAGTTTACGACGAAAAAACTAATTTGATATCGATACCAGGAAATCAATATTTGACTTACATCCATTCATTTTTCTTTCAGTCTACGGTTTCGCTTTAACTGGAAGCAACTATTGCTTTTTAGTCTTTCGTGCCAACGTCCAAAGAGTCTGAGCTCCAGGACCATGGATTAGTTTTACACCCGAGCAACCTGCTAGTGAAGTATAAGCGTTATCACTGTATTCATTTACGCGCATATACCCTTCGGAAACGTATTAATCTACCCCTTCTCCCCAGCTATGGGACAATAGCAGGGTAAATTGTGTTCTATAGCTTTAATTAGCAATCAGTCTATCTCAGAAAGAAATGGCAGCCTACATAAAATAATTTCAAGTTAGTCTTTCGTAATGTTTATATAGTTTTCAGCAAAATTTAATTTTTTTAAGAATAGGTCGTAAGAAACAGAGGAGTAGAAATCGATGAATCAAATTGGATAAATGTAGGTTTATTTTTGTTTTGACTCTGTTGGAACCAATATATATAAATATACTACTGACCTGTGTTTGCATTATGTATATAAAACGCTAAAATCTTTCTTCCTCCACCGAGCGCCCATAGCTTAGATGTAGAATCTCCAACTGATATCAAATCGGTCAGATTATAATCCTGGCTGGAAGCAATCGGATGTCTGACCGTACTGATGAGCTGCGAAACAGGACTGTCTGCGGAAGACTCTCTCTCTCTCTCTATATATATATATATATATATAGATAGATTACTTAGTTGTTGGCCGTAATAAAATTAGATCATTATATTGTAGAACTTTTTAATATTTTTCATTTGTATACAAGTTATTAGGCGACATAGGTTTCTATCATAGGGGTGTCCTCAAGCGATTTTCAATAATTCTTATAATTGCAAATCGCCTGAAGACACCACTGATGGTAGAGATCTAGGTCGCGTAATAACTCGTTTATATATATATATATATATATATATATATATATATATATATATATATCCGCTTTACTATAATAAACAAAAAAAAACATTGTGTATTTAACTGTATTCTAAATGCATAACGGTATTAATTTTAACATACAACGTGTGTTAGAATGTGCAATACCCTGTCTTCATCAGCCGCCGACCAGGGTTGATGTCACGGTTTCGATGGCTGTCGCGAGACCGCCACCCCTGGCGACACTAGCAGAGATTGCTACCAGGCAGGGTATGAAGATAAACTCGTTGATTGTCCCTCTTGTATATACTCATAAAGAAGTAAACAAAACGACCGTTCCTCTTTGCAGTTTGTATCGGCAATGAAATTTCCTGAACGCGTTTGCCGTTATTAACACGCCCGTGAAGGAAGAAAAAATGTTATAGATTAACTCTGTATATTATATATATATATATATATATATATATATATATATATATATATATATACTTTGTAAAAGAAAGACGGAAACTGATGATGGTTCGCCTGAAATAGTCCTATATTTCCGATTTACCATGAAATAACATATCTGCCTTAATTTTTCTTATATTTGCTCTATACGAATTTATATACATATATATTTAGAGCACTCTTAGATAGTTACCCTACCACTGTATGTACAGGATACTTCTTTGGATTCTTCTATGCCCACACTGCATGCTGATATATATATATATATATATATATATATGTGTGTGTGTGTGTGTGTGTGTGTGTGTGTATATATATATATATATATATATATATATATATACGTATGTATCAGTTTACATGCCCATTCAGAGATTGTATCTCTGACACTAATAATAAACCCACTACATTTATTGGTTTTACTACAACCACGCTCTCCCGTAGACTTACCTGTCACCTATCTGACCAGAGTACAATTAAACAACATTTCTCAGAAAAAACATAACCATCTAAGTAATATCAGACAGATTTTCGTCAGCAACACAATAATCCTCACTCATACACACAGTAAAAAGTACCTTCAGATATTGGAGGCCATCTACATTAAATCCAAAAAACCCACACTTAATAAAATCACGTTTAAATCTGGTCATAACGCATTACATTGCATTTAAATATATGGTTCTGTTGTCATTTCGCGCTATCACGCGGTGTGACGTCATAGAACCTCATTGCAAATTTGAGAACTGTGATTGTTATTTTCGGTAATTATTGCCGTTGCTTAGCGGAGTTTTATGTCAACACAATATAAAATCGTCGCTGATGGTGGATGTTATTGTGTTACCGTCTTAATAACCTCTCTGAATATGGCTTATGTGAACTGAAGGCTTAGAACCAACTTAATAAAATTTATCCAAATTTTGGAAAATTTTTGTCTTTATTTTTAACTGAAATTAAAGCCAAAATACGACGTTTAGAACGGCTCATGATTAAACATAATAGACATTCATTGTCTCATATATTTAACAGTATATGTTTAGAAAACAAACACACACACACACACACACACACACACACACACACATATATATATATATATATATATATATATATATAATCCTCTCAAATGTCTTGCGATCATTTTTAACAGCAGGGGTACACTCGTTCTTAATAACAGTTAAAATTTCCACTTCATAATAATTTGTTGGTAATGAATCTTCTTCAATAATAACCAATTTTAATTAATAATTATCTTGTCTTAATGATATATGCTTTATGTCGTGATCAGGACAAAATAAGAGACTGAACAACTATAGGAAATAGAATAATAAAAACAATTGTTTTCCCTATTTTGTTAAAGCTGTTCATCTATGATAATTAGTTATTCAATATTGAAATTGTGAAGGGCATTTCATATTTATGGCAGTAGCAAGAACAATATTACGAGTGAGCTCGTGTCGCCAAAAATGACGGCAAAAATGTTTTTATCAATATGCCGTCTAAAATGACGAGAACTGTATTGATGTACTTACTATTAAAGATTATTATTAAGTAAGAAAAGAAACAAGACAACTCAAACCCCTCAGGAAAAATTTTTTATGGGGTTAATAAAAATTTTTCCTAATTTAGTGTGTTTTGCTTTTTTTGTTCTAACCCCCCTTTTTATGTTGGTATGGTTCCCCCCTATCTTAGTGTATATCTATTTATTTGGTTTTATCTTTAGTGTTTCAGCCTTTGCCCTGACGATCCGTAGTGTGAAACCGCGGTAGGTTTTGGCTCACTTTAGATTTTTGTGTGTCTTTGGTCTACTTTTGTATATCTTCTTTTGTACTTTGTATAGAGCACTTTTTCTTGTGGTTGGTTCCGTTTGGGTTTTTTTTTTCTTTGCTGCGGAGTATTGAATGTTTTGTTCTTGTTCCGCGGGTTTCTTTTTTTTTCTCCCCATTTATACGACGCCTTCGTGCACCGGATTGTAACGGAATTAGGTTCTGTTTGTTAGTGGTTTTTTTGAAGGTTTATTTTAGTATAAATTTACGGCCTACATACTTACAGAGTCTATTTAGTTATTATTTTTATATTTATTTATATATATATATATATATATATATATATATATATATGCATGTGGTGCGGGTATAGAAGAATCCAAAGGAGTATTCTATACATACAGTGGTAGGATAACTCTCTAACAGAGCTCTAAATATATATGTATATAAATACTGTAATAGTTGTTACAATGGTTTACAAATTCATAGTAACACTACACAAAATTTTTCGCGTTTCGAAGCTACCTTTTTTTAGGTGCTTCTCATCGGGTGACGAAGTTGGAATGAAAATTATCGGGTGAAAAACGGTTTATTTGTGGTGAATATGCTTTTTAAGTGAAAGTGGGGTTGGGAGCTTATTTTGATTCTGTTGTTCATATTGTAGTCTTAGAGTTAGGGGTTGGGAGCAGTGGCTTTGTTCAGGACAGGTTTCCTATTTATCTTGTCTGGATGTCGTAGTAGTGACGTCGTTGTTAATGATATGAGTGCTAGACTGCTACGTGATGTCAGTTCTTCAATACGGCTGTGAATGCTGGACGATATAATCGAAAATGAGGACAAAACTGGAAGCGGCCGAAATGTGGTTCTACAGAAGGATGCTGCGGATATCGTGGACTGAGCATGCAAGCAACGATGAGGTGTTGGAAAGAATGGCAACAAAAAGGAAATTGATGCTGAGCACCAGGAAGAGACAACTGAAGTTCCTGAGACATGCAATGAGGAAGGAGAGCCTGGAGAACCTGATACTAACTGGACAGATAGAAGGAAGGAGAGACAGAGGAAGGCAGCGGATAACATATTTGCAGGGCCTGATCAGGTGGATGACGGAACGGGGGTTGCCAGGAGCAACAGGAGCAAACATACTAAGAGCCACAAGGGATAGGGAGACGTGGAGAGCCATGATCGCCTACGTCCTGAAGGGACAGGGCACATAGAAGAAGAAGAAGAAGAAGGTGTGTGATTTTAAGATGGCCTAGTTGTTCGTTTATGGTTCTTAAGGTGCTGCTATTTGGTTTAGAGGAGGATATGGGTTATTTAGTTTTGGGCAGGTCTCTTATTCGTTTAGTTTAGGTTATTTTTTTATTGGGATATATGTTTTTTTGTTTATTTGCAGTGTTGATAGTTTCTTTTATTTTTCTACTCGATGTAACACTAGATTTAATTAACAATAATTACCAACCATACATAAAACCCAACGAATACCCGCTATACATCCACCCAAAGTCAAACCATCCTTCTAGTATAATCAAACATATAAGTTCCTCCATAGAATATAGAATTAGTCAAAACTTGTCCAGTGAAAAAATATTTAACAAACACAAAAGTCTCTACAATGAGTCCTTAAAAAAAGTGGGTACAAAAACCAAGACATCCAATACATAACAAACTATAACCATAACATGAAAAATAGAAATAGAAAAATCATTTGGTACACACCCCCTTTCAACCAAATGAAAAAAAAACAAGCTAGGACAAAAGTTGCTGAACTTAATCAAAAAACATTTCACAACCAATAACCCTCTTAGCAAAATCTTCAACAAAACTACACAAAAACTAAGCTACAGTTGCACAATCTAGAAAAATAAAGGGTTAAATAACGAGAGAGAAAAAAAAGAAACAAACAGCGCACAAGAACAATGCGTCTAGTGCCCGTTGGAAAGAAAAAAACACCCAAGACGAAACCTTAACAGTGAAGTGCTCGATACGAAAGTACGAAAGTAGAGCGAGAATACAACATGAAGAATACAACATGGTGGTGGCTCACTTCTAGACATTTTGGTGTTGTATATATATATATATATATATATATATATATATTTGTATATATATATATACATATATATTTATTTATTTATTTATTTATATGTTGTATATATATATATTTGCTCTGTAACATTTTATTACATGGAGCTCTATTCCTGTATCATTTTTTAATATTAAAATAAAAATTTTAATTTTAATTAGGATCGGGTTTTTGGAATTTACCTTCCTGCTTTTCCCGCTTGGATTAAAGTATCTGAATTACAATATATATATATATATACAGAAAAGAAAGCTCAACACAATTAAAGCGATTATAAATTCTCATTTATTTTGACAAACGGCGTAACGTCTGTATCGACAAATCTGAAAAATTCATATGTTTTACTTGAATTCAGAATATTTAAAAAAAAAAAGAAGCAAAACGCAATTTGCTCAAAGGAATTTACTGTTATTGAGGTTAGGTGAAGGATTGAGAAGTCTACAGCTTAGTATTAAAATGGACCGATCGTAGCGGAAATGTCGTAAATATTAAAAATACGCATACTCCTACACGCGCAATTATACATAAATACACCATGAATGAAAAACATTAAATTTGCAAAACCAACACATGTAAATAAACATTACCACACACAAACAAACGCACACAATCACATACAGAAGAAACCCATATATACAAGCAACATAAACGCAATGAAACAAAAACTAAAATAACCATATAAAAACAAAACAGAAAAAAAAATCAAATACATACTTTAAATAAAATAAATGAAAATAGAACCGAATATGTAAGAAAAATTACAAATAATAAAATATTTAAAATATATATATATATTTTTATAAATACTTTCACGGCTTCTGCTCCGATGAACTTAGATCACTGGTGCCCCCTAAATACGTATTTGAACGAGATACTAGATTAGCAACTAGATCCCACCCTTTTACAGTGAAACCGATAAAATGCAACCGCAACTTCTACTCCAACAGTTTCTTTCCTCGCACTTCCCGACTGTGGAATTGCCTTCCAAACGATTGCTTCCCCACGGCTACAATCTCCAAGAGTTTAAATGTAAGGTCAATAGACACCTCCTAACACACTAACCTGCTCCCATTCTATCAAACACTCTTCCCATCTGCCCAACCCTCACCATCGCTATCCTTACTCATCTGTCACCTTCCTCCTGACATTCCCTATGTCTAACCACTCCTTCTCTTTACCTTCCCCTATGTAGCCCCATGCGCAATAGTGGCAGTGGAATGCCTTGCTTGGGGTGAAATGATTAAAAAAAATAGGTAAATAAAAAAGTAAGAAAATTCATAAAAAATGAAGCTGAATTGGCTAGAGAAAAAATATTAGTGAGTAGGGAGAAAAAACAAATCCCACTAAACAGGTAATTTAACTTTCTTTTATGTCGGCATTTAAAATAACTTTATTTATCTGGTTCAAGAACTGGATTCACTAAATTTAATTATTTTTATTTTTTTCATCTCAGCCAAGTTACATCTTTTTCTAAAGCTAATAATGGTATGTGAATTTTCCTATAATCTTCCATTCAATCTGTGAAGAGAGACCTCTGTCTTTTAATTCCTAGAAATTGTGGTCTGGAATTTAAGGTGGCGCCTAGAGAAAGAGTACTTATGATTATAAAATCTCTGTCACCAAGGCCCGGCAGTATTTCAAAGTATACTTTTCTTTATATTCTCTTGGGAAAATAGTTGCTTGGTATATAACTTTTCAAACATACATATACATCCAACTGGATTTCTTCTTTTTCTTCTATGTGCCCTGTCCTTTCAGAACGTAGGCAAATATAGTTTTCCATGTCTCCCTCTCCCTGGTGGCTCTTAGTACGTTTTTACTGTTACACTATGAAACCCCAGTTCCGTTATCCACCTGCTCAGGTCCTTCAAATATGTTATCCGATGACTTCCTCTGTTTCTTTTTCCCTCTATCTGGCCTGTTAGTATCAGGTTCTCCAAGCCCTTCTTCTTCATTGCATGTCCCAGGAACTTCAGTTGTCTCTTCCTGATGTTCACTATTAAATTTTATTTCGTTGCCATCCTTTCCAAAACCTCCTCATTGCACACATACTCAGTCCATGATATTCACAGCATCCTTCTGTAGAACCACATTTCTGCTGCTTCAAGTTTTTCCTTCATTTTCGATGATATTGTCCAACATTCACTGCACATCACATAGCATTCTGTCAATCTCTTCATTGTTTCTAGGGAATTTTTTCTGTGTCTTAATACTTTACTTAGCCTCTGGAACGCGTCTTTCGCCATGCAAATTCGCCTTCGGGTCTCTGTGTCGCACTTTCTATCTCCTGTTAGAACACTTCCTAGGTACTTACAGTTTTCTTTAATCCTACAATTTCAGGAGGGATTTGTAATTATTTAGTGATTATTATAAAGATAATCTGGTTTTTTTTGTTGTTGTTATTATGAGAATTAATGATGTTCTGGATATTGCTTGTACAAGAATATTAAATGTTTAATGTATTTCTATTCTTTCTTAGTAGGTTGTTAAAATAGAAGATGATGAGTTAAAGTGGAGAAACTTGGGTTTCGTCTTTTCGGGGAGGAATGAAAAACAAAATTGTGTGTGAAAAAAAAATATTTAGAGATTTTTATGAATTTATCCATTGCACCCTGTATATGCCTGCGCCATTGTTGAATAAAAACAAGAGAATATTTTATTTTATCAGTAATTTAGATGCATATTGCATCGTTATTAATTCTGCAAACTTAAGGAAAATACAGCATTTGGCACCCACTTCGACGTTATTTTTTTTATAACGAGGCGTGTTTCTGTTGACCAAAAAGGCAACGATAATATTTGTCAGTGGGTATCTAATAACACTACTCTTAATAGGCCCTACTCTTCCCTTTAAATTCGATAGATTTCTGGGGATTGATATCGAACCAAATGGAAATGAATATAATTGCTGCTGATGACAGAAAGATAACAAGAAAGAGATGAGCGTAATTCTCGAGTTGTTTGCTATCGGGACAAAATGAGTGTTTGATAACGAATAAAAAGAAGTGTTGGGAAAAGAAAGTACAGGAATTTTCTGGAGAAAAAAAAAACAAACAATTCAAAAGAAAAATAAAAAAAAAACATTTATAAAGCAAAATTAAAAATGAAAGAGATAAATGAAGTATTGAAGAAAATAATGAAAGAAATATCGTGAAAAAGGAAGAGGCACGAAGCAAACAAAAAAAAAGGAATGAGATAAAAAGATAAAGAATACAGAAGAAAATGACGGTAAACTTCGTCCAAGAAGAAAATAAAGAGGAACAAGAACAAGAAAAGGAAGAGAACAAGAAAAAAAAGAAAAGAAGAAAAAAAGAAAAGAAGAAGAAGAAAAGAAGAAGAAGAAAAGAAGAAAAAGAAGAAAATAAAGACGAAGAAGAAAAAATAAAGAAGAAGTGGAAGAAAAAAAAGAAAAAGAAGAAAATAAAGAAGAAGAAGAAGAGAACAAGAAAAAAGAAAAGAAGAAGAAAAAGAAGAATAAGAAAAGAAGAAAAAGAAGAATAAGAAAAGAAGAAAAAGAAGAAAATAAAGACGAAGAAGAAAAAAATAAAGAAGAGAAGAATAAAAAGAGGAAAAAAGAAGAAAATAAAGAAGAAGAAGAGAACAAGAAAAAAGAAAAGAAGAATAAGAAAAAGAAAAAGAAGAAAAGAAGAAAAAGAAGAAAATAAAGATGAAGAAGAAAAATAAAGAAGAAGAAGAAAAAAATAAAGAAGAAGAAGAAAAAGAAGAAGAAAATAAAGAAGAAGAGAAAGAAAAAGAGGAAGAAAAAGCACGACGCAAAAGAAAAATGAATGAGATAAAAAAGATAAAGAATACAGAAGAAAATGGCAGAAAATTTCGACCAAGAAGAAAATAAAGAACAAGAAGAGAACAAGAAGAAAAAGAAGAAAAGAAGACGAAAAGAAGAAGAAAAAAAGAAGAAAATAAAGAAGAAGAAAAAGTAGAAAAAGAAGATGAAAGAGTAAAAGGAGAAGAAAAACAAGAAAAACAAGAAGAAGGAAAAGAAGAAAAAGAAGAAAATATTGAAGTAGAAGAAGACAATAAAGAAAAAGAAGAAGAAGAAAAAGAAGAAAATGAAAAAGAAGAAAAAGAAGAAGAAATAAAGAAGAAGAAGGAACAAGCATGAAGCAAAAGGAAAAAGGAAAGAGATAAAAAGAGAAAGAATACAGAAGAAGATGGCGGAAAATTTTGTCCAAGAAGAAGAAAAAGAAAAACAATTATGAAGCAAAAGAAAATCTGAAGGAGATAAAAGATGAAGAATACAGAAGATAATGAAGAAAAATATAGAAGAATAAGAAGTAAGAGAAGAATAAAAAAGAAGAAGAGACATTCATGAAGCAAAACTGAAGGAAATAAATAGGAAAGTAAAGAAGTTAATGAAGGAAAAATCGTGAATGAATAAGTAGGAGAATAACAAGAAGATGATTATTATTATGATGGAAAAAATGATGGAAAAAATGGAAGATGTAAAAAAACGAATGATATGACAGAAAAAGAAGAATGAGTTAACGATGATGAACATGCAAAAAAAATTATTATAGAAGAAGGAGTGTGCGATGGTTGATGCAAAATGAAAGAAATGATTAGTTGGAACAGATTAAAAGAAAAAAAAAGAGAAAAAACTGGAAGAATATGAATTTGGCTATCTAGCAGAAAAATGAAAAATAAGGAATAGAAATTCTACAAGTAGACCGAAGTGGGAAAGCACAAACTTTTTGCTTAGGTTTATTCAAGTTCGGAAAAAACGTAATATTACTCTCAAGAACGTTTGACAAATTATTTTCTTTGGCACAGTTTCTGCTTTTGCGCCAGTCACTGTCCAGTGAATCCAATTTTGTGGATATTGGCATGTTTTCAAATCAACGTCTTCGTTGTAATAAACGGGTCTTTACCTTGGGACGACAGCCACAAATATTAACACTGCTCGATGAATTTATCAGACATATGGAAGCTACAAAATCAGTGTATTGATAGCATATTAGATCCATATTTTATCGCTAATATTTGAATGTCATAACTTTGTAATAAATACATGACGATTAAGCTGGGACATTCACAGAACATGGATAGAGTTTCGGTCTCATTCTAAGCATCCAATATTTATTTCATAATATTCCCGGATAGAATGCGGGCGACAGTTTTATATTTCATCAGATACGGCAGTTAGCAACAGATTTTGGATAAATACACAAGTAACTTACTGCAAGCGTTATTCTGAAGAATAAACTATTTTATTAATCAGAAACAGTCTTCCTTTATATAGTAGCCCTTTTCAAAAATCAGGCGATCATGGGTTTACTCAAGTTCTTTATCTTTGTAATGTCAATAGACACCTCCTAACACACTAACCTGTTCCCATTCTATCAAACACTCTTCCCATCTGCCCAACCCTCATCATCGCTATCCTTACTCATCTGTCACCTTCCTCCTGATATTCCCTATGTCTAACCACTCCTTCTCTTTACCTTCCCCTATGTAGCCCCATGCGCAACAGTGGCAGTGGAATGCCTTGCTTGGGGTGAGAGGATTAAAAAAATAAATAAATAAAAAAATAACCAGTTGTAGTTTTTTTTCTATTCTGTCCAGTATGTCTTCTGCCATTTCTTTACACAAGCTCGTTATGTAATGGTAATCGTAGTGTTAGCCATTTCCCTGTAAGGAAACATTGGGTATTCATTGATCTAGCAGCTGGTACGACTTAAAAAAACACAAGTTTCCAAATTCCAGTAACTGTAGTCGTTCTTTCTGTTATAGGTGGGGTTTCTTTCTGAACATTATTTGAAATTAGTGGAAGGATAATCATGATTTCTTGGAAAAATTTTACTTTTTCATTCTACAAATGACAGTAAACGTCTTCAAACATAAAGTTATTGGATAATAAAATAACGATAACACAGAGTGTAATTTTGTTAAAATATCTATAAAAGTAATGTCCATAAAAGCTATTTTAGTGTAATCTTAAGTTGCGTATGCACAGACCATAACCAAAATACTATACGCTATTTTGTGAGAGATTTTGAAAAAAAAAATTTATTACTGAAAAATCATGGCTCCTGTGTCCATTGTAAACAGAAAAGACCAACTAAGTAATGGCCAAGGGTGTAGAGGCCAGAAATTTCGTTATTAGGTCGCGGCATACGACAACAGACCTACTTATTTTTACTATATTGTACAGTACATACACATATACACACACACACACACACACACACAATTACTGCTACAACCACCAGCTTAAGCTGCTACTGATACGGTAATGCTATAGGCTCTCTCCTCCTACTCTCTCACTCTTTACTAACCCTTCCGTTCGGCAAAGTTGAGAGAAAGGCTGAGGAGAGTAGCGTTTATAGATTATAAAAAGATAGATGGGAAGGAAAAGCTCGTGTAGAGAGTAAGTGTGTTATCTTTCTTCAGTTGCGTAACGGATGAAGGAACTAACAAACTAACTAAGTAAGGAACAAACAGAATTATTATGTGATAGTGTGCAATATGAACATCTTGATTATGTCTTTGTCTACTCGTCTTCTTACAAGTGCTATCTATTTTAGTTGTTGCAGCACGTGGCATTCCTTAAGTAATGTGGTTGATCGTATTTGGAAAGGTTCTTTTGTAGCGTCAATCCACAATGTTCAAAGAACGATGACCTTTGCCCAAATTCTCACGCGTCACCCACACACAAGGCTGTTTTTAAAAATTAAGGTGATTCGAAATATGTCAACTGCTGACATCGCGGAAAATTTATAAAACATAATTTTGAAAACATCAGACAGTCAGTTAAGTGCCATGCGCGATACACGCTTGGGCCATCATGTCACGAAAGAGACATGACTGACTGGGCAGAAGATTATCCCGCAGTAGGTTGCCACTGCTTTCTGCGGTAGACTGGTTGCCGACCAAGGCTATAGAACCCAATCTGTCCTATTATTTAACCCATAATTGGAGGGATGAGACGGATTAATACCTTTCCCAAGGGTATTTGCGCGTAAGTGAATGCAATGAATTCAACTGGAATTCAAACTCGGTTCCCCGATTTCTCGTTCCGAGCCGATATCCACTGCGCCACAACGCACATTATTTTCTAAAATAAATTGAATACATTTAAAAGTCTATTAAATTTATCCTCATAATCTTCTACCTCATCTTTCATTTATATAACACGCGGCATTTACTAACATTTAAGACATTTTTTACAGTGATGACTTAACTCTGTTTTACTAATCACTTGGTTATACTAAGTGAAACACTTCGCGGAGCAAAGGAACAACCCAAAGTCTGGGTTTTAAAGCATTAACAAATACCTTAAAACCCCACCTTTTTGACATTAAATAACCCACACGGGTTGATAAGCCGTTAAACAAAATTCAACCATAAAGATTCAAAGGGTTGATAAATCGTAAAAAATCAAACTTTGAAAACGAACTGACTTTCTAAAACTGTAACGCGTTTTTTTTTTGTTTTTTTTTAGCTGCAGTTGTTAGTTGTTTGCTTATTTTTGCTGAGTTTCGCAACAAAACACCTCAATAAATCTAATTACTTAAAGAAGTATTAAGAAAAAAAACTTGGGCTATTTATTTTATCGGAACCAAAAGAGGTGGAGCTCAGGATCAAACATCAAAAAATGAACGTAGGGGGTCAGGCGGTAATAAATCTGCAGGATCAATCATTATTTTTCATCTTTCCTTGACCTCATTTTGAAAATCATCTCAGTGGCTTGATTAATAAATTACTGCTCTTTCCCAGTCATCAGACTAAAGAGAAATGGCCCAATGACAAATGTGCAGAAGTAGAGACATTGAGCAGGAATAATAAAGCAGACATGCATAAGGAAATAAAAGAACTGACAGGACAAAAAACCTGCTCTTCAACAGGATGTCTAAAATCTAAGGATGGAACAATCATTTTGGAGAAAGAGGAAATACACCAACGATGGGAAAAATATAAAAAAGTTCTTTTCCACGACAAGAGAGAGCAACCAATAATACGCAAAGTTGAGGACGGACCGAAAATATTAAAGTCTGAAGTGGAATCTGCAATAGCCAAACTGAATAGAAACAAAGCAGCTGGACCAGACGGCATAGTCAGAGAGCTGCTGATAGCCCTGGAAGAATTTGGTATAGAAAAAAATTACTAGAATAATAAATGAAATTTATAATAGTGGGATTATACCAGATGACCTCAGCAAGTCTATCTTCATAGCACTACCTAAGAAGGCAGGAGCAAACGAGTGCGAACTCCACAGAACCATCAGTTTAATGAGCCATATAACAAAACTGATCATCCGAACCCTGATGAACAGAGCGAGAAGCATAATCAGGCCAGAGATTGGACAAGAACAGTGTGGTTTCGTTAAAGACACGGGAACAAGGAATGCCATATTTATGATTAGGTTGCTCTCTGAGAGGGCAATACAAATGAAGGACTTACACCTGTGCTTTATTGATTATGCAAAAAGCGTTTGACAAAATACGCTACAAAGAACTGATGGAGATACTCGGCAGCCTTGACATATTTGGGAAAGACTTGAGAGTAATAAAGAATCTTTACTGGTAGCAAACCACTTGCATACGGACAGGTAACGAATTGAGTAGAAATACAAAGATAGAAAGGGGCGTAAGACAGGGATGTGTCTTTTCACCGGATCTATTTAACTTGTACAGCGAGAATATTTTGAGAACCCTAGAAGTTATGCCTGGATTCGTAATCGGTCACAATTTAAACAACGTAAGGTACGCAGATGATACAGTGCTGATAGCAGACACAGAAAGGAAACTACAAGACCCCCTACAGAAGGTAGCTGAAGAAAGTAACAAGAAAGGACGAGAAATAAACTGCACGAAAACCGAAAGCATAGTCATCAGTAAAAATGGCAGCCCAATATGCCAAATACAGGACGAAGATACTAAAACCAAGCAGGTACAAAAATTTAAATACCTGGGAAGTGTTATAACAGAAGACGGAAAGTGCGACACAGAGATCCGAAGGCGAACTGGCATGGCGAAGGAAACATTCCAGAAGTTGAGTAACGTATTAAGAAACAGGACAATTTCGCTAGAAACAAGGAAGAGAGTAATGGATTGCTATGTGCTGTCCGTCCTTCAATATGGCAGTGAATGCTGGACAATATCATCAAAGATGAAGGAAAAACTTGAAGCAACTGAAATGTGGTTGTACAGAAGGATGCGGCAAACATCATGGATCGAGCATGTGAACAATGATGAGGTCTTGGAAATGATGGAAACAAAAAGGAAATTAATACTGAGCATCAGGAAGAGACAGCTGAAGTTCCTGGGACATGCAATGAGGAAGGAGGGCTTGGAGAATCTGATACTAACGGGCTAGATAGAGGGAAAAAGAAACAGAGGAAAGCAACGGGTAACATATTTGAAGGACCTAATCAGGTGGGTGGCGGAACGAGGATTGCATGGTGTAACAGAAGGTGTGCTCAGAGCCACCAGGGATAGGGAAACGTGGAAAGTTTGTTTGTTTGTTTCGAGGTTTAACGACCTATCTATCCTTTATCGGATCATTTTAAGATCATAACCAAAAATTTGGGGGGGTAAGGTTATTTTTATTTTTAAAATATTTTTCTTTTCGAGTATCAAGATTCATTGCGATTTGTTTTTAAGAGCAGGGTCCCCAAGTCCTACCCTTGATATTTAACACATAACTGCAGGGAAGGAACGAATTAATACCTTTCCCAAGGGTACCAGTGTTTCAGTGAATGCAGGGTATTCAGCTGGAATTCGAACTCGGCTCACCGATTTCTATTTCCGAGCAGATATCCACTGCACCACAACGCACATTTGTCAATAAACGCTTCCATCACCTGGTATTCCCAAGCGGTCACCCATCTAAGTACTGACCAGGCTCAACGTTGCTTAACTTCGGTGATCGAGCGAGAACCGGTGTATTCAACGTGATATGACCGTAAGTCGAAACATGGAAAACCCTGATCGCCTACGTCCTGAAGGGACAGGGCACATTGAAGAAGAAGTAATTTTTTCGTCTCCTGCTATTGGTGTGTCTTTTATTTCCTAGCCTCTCTGTAGCTTTTTATTCTTCTAAATCAATAACGAGACTTTGTCAAAATGATTTTTCTTCACCGCACAGACAGCTGCACACTAGAACGATAACAGAGTTCTTATTTTATTGTAGCAACCGGCGATTATATTATATTTTCTCTGATATCAGTTCTTTTTTCTAAAATCGTGTTACTTGAAACCAGTCAGTAATTTTTACGGTTATTTCTGTAAATGACTTTTTTATGATCGAGATTATATATTTTCGGAGAGAATCTTATTATCTCGTGAATAATCTGACCAAAAGCCAGAAACCCTGGTTTTGAAATACAACATTCCTACAGAATACACTCGCGATCAGGCTGTTGTTTTTGGAAATTCTGCAATTAAGTTTTTGTTTTAATGCTCCTTTGTTTTGTTTTGTTTATTCAGGTTGTTACTATGATTATACTGTTTCCGCAAAAGACATTTTTCTTGTTAGTTGCGTCTTAAGTAAATAGTCATGAATTTTAATTTATTCATGTTAGTATATAAATCTTTGAATATTTTTATAATGAAAATCCAGAAAACAAGTGGTCACTTCATTAAACTTAGTAAAAGTACCATGTCGTTTATGCTTAATAAAACATATATATATATATATATATATATATATATATATTTAATCGTTTAACCCCAAGCAAGGCATTCCACTGCCACTATTGCGCTTGGGGCTACATAGGGGAAGGTAAATAGAAAGATCAAAGTGGTTAGATATAGGAAATGTCAGAAGGGGGTGATAGATAGTCTGGAGGATGGGAAGAATGTTTGAAAGAATGGAAGTGAGTTAGTGTGTTAGGATGTGTCTATTGACCTTACATTTAAACTCCTGGAGATTGTAGCCGTCGGGGAAGCAGTCATGTGGAAGGGAATTCCACAGTCGGGAAGTACAAGAAAAGAAACTGTTGGAGTAGAAGTTGCGGTTGCATTTTATCGGTTTCACTGTAAAAGGGTGGGATCTAGTTGCTAATCTAGTATCTCGTGCAAATTCGTATTTAGGGGGCACCAGTGATCTAAGTTCATCGGAGCAGAAGCCGTGAAAGTATTTATAGAATAGACACAGGGAAGCCACGTCGCGCCGGTGAGAGAGAGACTGCAGCCGGTCTGCCAAGTCGGTATTGATCACCTTACAGACTCTGTTGTACTTTGTCAAGGAGCCGGAGGAGAATAGCAGGGGCACCCGACCAGATGTGGCAGCAGTATTCAATACACGGGCGGATGGTAGATTTATATATGTGCAGGATAGTTTCAGATGGAAAAAAAACTTCCGGGCCCTGCACAGAGAACCGACTTTCATAGCAGCGGATTTAGCAATGGATTCGATATAGTCATTCCACTTGAGGTCCGCTGAAAGTGTGAGACCAAGGAGGCGCAGTGTTTTACTCTCAGGTAGGTAAGCCTGGTCCATGCTAATGGGAGGTAGGTGCGATTGTCTATGATGGTTAATTGATAGTAGTTGCGTTTTAGAACCATTAAAATTTACGAGCCATTTCTTACCCCAGTCCACTACGGATTGGAGGTCCTTTTCAAGCTCGGCTGCAAGGTTACCTTTGTCGCCTCCACCAGATTTTTGGTCGAGGCGAGAGTAAACTGTGGTGTCATCGGCGTACATACCTACTTGGGTTCTTATGGAATCAGGGAGATCATTAATGTATATCAGAAAAAGCGTAAGACCTAGAAGAATATAAAACATATGATGAATTTACATAGAAAATACTTACACAACGTCCACCCTCGTCACTTTTATTGATATAGACTAGCAGTTTAGCTCGGTTTCACTCGGGTAGTTTAAGGAATACTAAGAATAAAAAACAAATGATGAATTTACATAGCAAATGCTTACACAACGCCCACCCCCGTCACTTTTATAGGTATAGACTAGCAGTATAGCCCAGTTTCACTCGGGTAGTTTAAGGAATAATAAGAATAAAAAACATATGATGAAATTACATAGCAAATACTTACACAACGCCCACCCCCGTCTCTTTTATCGATATAGATTAGCAGTATAGCCCGGTTTCACTCGGGTAGTTTAAGGTATACTAAGAATAAAAAATATATGATGATTTTACATAGCAAATACTTACACAACGCCCACCGCCGTCACTTTTATAGGTATAGACTAGCAGTTTAGCCCGGTTTCACTCGGGTAGTTTAAGGAATAATAAGAATAAAAAACATATGATGAATTTACATAGCAAATACTTACACAACGTCCACCCTCGTCACTTTTATAGATATAGATAACAATGTAGAATGTCTATTGGATTAGGGTGGGAGGGGCAACATATATAGATACAGATAATATAAAGTTGGGTGATCTATTCTATATTAAAATCAATACATAAACTAATCCCTGACTTTGTGGGGTTATAAACCATATTTTCTTACCCCTAATTTTGGCTTTTTTAAAAAATTTCTAGGTGTCGTTAGCTTTCTAAACTTTTGATCTACATTTTGATCACTTTTATATATATATATATAAGTGAGATTGTAAAAATTATATTCGTGTCGAAAAACCTTCATCGAAAACTATCGAAAGAAGGAAAAAAATGGTTTTAAAAAAAGAAAGAGCTTAGTACATGAACGTCAGTCAAAGGAATTCGGATCGAGATCAGCTCGAAGCCGAAAGACAAAAACCCGATACGAGTAATCAACTAACAGGAATCGCTCAATACAGAGGTAGAGCGAAATAAATAAATAAACGCCTAATGAGCCAGACGGACCTACCTAGGTTTCACCTAAACGGATCGTCAGGGAAGGCTGGTTTTACATAAACGGATCGTCAGGGAGTCAGCTTTCCCTCACGATCCGTTTAGGTGATATATATGACATGCTTTGACCTCTCAGCCATGGTGTTCCAGATGACACAGCAAAGCCCGAATAATGCTTTTAAACACAGATTTTTTCTCGAAATTTGCATCTATGCCATTCGTTTCTTATTCTAACGTTAAAAAACCAATTAGGAATGTTTTTTTTATTTATTAAGCAAACATATCTATAAAAATACGCTCAGAACTTTTTCAGTGTGTTATGGTACCATCTACTAGGAATGTAATCTTCCTCTGGATATCTCTCCATCTATGTATCTGTCATCGCACCTGCTTTCTATTGTTCCTTTCTAACTAGTCTGTACTCCTCACTCTTTTCTAATTAATCATTTTACATTTATGTAGCCCCCTGCGATCAGTGGCGTTTCCACCTTGCTCGGGGTGAAATGATTAAAAAAAAATATATATATATATAAGTTACTTGCGTGACTTTCCAAGAGGCAGTATCATAATAAGCAGTACCGTAGATCGGCAGTACAGCAGTTAATAGCAGTCCAGTACGGCAGTGTCCTAATATTCTTCGGATTTACTTCTTCTTTAACAGTTTTTTTAATTACCCTGTTTCTTGTTATACTAATAAACTGTTTTGAACCTACCTCCTGTGTTCCGTGTTTTATTTTCGACCAAACCAGACGCTACAACTTTGCAGCGAAGTTTCACCACAACTACACAACAATTTGGCGACGAGTATCCACAACAATTTGGCGACGAAAACCTACAACCCTATAGTTACGGTGATAAAGTGCTCAGAAAAGCAGCTTGGCAATAACTGACCACGACCTGTTTATCGCATACACATTCAGTTATAACGTTCTCACTCACTTCAGTTGTTTATAAAAGCGCTTGGAAAACGTGTAAAGTCGTCTCACCACACCACAGGATTTCGAACAATGACCATGGGTTGTAGTTTTTGCCTAAGTCTCACCAGATCTATGGTCCCCAGTTTACGAAATCCTACGATTTCTTCCTCTTGCGAAAAATCAAATTCCACGAGAAAGGAATAAGAATTTAATATGTCGAGACGCATCAGCTACGCTCTATAAAATAAAGGAAGTAACAGGAATGTTTCCAGCAATGGAAACGGCGTTGTATAAAGTTTTATATATTTATATTTTATCGATTGCAAGCTAACTTAGAAAGCTAAGAATAGTGGTATCGATTTCACTTTCTGGATTTCCTGATTATATTTCACGAGAATTCTCCAGTTTTCACGTCATCAGACGATGTTTTAACATGAAACAGCGGGATTTGAATTATTTTTAACAGATAGAAAGAAAACATTTGTCTCTATGTGCTTCTTTACGATTGGAAATTTCTGTTTTGCCTTCATAAGTCATACAATAATTAACCCAGGTTTTTCTTTTAGATTTTTCTACCTGATATTAACCTTATTAAGCAGGTTAGAGATTAAGTTAGAAAGGTTAACTATTTTAAGTGGGTAGCGAGTTCGATTCACACATGGTTTTCGAAACTTGGGGCCTTGAAGCAAACCAAGATAAGCCGAGTAAATATTAAAAGATTCAAAACTGGATAAGAATTATCGCGCTACTATGGTTAACGTTTTCTACTAGTGAATACGAGAAAATCTCTTTAAATATTAAGAAGAGACTTGAAGGAAGTAATTGTTTTATACAGAAAAATAATGAGAATGTCATGCACTAAATATTTGAACAATATCGCATTTACAGGGACAATGGAAACGAAAAGGAGACATAATTAACATCAAGAAGGGATAACTGAAATTTGTAAGGCGTATACACTACCGGCCATAATTATTAGTCGACCCCAGTGTTTTAAAAATAATGATGTATTTCATATTATTTTTTATTATTTATTGCCAAGTGAATAATTGTAAATGAAAATAGAATGGTTCTTTTGCTAATACTGCACAATAACATGTGCATCAAATGAATTTATATTAATATTTAATAATTACTTATATTGCAATTTCATCAATGAAAGAATGATGAAAATTTAGGGTGATTCAGATGAGTTCACCTTTGCTTCCTTGCCTTGTAAAATTTTTCAAAGTAATAATAACAAAAGAACCATTCTATTTTCAATTAGAATTATCCACTTGGCAATAAATACTAAAAATAGTATGAAATACATCATTTCTTTTAAAAAAAAATTGGGTGGCCTTATAATTATGGCCGGTAGTGCATATATAGATATATAGCAAATCTACAGAATGCGATGGATAAATTGTCGCTATTTGCCTCGTATTTTAATTTAGCAATGAATACTAAAAATAGTATGAAATACACAATTTCTCTAAAAAAAAAACTGCAGTGGCCTAATAATTATGGCCTTAGTGTGTATAGTGTGGCATATTTTACCTGAGAGTGTTAAAGTTGAGACAAATTAGAAATATAGCTCATTTGAATGTTTTTCATTAGAAAGAGTGTTAAAGTAGCGAGACGCTTGCAACCTGTCGTCTGTGGGAAATGTTTGTTAGGGGAAAACCAATTTATCAACAACAAGGCTGAATGAATGCTTTTGTATTCTATTAAAATAATGATGTATTTCATACTATTTTTTAGTATTTATTGCCAAGTGAATAATTGTAAATGAAAATAGAATGGTTCTTTTGTTAATATTGCACAATAACATGTGCATCAAATGAATTTATAAATATTTAATAATTACCTATATTGCAGTTTCATCAATGAAAGAACGAAGAAAATTTAGGGTGATTCAGATGAGTTCATCTTTTCTTCCTTGAATTGTAAAATTTTGCAAAGTGATAATGACAAAAGAACCATTCTATTTTTATTTAGAATTATCCACTTGGCAATAAATACTAAAATATTATGAAATACATCATTTCTTTTTAAAAATGCGGTGGCCTAATAATTATGACCGGTAGTGCATATATATATATATATATATATATATATATATATAAAATCTACAGAGTGCGATGGATAATTGTCGCTATTTGCCTTGTATTTTCATTTAGCAATAAATACTAAAAATAGTATGAAATACATAATTTCTCTAAAAAAAATAAATGCGGTGGCCTAATAATCATGGCCGTTAGTGTGCGTAGTGTGGAATATTTTACCTGAGAGTCTTAAAGTTGAGACCAAATAGAAATATAGCTCGTTTGAAAGGTTTTCATTAGAGAGAGTGTTAAATTAGCGAGAGGCTTGCAATCTATGGTCTGTGGGAAATGTTTGTTAGGGGAAAACCTATTTATCACACACAAGGCTGAATAGAAGAGACTTGCTTGATCCATGCTTATGAGTGTCAGGAGAGATTGACTGTGATGGTTGACAGTAATTTCGTTTTAGAAGCATTGAAATTTACGAATAAAGATAATGAGTATATCAGGGGTCGAACATACAAGCAACAATTAGGTTTTAGAGAAAATGTAAAAACAGGAACTCGCACTTTACAACATGAAAAGGCAGTTGAAATTTCTAGTGCACAGAACAATTAATGAGTGCTTGAACATTCTGATACTCACGGGGCAGATTGCGTACGAAGTGATTCAGAAAAACGCAACGTTTAACATACTTGAGAGGCTTGAGAGGAGAGATAACAGGGAAGAGTTTGATAAGAAAAACAAAAAGAGAAAAATTATCACAAGTGACAAGGAAGATGTGAAGGGCTATGAACGCCTACATCGTGAAGAGGCACATAGCATGAAAGATTATTGTTGACTGTTTTTAATGCATAGCTAGTTCAAACATCACCAGGTTCATCATTATTGTAACCTCTTAAACAATTAAGTGATTAATGACAATAGTCAGTCAAGTGCCATACGTGATACACGCTTTGGGCGATCATGTCTCGAAAGAGACATGACAGACTAGGCAGAAGATTATCCCACAGTAGGTTGCCATTGCTTTCTGCGGTAGACTGGTTGCCGACCAAGGCTATAGAACCCAATCTGTCCTGTTATTTAACTCATGGCTAGATGGGGAAGATATCTACTATATTAATAAGTAGTTATTAGTGGGGGATCAGTTTATTACTTCATAACAATATAAAACTGAACCCCCACTTTATGACAAGTAGAAGCCTCAATCATCTTTCCAACTATTATATTCAGTCAGTCAGTCAAGTGCCATACGTGATACACGCTTTGGGCGATCATGTCTCGAAAGAGACATGACAGACTAGGCAGAAGATTATCCCACAGTAGGTTGCCATTTGCTTTCTGCGGTAGACTGGTTGCCGACCAAGTCTATAGAACCCAATCTGTCCTGTTATTTGACTCAAAGCTTGAGGGAGAAGATATGTATTATATTATTAAGTAGTAATTAGTGGGAGATCAGTTTATTACTTTTTAACAATAGAAAACAGGTCCCCCACCTAATGCCCAGTAGAAGTTTTAATCGTTTTCAACTATTATATTCAGTCAGTTAAGTGCCATACGTGGTACATACTTTGGGCGATCATGTCTCGAAAGAGACATGATTGACTGGGCAGAAGATTATCCCGCAGTAGGTTGCCATTGCTATCTCTGTTAGACTGGTTGCTAGCGAAGGCTATAAAACCCAATTTGTCCTGTTATTTAACCCATAACTGGAGGAAAGAGACGGACTGATACCTTTCCCAAGGGTGTTTGTGTGTAAGTGAATGGGAGGAATTAAACTGGAATTCGAACTCGGCTCCCCGATTTCTCGTTCCGAGTCGATATCTACTGAACCACAACTCACATCCTAAATAACAATAACGGGCTTTATTTTTTTTTTTTAATCATATCACCCCGAGCAAGGCGGTAACGCCACTGAAGCGCAGGGGGCTATGTAGGAGTGAAAAGATTGGAAAAGAGAAAGCCGGAAACTACATCCTAAACAAGGAACAAGGGATGAGCCTCTTAACCTGTTCAATAGACGTGGGTGGAGTGTGAACCGGGCGATAGATAGATCTATCTACTCCAACTGGAAAAAAAGTGAGAAGATTGGTAAAGAGAAAGCCGGAGACCACATCCTAAACAAGGAACAAAGGATGAGCTCTCTTCAACTGTTCAATAGACGTGGGTGGAGTGTGAACCGGGCGATAGTTTAGTCTATCTACTCTAATTGAAAAAAAAAAAGAAAAGGATGAAAAGATTGGAAAAGAGAAAGCCGGAGACCACATCCTAAACAAGGAACAAGGGGTGAGCCTCTTCACCTGTTCAATAGACGTGGGTGGAGTGTGAACAGGACGATAGTTTAGTCTATCTATTCCAATTAGTCTATCTACTCCAATTTTCTAGCCTATTAGTAATTGTCTCACTAGAGATGGTTTCTTGGCAATGCAAACTAACTCAACAAGTATTGTTGGTCACTTTATCTAGTTCGATTTAATTATTTCCCCCAAGGAAATGTTTTCAGAAGTGTTCCACCTATCTTAGATACAACTCGAATAAATCAAATGTTTCAGAGATTTCCTCTAACCCAGTAGGTAAATTGATCAAATTACCTGCTACCTAAAATAATAAATCAGTTCTTTCTAATCCTACTCCGATCTTCCAGAAACATGACATAGGTAAACGGAAATCTATTAATCACATTTAACATTTGATAAAGACGCATTTGCTTAGATATAATCAGTTTACTCTCAATATATGAGTGGACGACATAAATACAAGGCATTGTTGTCCAAATGCACAGCTTTAATAATCAAATTTCGAAAAGAAACTGACCATTGGTAATTGTAATTTAACTCCTCTAAGACAAAAGTGCATTTTATTAATCGTCTGATAGAACCCCTTCCGGTTTCCCATCAACACGGCTTGTGCCAGCCTCCGGGATAATTATTCGCTATGCCTTCTAAAGCTGAAGTTTTCCAATGACATGAAGTGGAAAGATTATATCGATTCGATTGAAATCTTTGCTGTTAATAAAGTTGCTTTTCTGTCGTGCTAGACAATTTTCCTTCACCAGAATCTATCTATATATATATAAAAGGCAATCTGTGAGTCTGTGTGACTGTTCCCTATGCACGCCATTCAAACTTTCTAGGGACACATATCTACAGGGAAGCCAAGTCGACACATGCCTGTTGAGTTTAAGTTCAGCAATTTTCCCTTTCGCACTTTTTGGCCAATGGAGCCGATTGTTTACATTTGCTCCGTAAAACATCTAAGATCTAAGATGGCTGCTAAATTACGTCACAGAAATCAAATCGCACGTGTCAAACACGACTAATATATATTTGTTTATTAAAAAGAATGAACCTTTATATTTAATATTTATTCCGACGTTTTAAAAATTCATTTGGTCAACAACAAAAAATGTGAGTATTTGTCCCCGTAATTTTGAAACAAAAGAAATATTTAATAAAGAAAAAGTGTTTTTCAAACAAAAACAATATATTTATATATATAAAAAGGGCCAGTGGTTAATTTAATTGTTTAAATCTTTTGTTTTCAGATTTAATATTTCATTCTTCAGAAAATAAAGTTAAAAAAAAGTTTTTTTTCGCAGAATATTTCATGCAGGAAATCAACTGTCTTTAAATTGTGTGGCATTAATGCAACTTGTTCTCCTAAATTTAAATATCTACATTTTTAAATATTCTTCGAAAATTTCTGAACTACGAGTGTTATATTTTTTATTTTCTAATTTCAGTAACAAAAATAAATAGTTTTTATTTTTATATTAATTCATTTAATCAACAAAAGGTAAATATTTTCCCCCATAATTTTGAAACAAAAACAAACGCAATTCAGGTTGCTTTAAAATTTCCATCTACTCCTCTCATTGGCATCTTCTACTACTAAAATGTTCTTAGTTGCACGGGTAACGCCGGGTTATAATGCTAGTTTTACATATTTACATGACTACCATTCGTCCATGCATTAAATATTTCTGTCATGTATGGCCTGGTTCTCCCACGATACATTTAGATATCCTTGATAAAATCCAATGAAAAATCGACAAAGTAATTAATCCTGGTCTGACATCTGAAATCCAGTCACAACTGCCGTAGTGGAACTTCTCTATGGACTATTTTCATGGTAAATCTTCTGATGAACTCTGTTTCCTAAACGATGAATTTAAGCGCATTAAAGTCGACATGGCTAGATGTAACCGTAAGTTCTATGATAACAGTTTCCTCGCACCTTTCGATTGTTGAAATCACTTCGGGGTTCTTGCTTTCCAATTAAGTTAGATTTTCAGAAATTTAAACATGTTCTATCCAAAGTATCCACAGCATACTTTTGTAGAGCCACATATCGATTCAAGTCTCTCATGGTTGAGGAGATTGTCCAGTATTCATTGCCATATTGGTTCTCCAACGATAATGATCGTGTGTAGGATAAAGAGAAACACAGCTTCAGTAATGGCAACTTCACGCGGTGTAATGTTCAGCAAGCTTGTCTCGCTAGAACCTTTTTTTCTAATCATCTCACCCCAAGCAAGGCATTCCACTGCCACTATTGCGCATGGGGCTACATAGGGGAAGGTAAAGAGAAGGAGTGGTTAGACATAGGGAATGTCAGGAGGAATGGGAGCAGGTTGATGTGTTAGGAGGTGTCTGTTGACCTTACATTTAAACTCCTGGAGATTGTATCGCGTGGAAGGGAATTCCACAGTCAGGAAGTGCGAGGAAAGAAACTGTTGGAGTAGAAGTTGCGGTTGCATTTTATCGGTTTCACTGTAAAAGGGTGGGATCTAGTTGCTAATCTAGTATCTCGTGCAAATTCGTATTTAGGGAGCACCAGTGATTTAATTTCATCGGAGCAGAAGAATTAAAAAAATTAAAAATGAGGAGTGAGGTCGATCCTCACTGGGTACCCCATACTTTCGGCCTTGTGCCACATCTCAGCGGCGCTTAGAAAACCAACTATTCAGCTTCAGTAATGGCACCTCCACGCGGTGTAATATTCAGCAAGCTTGTCTCGCTAACACCTATTACAAATGAGGAGTATGGTCGATCTTATATTCTACAGATTGTGGCTTCCAATGACAAATCTTGGTCTGACTTCTGAGGCTGTCAAAATTGTCTCATTGTAAAGTTGAAAAGATCTGGTAAGAAGACACATCCTTGTCTTACACAGCTTTCTATCTTTGTATATATGCTGAACTAGTTTCATGACTATACTATGACGGTTTTTTGATTACTCTAATGTCTTTCACGATCATGCTACCGATCATTTTTTTTAATCATTTCACCCCGAGCAAGGCGGAAACGCCACTGATGTGCAGGGGGTTACATAAATGTAAAAAGATTAATTAGAAAAGAGTGAGGAGTACAAACTAGTTAGAAAGGAACAACAGAAAGCTGAGAAAGCAGGTGCGATGACAGATACATAGGTGGAGAGAAAGGGAAGGTTATACAGGGGAGGGGAGAGAGCTAGAGTCCAGTGGTTAGTAGATGAGTATTGACTTTGCATTTAAATTTCTGGGGGTTGTAGCAGTCAGGAAAGTAAGAATACGGGAGTGAGTTCCACAGGCGGGAAGTGCGAGAGAGGAAGCTGCAGGAGTAGAATTGTCGTCTGCATTTGGCTAACCTGACTGTGAATGAGTGGGACCCAGTTGCCAGTCTGGTTGCACGGGTAAACACCTGTTGAGGAGGCATCAGTGACTTAAATTCATTCGAGCAGAAGCCATGAAAGTATTTATAGAACAGACAAAGGGAGGCCACATTTCGACGATGGGGAAGTGGCTGCAGTCGAGTCGCCAGATCAGTACCTATCACATTACAGACTCTCCTTTGGAGCTTGTCAATAACACTGCAAGTCTTTTTTGGCGTACTTTGGCGAATGTCTTTGTGTAGTCTTTTAAACACAGGTATCGCCCCTTCTGATAAAATCTTATTTTCTTTGCGCATGCATGTAATATGTCCCCAGTGTTAGAAGGGATGGAACAATCGTAAAAAAAAAAAAGGAAACGTTGATGAAATCTAAAATAAAATTTAAAATATCTTTATCAGTAGAGCCTGAAGTCAGAGAGAAAAATTATATCAAGTTATATCAAGACGAAAATTGGTATGAAAAACTGATGCCAATTTTGACAAAAGAAAATAGTAACTAGCCAAAGAGACTCTCCAAATCAATGAAAGAAAATGCGTTACTTTGTGAGTTTTTCATTCAGACTCACCAAACCCTTCAAGAGAAAAAAAATAACCTCCCAGATCGTTGCAGTAATTATTTCAGCTGACCAAATGGTAAAGAAAAACGAAAATTGCAAAATTAGGGGGAAAATACAGTATTTTGTTTGGAAGTGAGAAAATATAGAACTGGTTGATAGTTGTTTGTCTGTAAGAATTAGAAGCCAATGAAAAAGAGCAACACAACTAGACTGAAGGTTAAAGAGCCACTCATGGTAGGGGGTTAGAAAATAAGAGACACTTTTTCTTGCAGATATATGGAGAAGATAAGTGTTGACTCTGGACTGGAACAGGTCAAGATATTAGTGATCGGGAAAGTATAACCTTGGCAGTCGGTTCCACAAAGTAGCGGTTCGTGTAAGAAGCTCGGATGGAAATTACATATCATCAATAGAATACCTATATTTCAGCGACACAATACGGTGGTTCACTGCAACCTGCGTAGCAGGGCGGGTATAAGCCTTTGTAGTTAAGAAAACCAATTTTTAATTTATAAGTCATAAAGGATCATGAATAATAAATAGAACATTGCATTCAGTTAAATTTTAAAGAATTTTTTTTGGGTAGGACTACAGATAAACTGCGAGAAAACTGAATGCATGGTCATCAGCTAAAAGGGCAGCCCAATATTCCAATTACAGGCGAGGGAGTCTAAAATTAAGCAGGTAAAGAAATTTAAATACCTAGGAAGTGTCCTAAAAGAAGACGGAATGTGCGACAGAGAGATCCGAAAGCGAATTGGCATGACGAAAGAAGCATTCCCGAAGTTGAGTAAAGTATTAAGAAACAGGACAATTTCACTAGAACTAAAGAGGAGAGTACTGCATTGCTATGTGATGTCGGTTCTTCAATATGGCAGTGAATGTTGGACAATATCATCGAAGATGAAGGAAAAACTTGAATCAACTGAAATGTGGTTCTACAGAAGGATGCTGTGGATATCATGGACCGAGCATGTGAGCAATGACAAGAATTTGGAAAGGATGGAAACGAAAAGGAAATTAATACTGAGCATCAGGAAGAGACAACTGAAGTTTCTAAGAGATGTAATGAGGAAGGAAGGCTTTGAGAACCTGTTACTGACAGGCCAGATAGATGGAAAAAGAGACAGGGAAAGGAGTGGATAACATTATTATCTTTCAACGACATCACCATCAAGTATATCAGACGATATGAACGGATCCTACACAAAATTAATAGACAAAACTAGACTATATTATTCAATGAAACCTGCATTAATGAAAAAATGCTGCCAAAATACACACATAATATATATATATATATATATATATATATATATATATATATATATAAGTTGAAAACCTGGCATTCACTTTGGCACAAATATCCTTGGGAAATGTATTAATCCGTTTCTTCCTTCCAGTTATGGGTAAAATAACAGAAAACATTGGGTTCTATAGCCTTGGCTGGCAACAAGTCTCCCGCAAAAATTAATTTTAGCCTACTGCTGGATAATCTTTCGCCCAGTTAGTCATGTCTCGAAAGAGACATGATCACCCAAGCATGTAATACGTATGACGCTTAACTGACTGCAGAGGTAGAATCGCCGAACAGATCTGTCTGCGGATGACTACACACACACACACACACACACAAACATATATACATATATATATATATATATATATATATATATATATTCTGTTACGCACAAGGCATTGGATTCTTTTGTGTTTTTTTTTTCTTATGTCTTAATGTAAGATACACAAAAGTAGATACATCTAAACTTATTTATAAATGGAACTTTGTCTCTGTGTGTGTGTGCGTATGTGTGTGTGTGTGTCCGTTACCTACAGACTCCGAAACAGCTGAACCAATTTTCTTGAAAATTTAAACAGTTGTACTATACGCGCCTGCGAGTGTTCTTGGCTAGGTTTTGTGTAAAGCTACCTCCAATAAATATCGAAAATCGATAATCGAAAAAATCGGGTTAAGGAAGGAGTGGTCCAATTTTAATCAAATTTGATACACTCATAGACAAAGACATAAAAAACGATATTCAGAAGTTTCAAGGTTGCAGTTCTTACAATAGTGCAGAAAATCGATAATATATATATATATATATATATATATATATATATATATATATATATATATAAAAGCAAGATGTTTGTGTGTGTGTCTGTATGTCTGCCTGTATGTTTGTATTTTTTCAGCCCTTTTATTTTAATTTTTGCTTCGGGTTTGGCTCTAAGTAGGTAGAATTGTAGTTCTTAGTCTCAGCCATGATACCATTTACTCAGAAGACTTATTTAGCCTTCAAAATTCAGTTTACGACGAAAAACTTATTTGATATCGATAGCAGGAAAGCAAATTTTGACTTACATCAATTAATTTTTCTTTCACTCTACGGTTTCGCTTTAACTGGAAACAACTATTGCTTTTTACTCTTTCGTGCCAACGTCCAAAGAGTCTGATCTCCAGGACCATGGATTAGTTTTAAAGCTTTCATTACACCCGAGCAACGCTGCGCTATACTGCTAGTCATATAAATTATCGATATAAATATTTTACCGTCATTTTTTATGTTACGGACTCACTCGTTTCTAAATAAACATACAAAACATTTTATTGCTCTTTTTCCATAATAGGTTTCAACCCCTTATTCACCTTCATCCTCTTCTTGTTTATTGCTCTTCTTCTTCCTCCTTATTATTATTGTTGTTGCTGTTACTGTTGTTTTCTTGTTGCTATCAAGATAGATTTGTTTAAAATCAAGAGTCGTCTGCCAAAATAGATTTCTTGTATAACCAAAAACAGCTTCACCGAGACTGCCAATTTCCCTTGCTCAAATGAAATTTCAATTCACCAGCTAAAACAAAAAAAAAATGACTGATTTGCCCGATCTCAAGCATTTTTTTCGAAACTGAGTTAGCGCATTATACATCCAACAATCTATGATAATAACCTCTGCGTTTGTTCAAATGATTATCTAATCACTGAGTCTATGTTGGTTTTCTGAACGAATTTCTGTAAGAAAACGAGCTCATGGTTGGGGATAAGAATGTAATAACTTTTTTCAAACGTCATCATTTCCACGCCTCACCGTTCCGTTTAAATCAGTAATCAATTAACGTCTATTACGAAATCCCTATATCTCCAAAAACATCTTCGCTAATTCATTTTCAGTTTTTTTTATCCATATATAAAGAATTTGAAATATATATTTTACTAGCATCATAGCCCGGCGTTGCCCGTGCAACTCAGAAAAGCTTTTAATAGTAGGAGAAGATGCCAATGAAAGGAGGAGATGGAAATCATTTACAGACAGCTGATTTCCTGCATGAAATATTTAGCGGAAAAAAAAGCTATTTTTTTAAAATTTATTTTCTGAAGTATGAAATATTAAATCTGAAAAAAAAAAAAATTAAATAATTAAATTAACCATTGGCATTTTTTTTTTTCATATTTTATTTTGGTTTAAAAAAACAATTTTAAAAAAAATATTTCTTTTGTTTTAAAATTACGGAGAAAATATTCACATTTTTTGTTGACCAAATGAATTTTTAAAACGTCGGAATAAAAATTAAATATAAAGGTTCATTTTTTTAATAAAAAATATTTTAGTCCCGTTTGACACGTGTGATTTGATTTCTGTGACGTAATTCAGCAACCACCTTAGATCTTAGATGTTTTACGGAGCAAATGTAAACAATCGGTCCCATTGACCAAAACGTGCGAAAGGGAAAATTACTGAACTTAAACTCAAAAAGTATGTGCCTGACTTCCCTGTAGATATGCGTCCCTAGAAAGTTTGAATGGCGTAGCTTAAAAAATGTAGGCGTGCATAGAGAACAGTCACACACAGACTTACAGATTGCCTTTTATATATATAGATAATCCATAGAATTTAGATTGAAATTTTTATACCTAACCAATGTTCTATACGGGTATTGTCTTCATTTTGGTTGATGTTATGACAACACGGATGTGTGTTGTATCGCAGTGGATATCGGCTCGGAATGCGAAATCGGCGAACCGAGTTCGAATTCCGGCTGAATTTGGTGCATTCACTTACGCGCAAATACCCTTGGGAAAGGTATTTTACCAAAAGGATATAGACAAGGTTTGATCGAAAAGTATCCAGGTATTGAAAATTAATGAAAAATAAAATTTCCTAAACTGGCTAAGTATACAAAATAATGTAGTATGGGAACCAGTAAAAGAAAACCAATTACGAGCATCCAGATTGTAATACAGTCAGTCAGTTAAGTGCCATACGTGATACACGCTTGGGGGATCATATCTCGAAAGAGACATGACTGACTGGGCAGAAAATTATCCCGCAGTAGGTTGCCATTGCTTTCTGCGGTAGACTGGTTGCCGACCAAGGCTAAAGAACCCAATCTGTCTTGTTATTTGACTCATGACTAGATGGGGAAGATATGTACTATATTATTAAGTAGTAATTAGTGGAGGATCAGTTTATTACTTCATAACAATATAAAACTTATCCCCCACTTTATGACCAGTAGAAGCCTCAAGCATCTTTCCAACTATTATATTCATTCAGTCAGTTAAGTGCCATACGAGATACACCCTTGGAGGACCATGCCTCAAAAGAGACATGACTGACTGGGCAGAAGATTATTCCGCAGTAGGTTGCCATTAATTTCTGCGTTAGACTGGTTGCCAAACAAGAATATAGAACCCGATCTCTCCTATTATTTAACCCATAAATGGAGGTAAGAGACGGATTAATACCTTTCCCAAGGGTATTTGCGCGTAAGTGAATGTACGGAATATCAATTGGAATTCGAACTCGACTCCTCGATTTCTCGTACCAAGCCGATATCCACTGCATCACAACGTACATCCGCCATGCACCATAAGATCTGGTGAAAAAATAAAATAAAATACTGATTACGAAAACCTTACATATATAAGTCCACACATTCGTACACATATGTCCTCAATTTCACCCAAAGATTTGTAAGTTAAAAACAAACAGCAAATAGAGATAACTAAGACATGAGGAAGTGGCATTACCCTAGGAATAAGAACAATCCACCAGCAATGAAAATAAAGGTCTTTGTTCTAAATTCCATTCTCTAATCTGTCCGTACATATGGCAACAGATACGCGGAAAACAGTCTGAACTATGTAAATAATGTAAATAATTACAATGCCTCATCTCAGAAATATAGAAAAAAATTACTTACATCGGGCAATGGCATCTTGTTCACCTTCAACATATTCCGCTTACAACCTCATACACTTACACCGAATGACTTTCACATTAATCTTCGGATTAAGACTAGCTAACAATGTTTACATTATTCGGACTATTGTCCTCATCTTTGTTGCCATTTGTACGACGTTTAATAATCGATTATTCTATTTGTCTATATTTCTGTGATGAGACAGTATTTACAGTATTTACATTATTCGGACTATTGTCCTCATCTTTGTTGCCATTTGTACGACGTTTAATAATAGATCATTCTATTTGTCTATATTTCTGAGATGAGGTAGTATTTACAATAATTATATTATTCGGACTATTGTCCTCATCTTTGTTGCCATTTGTACGACGTTTAATAATAGATCATTCTATTTGTCTATATTTCTGAGATGAGGTAGTATTTACAGTATTTACATTATTCGGACTATTGTCCTCATCTTTGTTGCCATTTGTACGACGTTTAATAATAGATCATTCTATTTGTCTATATTTCTGAGATGAGGTAGTATTTACAGTCTTTACATAATTCGGACTATTGTGCTCATCTTTGTTGCCATTTGTACGACGTTTAATAATAGATCATTCTATTTGTCTATATTTCTGAGATGAGGTAGTATTTACAGTCTTTACATAATTCGGACTATTGTCCTCATCTTTGTTGCCATTTGTACGACGTTTAATAATAGATCATTCTATTTGTCTATATTTCTGAGATGAGGTAGTATTTACAGTCTTTACATAATTCGGACTATTGTCCTCATCTTTGTTGCCATTTGTACGACGTTTAATAATAGATCATTCTATTTGTCTTTATTTCTGAGATGAGGTAGTATTTACAGTATTTACATTGTTCGGACTATTGTGCTCATCTTTGTTGCCATTTGTACGACGTTTCAGCCGTTGTACGCCCCATCCGAACTTTTCTTCATTCTTTCATTGACGAACCTGCGATCTAGGTAATTATTAAATATTTATAAATTCATTTGATGTACATGTCATTGTGCAGTATTAACAAAAGAACCATTCTGTTTTCATTTACAATTATTCACTTGGCAATAGATAAAAATAGGATGAAATAAGTCATTTATTTAAACACTGGAGTGGCCTAATAATTATGGACGTTAGTATATATCTATATGTGTGTGTGTGTGTGTGTGTGTGTGATAAAAATAAAGTTTTAATAAATGCTGTATAAGGACATTAAACCATTACTTCTCCCTCCAAGTATGAATCAAATTGCATCAGTCTACACAAAGTAATGGCAACCTACAGCGAAAAATCTTCCCAGTCAGTCATGTCTCTTTCATGTATCACGTATGGCATCTCACTGACATTGGATGTACTTTGCAGTACTTATCTACACACTATGCAATTGATTTACGTCCCTCATGATAGCATCAAGTTTAATTAATCCATGAGACAGTAGATGCTCTTTGTAGGAGGCTAAACGCTGTAGAAGTACCTGGCTGTTTAGCAGCATTCGAAGAAATCTATTCATACTATTTACATTATTTGGACTATTGTCCTCATCTTGGTTGCCATTTGTACGACGTTTCAGCCGTTGTACGCTCCAGCCTTTTTCCGGTGCAAGGAATTTCGAACCGAACCCTTCATTACAATTACTAGGACTTATCCTCCTCATTCCTTGCGTAAAGCCTTGATCGGAAGTCAGGAGCTATCTTCCTCTAACCCTCTCACACATGGCTCAGTGGATACAGAGGTTGGTTAGTTCCTGACTTGACTTTTAGAGTTGTGATTTCAATACCAGGATGCAACAGAGGTGAACAATTCACTTGCAGGGTTAGATGGAGATAACTCCTGATTCCAATCGAGGTTTTACGCAAGGAATGAGGATGATACACACCAATTAAAAGGTTTGGTTCGAAATTCTTAGCACCTGGGGAAGGCCGGAAGGCACAACGGCCGAAATGTCGTATAAATACCTACAACGATGAGGACAATAGTCCGAATAATGTAAATACTGTAAATACTACATCATCTCAGAAGTATAGACAAAAGATTCAATTCGAAATTCCTAGCACCTGAGAAAGACCGGAACGTATCACGATTGAAACGTCGTACAAATGGCCACTAAGATGAGGACAATAGACCGAACAATATAAATATTGTCAATACTAACTCATCTCAGAAATATAGACAAAGGTTTCTGTTCGAAATTCCTCGCACCTGAGAAAGACCGGAACGTACAACGGACAAAACGTCGTACAAATGGCAACAAACATAAGGAAAATAGTCTGAATATTGTAAATAGTGTAAATATTACCTCATCTCAGAAATATAGACAAACAGAATGATCTATTATTAAACGTCATACAAATGGCAACAAAGATGAGGATAATAGTCTGAATAATGTAAATGCTGTAAATACTACCTCATCTCAGATATATAGACAAATAGAATGATCTATTATTAAACGTCATACAAATGGCAACAAAGATGAGGATAATAGTCTGAATAATGTAAATACTGTAAATACTACCTCATCTCAGAAATATAGACAAATAGAATGATCTATTATTAAACGTCGTACAAATAGCAACAAAGATGAGGACAATAGTCCGAATAATGTAAATACTGTAAATACTACCTCATCTCAGAAATATAGACAAATATAATGATCTATTATTAAACGTCGTACAAATAGCAACAAAGATGAGGACAATAGTCCGAATAATGTAAAGACTGTAAATACTACCTCATCTCAGAAATATAGACAAATATAATGATCTATTATTAAACGTCGTACAAATAGCAACAAAGATGAGGACAATAGTCCGAATAATGTAAAGACTGTAAATACTACCTCAGTTCAGAAATACAGACAAAAAACACTAGTTCTTACATTCTCCTTAATCCAAAACACAGTATTTCTACTGTCATTTTACCTTTGCGAAAAGTTGGAAATTACAGAGACAAAACTTGATTTTACGGATTTAGGATGACACAGAACATTTTGTCGACATCGGCGTTTCATGCTCTCGATAAAATGTGAATGGCAGTTGAACGAGGAATTCAGACGGAAAATATGAATTGAATATCTGAATGCTTTTAATATTTTGCAAGAAAGAAGATACGTGATTGAAAAGTTTTAAGTTTTTTTTTTTCTTCTCATATGCATAAAGATTCATATTCTAAAAAAAAATGAAAACGTAATATATGTCTATGAGTCTCAAATGTTCCTTCGTCGTAGAATTCTAATTAAGTGTCCTCTACTGGGATTTTCAGTCCTGTCTTTCCTGAACGGAAGCTTATTTATCATTTTTCTTATCTCTATTGTAGAGAGACAATTTTATCGTCGACTGTTTTTTATTTCTGGTTCATGGTCCTAGACATTTTACTAATGAAAGATACAAAGATGATATGTTAATCCGGTTACACAACGTTCAGTTCGTGTATCGTCAATTACCAGTGAGAACGGAGAAGTACCCAGCCTGACCCATTTCTCATAATCCGAACAGAGATCATAATTTAATTTTCGGCATGTACACCGATGATACCACAGTTTACTCTCGCCTCGATCAAAAATCTGGTGAGCTTGAGAAGGACCGCCAATCTGTGGTGGACTCGGGTAAGAAATGGATCGTAAATTTTCGTGCTTCTAAAATAAAGCTGCTATCAATTAACCATCATAGACAATCGCCCCTACCTCCCATTAGCACGGAACAGGCTTGCCTCCCTGAAAGTAAACCACTACGCCTCTTTGGCCTCATACTCTCAGCGGACCTCAAGTGGACTGACTATATCGAATCCATTGCTAAATCCGCTGCTATGAAAGTCGGTTCTCTGTGCAGGGCCCGGATGTTTTTCCCGTCCGAGTCCATCCTGCACATCTATAAATTTACCATCTGCCCGTGTATTGAATACTGCTACCACATGTGGTAGGGTGCCCTGCTATTCTCCTCGGGGTTCTTGACAAAATACAACGGAGAATCTGTAATGTGATCGATACTGACTTGGCAGCCCGGCTGCACTCAGTCTCTCACCGGCGTGATGTGGCTTCCCTGTGCCTCTTCTATAAATACTTTCACGGCTTCTGTACTGATAAACTTAAATTACTGGTGCCCCTAGGTATGAATTTGCAAGAGATACTAGATTATCAACTAGGTTTTACAGTGAAACCGATAAAATGTAACCGTAATTTCTACTCTAACAGCTTTTTTCTCGCACTTCCGGCCTGTGGAATTCCCTTCCATATACTTGTTTCCCCGACAGCTACAATCTCCAGGAGTTTAAATGTAAGGTCAATAGACACCTCTTATCAAACTAACACGCATCCATTCTTTCAATCACTCTTCCCATCTACCCAACCCTCATACTCGGAATCCTCATCCGTCTATCACCCTCTTTCCGACATTTTGGGGTGAAATGATTAAAAAAAACTACTTAATTGATCAAACTTAAAAGGTTGAATCAGCCCCTCTTACAAAAGAGGAAATACAGCAACCTAGCAGTTAGCTTTATAAACCAAGAGCATTTTCCAATCGATACAATTATCATTATTATTATTATTATTATTATTATTATTATTGTAGTTGTTTTGATATTCCTACCAGTGCCATCAATCATCTATGGGCCATGCGTGATTCATGCTTAGGTGATCATGTGTCTTTTGATCAATAACAGACAAAGTAAGATATATTCACGCAGTAGCTTGTCACTTTTTCTCTGTTGTAGACTTATTGCCAACAAAGCTATAGGACCCAATCTAGTATTTGTTTATATTTCTGAATTGACGTAGTATTTAAAGTATTTACACTATTCAGCTTATTGTCTTCATCTTTGTTTCCATTTTCGTTTCGGCCGTTGTACGCTCCGGCCTTCTTCAGTTGCTAGGAATTTCGAATTTCAAACCGAACTCTTTTTTGCAAACACTGGGTTATATAAACTCCATTCCTTGCGAGAAGTCTCAATTGGAAGTCATGAGTTATCCCCCTCTAACCCTGCAAGTTACTTGTTCACCACTGTATTCTATTATTGAGCTCGCAACTCTAAGAGTTAAATCAGAAACTAAGCAACGTCTATATCGCCTGGGCCATGTGTCCTTAAGGACATATACCCCAGTGATTGTAATAAAGGGTTCGGTTCGAAATACCTAGCAACTAAAGAAGGCCGGAGCGTACAACGGCCAAAACGTTGTAAAACTCCTACCAGAGATTACAATTTTTTTTTACAATACTTAATTGATCAAACTGAGAACGTTGCATCAGCCCCTCTTACAAAAGAGGAAAGACAGCAACCTAGTAGACAGCTTTATAAACCAAGAGCTTTTTTCAGTCGATACAATAATAATATTAATTTTTTGATAACCTACCAGTGCAGTTCGTCAGTTAGGGGCCAGGCAGGGTGCTTGTTTGGGTGATCATGAAAAAATGTATAATATATTCCTGCAATATGTTGTCACCTTTCTGTTGTAGACTTGTTGACAACAAAGCCATAGAACCCAGTCCGTTCTGTATTTGTCTATATTTCTGAGGGAGCTGAGATTTACATTATTTATTTCTTCAAGTCCAGAGCGCACAACTGCCGAAACGACGTAAACATGGCAATAAAGATGAGGACAACAGTCAGAACAATGTAAATAATGTAAATACTACTTTATCTCAGAAGTATAATAGACAAAGCGTACAACAGCCGAAATGTCGTAAACATGGCAATAAAGATGAAGACAACATTCCAAGCAATGTAAATAATGTAAATACTACCTCATCTCAGAAGTATGATAGACAAAGCGTACAACGGCCGGAACGTCCTAAATATGGCTATAAAGATAAGGACATAAGTCCGAACAATGTAACTAATGTAAATACTGTCTCATCTTTGAAGTATAATAGACAAAGCGTACAACGGCCGAAACGTCGTAACATGTCAATCAAGCTGAGAATAACAATTTAACAATTTAAATATTGCCAATATATCCTGTTATTCTATCTATCGTCTCAAAAGCAACATGAATAATTGGGCAGCTTTCATCGCAGTTGTTTACCATTACCGCAGTAGTATGGTTGCCAACCAAGGCTACAGAACCTCATCTATCTTGTTTGGGGTAGAAGAGATGAATTCATACCTTTTGGTTCACTGATTACTAGTTCCGAGCCGATATCAACTGCACCAGAACGCACATCCCGATATCCAACCCTTCTGGCTGAAAACCACTTACGCTTTCTTGATCGAAAAATAAAAAAAACATCGATAATACAATTAAATGAGAAAGAATTAGAAAAGCGAAGTTTTGATTGATTGATTGATACATCTTTATGACACATTCAAGCGAATATTGAATTACATTTTTGCGTGAATTACAATTTTATTCAAATAAATATCCATCTATTTAATGTCATGTTGGTAGAAGTGATAGATTAATACCTGAGCGTGAATTAGATGTATATTTTTCTAATGCTCTAAGCACTTGATATCATTATTTTAAATTTTTGTATAGACTTTACTATTTTTTAACAATTGTTCAGGGCTTAGTATATGCCGACATTAAACCCGTTTGTGCTGAAATCAGTTCCGCTGCTTTCTCTTGTCTCTGTTTTCCTCTATCCGTCCTGTGAGTGTTAGGTCCTTCAAACCCTCTTTCCTGATTACTTGTCCTAGGAACATCAGGTGACTCTTCCTGAAGCCAAATGTAAGTTCACTTTTTGTTTGCATCCTCTTCAAAACCTTGTCGTTGCTCACATGTTTGGTTAATGGAATTCTCAGCATCTTTCTGTAGAACCATGTTTCTATTGCACTGAGTTTCTTCTTCAACTTTGATGAGATTGTTCAGCATTCGTTGCCATATAGAAGGACTGACATACCAGAAACTTCAGCTGTCCTTTTCTGAAGATAAGTATAATTTTCATTTTGTTTTCATTCTCTTCAAAACCTGCATTTTGCTCACATGATATCCTCAGCATCCTTCTGTATAACCACATTTCTCTAGCTTCGAGTTTTTTCTTTAGATTGTTTTTATTATTCCCTGCCATATAGGAGGACATATATCACATAACAGTCCATTATTCTTTCTTTTTTTTTTTTTGTTTCTAACGTAATTTTTCTGCCTCTCAATACTTAGCTTTTGAAATGCATCCTTGGCCAAAGCAAAGCGTCTTTGAATATCACCCTTTGTCAAAATGCTTTCTCGGTATTTAAATTTCTGTATCTTTTTTATTTTAGTATCCCTATTGTAGTTTTCTTCTTAAGGACCTCTTTTTGCTGATGACCATTTGGTTTTCTTGAAGTATATGTTTAGCCCTTTCTCCTCACGTTCACTTGCTTACTTCTGTAGAAGTTGTGGTGCAGTGGATATCGACCCAGAATGACAAATCGAGGAGCTGAGTTCGAATTCCAGCTGGATTCCTTGCATTCACTTACGCACAAATAACCTTGGGAAAGGTATTAATCTGATTCTTCCCTCTAGGTATGGGTTAAATAATAGGACAGATTGGGTTCTAAAGCCTTGGCTGGCAACCACTCTACATCAGAAAGCAATGGAAACCTACTGCGGGATAATCTTCCATTTAGTTAGTCATGTCTCAAAAGAGACATGCACTCAAAGCGTGTATCACGTATGGCACTTAACTGACTGATATGCAACTTGTTCAAATAAAATTATATTCTATGCTCTACCAGGATGCATCCTTGCTTGAATTTCTGAAATTGAGTAAATGGCTCATTTAAATGGATCATTTTACAACTAATCCCAACAACCAATTTCCGCAGAGGAATTTTACCGTCTTCTCATTTTTTTAATGTCTTCGATTAATCGCTAGTTCCGCTAGCGTTTTGCATAATACCGAACTCACTTATCGTCCGGTCTTGTATCCGCTTCTCTACGGCATATGATTTCATTTAATTTATTGTGTTCCGCTCGAATTTATAACAGTCCATGACTCTTTTCTTTGTTTCTAACGTAATTTTTCTGTCTCTCAATACTTAGCTTTTGAAATGCGTCCTTAACCAAAGCAAAGCGTCTTTGAATATCACCCTTTGTCAAAATGCTTTCTCGGTATTTAAATTTCTGTATCTTTTTTTATTTTAGTATCCCTATTGTAGTTTTCTTCTTAAGGACCTCTTTTTGCTGATGACCATTCGGTTTTCTTGAAGTTTATGTTTAGCCCTTTCTCCTCACGTTCACTTGCTTACTTCTGTAGAAGTTGTGGTGCAGTGGATATCGACCCGGAACGACAAATCGGGGAGCTGAGTTCGAATTTCAGTTAGATTCCTTCATTCCCTTACGCACAAATACCCTTTGGAAAAGTATTAATCCGACTCTTCCCTCTAGGTATGGGTTAAATAATAGAACATATTGGATTCTATAGCCTTGGCTGGCAACCAGTCTACCACAGAAACAATGGCAACTTACTGCGGGATAATTTTTTGCCTAGTCAGTCATGTTTCTTTCGAGACATGATCGGCCAAAACGTATCACGTATGGCACTTAACTGACTGATATGCAACTTGTTAAAATAAATGTTTTTCTATGCTCTATCAGGATATATGCTTGTTTGAATTTCTGAAATTAAATAAATGGCTCATTTAAGCGGACCATTGTACAACTAATCCCAACAACCAATCTTCGCAGGGGAATTTTCCCGTCTTTTCGTCTTTTTCTAAATGTCTTCGCTTAAAGGCTAGTTCCGCTACCGATTAAGCTAGTTCTTATGCCCATAGCATCAACATAAACAAGTCCCCAATTTGGGAATTAAAACAAAATTGATGCCTTTTCTTTGTCTAGAACAATTTTGGTCTATCCATTGTGTAAGAACACGCTCATTTTGAACTGCTAGTATAAAGTACAAAAAAAAAAATTAATTTCATAAAACGAATGAAACGCTTCACTGTGCAGGCCCCGGAATTTTTCCTTCTGAGTCCATCCTGCACATATATAAATCTACCATCCGCCCGTGTATTGAATACTGATGCTACATCTGGTCGGGTGCCCCTGCTATTCACCTCGGGGTTCTTGACAAAATACAACGGAGAATCTGTAATGTGATCGATACTGACTTGGCAGCCCGGATGCAGTCGTTATCTCACCGGCGTGACGTGGCTTCCCTGTGTCTCTTCTGTAAATACTTTCACGGCTTCTTCTCCGATGAACTTAACTGGTGCCCCCTAAATACGAATTTGTAGGAGATACTAGATTAGCAACTAGGTCCCACCCTTTTACAGTGAAACCGATAAAATGTAACCGCAATTTCTACTCTAACAGCTTTTTCTCGCACTTCCGGCCTGTGGAATTCCCTTCCACATACTTGATTCCCCGACAGCTACAATCTCCAGGAATTTAAATGTAAGGTCAATAGACACCTCTTAACACACTAACACGCATCTATTCTCTTAAACACTCTTCCCATCTATATCCCTACCCGTCTATCACCCTCCTTCTGATATTTTCTATATTTAACCACTCTCTGTCTCACCAGCTTCCCCTATGTAACTCCCTGCGCAATAGTGGCAGTGGAATGCCTTGCTTGGGGTGAAATGATTAAAAAAGAAACCAGATTAATCATGTCTTATTATCGGAGGGAAGTTCGTAGGGTGGTGCATTTTTGTTTTGTTCAGTTTTAATGAATCTTTCGGTTACTTCATTTTTTCTGTAGTCTTCAGGTGGTTAATGCGAGCAGTATGTTAAGGAATATTTAGTTGTAATGAATCAGCAAGTCCCGACGAACGTCGCCGGTATCTTGTCAAAAATTCTTTTTCCAAAATATGATTATACAGTTGAGTTAACTAGAAATCACAATACAATGGAGACAGAATTATCATGAAGCAGGCCTCAAATACGCATATAAGCCGAAGGGTAATTAGTTTAGTCATTTATTAAAAGAAATTGTGCGTCTTATACGGCATACTGATTTATATAGAATTATCACGCAGCAGTCCTCAAATACGCATATAAGCCGAAGGGTAATTAGTTTAGTCATTTATTAAAGGAAAATGTACGTCTTATACGTCATACTGATTTATATAGAATTATCATGCAGCAGGCCTCAAATACGCATATAAACCGAAGGGTAATTAGTTTAGTCATTATTAAAGGAAAATGTACGTCTTATACGGCATACTGATTTATATAGAATTATCATGCAGCAGGCCTCAAATACGCATATAAGCCGAAGGGTAATTAGTTTAGTCAATTATTAAAGGAAAATGTGCGTCTTATACGTCATACTGATTTATATAGAATTATCATGCAGCAGGCCTCAAATACGCATATAAGCCGAAGGGTAATTAGTTTAGTCATTATTAAAGGAAAATGTACGTCTTATACGTCATACTGATTTATATAGAATTATCATGCAGCAGGCCTCAAATACGCATATAAGCCGAAGGGTAATTAGTTTAGTCATTTATTTAAAGTAATTGTGCGTCTTATACGTCATACTGATTTATATAGAATTATCATGCTGCAGGCCTCAAATACGCATATAAGCCGAAGGGTAATTAGTTTAGTCATTTATTAAAGGAAATTGTGCGTCTTATACGTCATACTGATTTATATAGAATTATGCAGCAGGCCTCAAATACGCATATAAGCCGAAGGGTAATTAGTTTAGTCCGTTATTAAAGGAAAATGTTCGTCTTATACGTCATATTGATTTATATTCAAGTTTCTATCAACATATTTCTCTTTCTAAACTTTTTATTAATCCTTTGTTGCGGCAACATTTGGATTTTTATCGAATACAAAAAAGAAAAACAATTTTTTTAATAATTCTTTTCAAATTACTAGCGCGAGCGATAAAGCGATGTGTTTTATAGCATTGACATGACAATATCGCTATTTACGCTTTCACACACTGATTTAGCACTCTGGAAGAATAGTAGACTTTGAAAGACAGTAGCTACTCTAGCATCTACGCATCGTTCATTCAGCAATGAATTAGAACACTCTCAGCTATTGGGAGTGTGTATAATGGTAATGTACACGATAAAAATTCTGCCTCCTTTTATAGCTCAGAGGTAGAATCGCTGACTGACGCCAATTCGGTCGGGTTTCAATTCTGGGTAAAAAGCAATCGGATGTCTAACCGTACTGATGAGCTGTGATACAGCGAAACAGATATTTCTGCGGATGACTATATATATATATATTTGATAACTTTATGTTATTAATTATATTTAAGAACATTTACAAACTACTACAATATTCTACATTTTGTTTCGACATTGAAAGAACAATGTCTCATCAGGTAGTTAGTAATGATGATACAAACACTGATATAGGAAGTTTTCAGACTGTCTGTATTTTGAAGAATGGTTCTTGTACACCTCGTGATATGGCTTTCATACACTTTTCATATGTGCCATATGATGGGGTCGCATCTCTAAGTCAATATTATTGTCAGAATCTATGGCTGAATGGATAAAGCTACCTTGTAAAGACATGGAGGTTCAGCACCTTGTTCGGACGGCTGTGGTATTCCTTTGACTTATCAATGTAAGCATTAGATTCTTCTTCTTCTTCTTCTTCTTCTTCTTCTTCTTCTTCTTCTTCTTCTTCTTCATGTGCCGTGTTTCTTCAGGACGTAGGCGACCATGGACTACCCCTTGGCCCTGTCTCTTTTCGATTTCAGTAATTTTTCTCTTGATATCTCTTCCAATCCCCGCTCCGTCAACAATTTGCTCAGACTTAAGAAGTGCTTATCGCGCTGGTCTCCCCTGTCTCTTCTTCTATTTATCCGACCTGTTATTATCGAGTTCTCCAAGCCTTCCTTACTCATTACGTGTCCCAAGAACCTCATTTGTCTCTTCCTGATATTTAGTATCAGTTTTCTTCTCGTTTACATTCTGTCCAACACCTCATCGTTGCACACATGCTCTTTCCATGGTATCCTCAGCATCCTTCTGTAAAACAACATTTCTGCTGCCTCATCCCTCTCCAGTTATCTTTGATGAGATCGACCAGGATTCACTTTCATACAGAAGGACAAATATCACATAGCAATCCAGTACTCTTCACTATCTATCTATCTATCTATCTATCTATCTATCTATCTATCTATCTATCTATCTATAAAACCATATTTCTGCTGCCTCAAACCTCTCCTTCATCTTTGATGAGATCGACCAGGATTCACTTTCATACAGAAGGTCAAATATCACATAGCAATCCAGCACTCTTTTTCTTGTATCTAATGAGATTTTCCTGTCTTTCAGTACTCTACTTTCCTTCTGAAATGCGTCTTTGGCCATGCAAATGCGTCTTTGGTTCTCCGTGTCGCATTTTCCATCCTCTGTTAAAACACTTCCCAGGTATTTGAATTTTTGTACCTGTTTTATTATAGATTCTCAATCTTGCAGTTGTCATATTGGTCTCCTCTTTTTGCTGATGGCCATACATTCAGTTTTTTTTTTCAGGTTTAGACTCAATCCTTTCTTTTCACTTTCTTTTACTAACTTCTGTAGAAGGTCCTGCATTTTCCTTTCCGTGTCTGCTATCAGCACTGTGTCAACCGCGTATCTGAAATTGTTGAGATTATGGCTGCCAATCACGAATCCTGGCAAGGCTTTTATTTCTCTCATAATTGCTTCGCTTTACAGGTTGAAAAGATCCGGTGAGAAAACACATCCTTGTCTTACGCCCCTTCTTTTTTTTTTTGCACACCTGCTGAGTTTATCTCCTATCCGTACACAAGTGGTTTGCTGCCAATATAGAGTCTTGATTATCTTAACGTCTTTTCCGAAAATGATGAAGTTTTCGATATTCTCTATCAAGTCCCTGTGTCGTTCTTTGTCAGATGCTTTTGTGTAGTCTATAAAGCACAGATAAATGTCCTTCTGCATTTGTATTGCTCGTTGAGATAGCATTCTGTGCATGCATATCTCATTCCTCGTTCCGATATCTTTAACGAATCAACATTGTTCCTGTCATATCTCTGGACCGATTCTGCTGGGCGCTCTGTTCATCAGAATCCGGAGTTTTGTTATGAGGCTCCTTAAACTGATTGTTCCATGGAGCACACATTCCTTTCCCCCTGGATTCTTAGTTAGCGTTATGAAGATTAATCTGCTTAGGTCCTCCGGTATATTTCCGCTGTTGTAGATTTCGTTTATTATTTCTGTTAGTCTGTCGATGCCAAAGCCTTTGAGGAACATCAACATCCCTATTACGATCCCGTCTGGTCCCGCCTCTTCGTTTCACCTCAATTTAGCCATTGCCAATTCCACTTTGGTTTTTAATATTTCTGGTCCCTTCATAGTTTTGTGCATTGTTGGTTCCTCTCTGCTGTCGTGGAAGAGATCGTCCCATCTCTGAAGTATTTTTTCATTGTCTAGTATTACTGTGCCATCTTTTGCTTTCTTACATCCTGTCTTTTTCCCTGTTAGTTACTTTATTTTTTGTGCATTACTCCATGATTTCCCAACGTCAGCGCATGTATCGTCGAGCAATCTTTTATTTAGCCTGTCGTTGTGGCGCAGTGGATATCGACTCGAACGAGAAATCGGGGAACCGAGTTCGAATTCCAGCTGAATTCATTGCTTTCACTTACGCGCAAATACCCTTGTGAAAGGTATTAATCCGTCTCTTCCCTCCAGTTATGGGTTAAATAACAGGGCGGATAGTTTCTCTTCATAGTTTTGTGCATTGTTGGTTCCTCTCTGTTGTCATGGAAGAGATCGTCCCATCTCTGAAGTATTTTTTCATTGTCTAGTATTACTGTGCCATCTTTTGCTTTTTTACATTCTGTCTTTTTCCCTGTTAGTTCCTTTATTTTTTTATTCATTACACCATTGTTTGTTGTGCTCAGTCTCTCAACGTCAGCGCATGTATCGTCGAGTCATCTTTTATTTAGCCTGTCTACATTTGCTACGTATTTCTTTGTGTAGTTTCGGATATATTCGGTACTGATACTATAAGCACTTCGAAAAAATAACTTGTAGAATTTTTTAGAATGTCTAACCGAGCGAGTAGAACTATTTTTGTGGATACATGGAGTTTCAAGAACTCCTTAGTTAAGCTGTGATATTTGTTGGTCGGTCAGAGTACAATTTGGCATAAGTAGATTGCATACTTTGGCCAGCGTAGATTAATACATATCACGGAAGTTGTTTTTGATATAATTACAGCTACAGAAAAAAAAATAGTGAGCTACGAAAGTGACAAGCAAGGGAAATGCACAAGGCACTGATAAAACGGATTACGGAAATGAAACTCAAAGAAAAACGCAAATGAATTTCGATAGAGAACAGATTAAATGTAATCGCTGTAGAGAAGCAGAGATAAACTTTAAGAAGGAAATTGCACCACGACACATTCACACATATTTACTTCAAATATTTTTACAATGGAGACTTCTCGTCATTGAAATAAACTCCACATTTCTACCTAATAAACAGTGTGCATGACGTCTATCGGTCTCCACATTCGAAAAATCTTTGTAATTTTTTTTTTTTTAATCATTTCACCCCGAGCAAGGCAGAAACGCCACTGATGTGCAGGGGGTTACATAAATGTAAAAAGATTAATTAGAAAAGAGTGAGGAGTAGAAGCTAGTTAGAAAGGAACAATAGAAAGCTGAGAAAGAAGGTGCGATGACAGATACATAGGTGGAGAGAAAGGGAAGGTTATACAGGGGAGGGGAGAGAGCTAGAGGCCAGTGGTTAGTAGATGAGTATTAATTTTGCATTTAAATTTCTGGAGGTTGGAGCCGTCAGGAAAGCAAGAATACGGGAGTGAGTTCCACAGGCGGGAAGTGCGAGAGAGGAAGCTGCAGGAGTAGAATAGTCGTCTGCATTTGGCTAACCTGACTGTAAATGGGTGGGACCCAGTTGCCAGTCTGGTTGCACGAGTAAACACCTGTTGAGGAGGCATCAGTGACTTAAGCTCATCCGAGCAGAAGCCATGAAAGTATTTATAGAAGAGACAGAGGGAGGCCACATTTCGACGATGGGAAAGTGGCTGCAGTCGAGTCGCCAGATCAGTACCTATCACATTACAGACTCTCCTTTGGAGCTTGTCAAGAACACTGAGGAGAACGGCAGGGGCACCTGACCATAAATGGCAGCAGTACTCCATGCACGGACGGATGGTTGACTTGTATATATGCAGGATGGATTCAGGTGGAAAAAACATCCTGGATCGACATAGTGACCCAACATTCTTAGCAGTAGATTTTGCTATGGATTCAATATAGTGGTTCCATTTGAGGTCTGAGGACAGGGTAAGTCCGAGGAGGCGTAGTGTATTACTCTTCGGGAGAATCACCTGGTCCATGCTTATGGGAGGCAGAAGAGGTTGCCTGTAATGGTTGACAGACAAGAGCTTGGTCTTAGAGGAATTGAAGTTGACAAGCCACTTCTTGCCCCAGTTCACCACAGAGTGTAGATCCCGCTCAAGGTCAGCAGCGAGTTTGTGTCTGTCCGCCACGACAGGTTTCTTACTGTATTAACCCCTAAGTAAAAAACGAATGCCTTTAATGTTATAATTGGTGTATCAATATAATCATTTTTATTCTTGATATTGAGTGCCTATATATATATATATATATATATATATATATATATATATATAGTTTAGATTATTATACTTTCATTATTATTATAGTTATATTTTTGAGATGGTTGTCTTTTGTACTTATGGACTTTAACTTAGTGTTTGTTTTCATTATGGCGACACATTGCCAGTTTGTAAATTAACTTCCACATCTAGACATTGTACCAATTTTTTATTTGTGTCCACTATAATATCAAAATCTAGTTCTTTAAATAATTTGAAAAGCTTTTTCCTTATTTTATCATTTCCTCTTTTGTTATCTGGTGCTATCATTAATCCGTCATCTCTGTATATTCAGTCAATATGGATTATCTTGTTGGTTTTGTTTAAAATATAATTAGACACATTCACAAAGGAATAGAACACAGACTATCTAATAATTCGTCAAACAAAAAAAATATTTGATTATAAAGAAAAATATCTATGAAGATGCACTAAGAAAATCTAGACATAAAAATATTTTACAATATAATTCTCAACCAAACAGACAAACAGAAAACGATAATTGAAAACGAAACATTATCAGTTCAACCCACCATTTAATTTAGAGATAGAGAACAAAATAGGACAAATATTTATTAAACTGATAGATAGACACTTTCCAGAAGGATCAGAACTAAACAATTTTTTTTAACAGAAACACAATCAAACTAAGTTATAGTTTCACTAGTAATTTAAATAGTTTAATAAAAAACAAAACGTCAGAAACTTAGATCGCATTGTACAAAACAAGACCACTAATAAACAATGCAACAGCAGGGACAAAAATAAAAGTCCACTTCAAGGACATTGCAACACAAAAGAAGTGGTTTACAAGACTTTAATGGCCAAAATAAAACATATTTGGGTTCAACCAAAGACACCTTTACGACCAGGTGGTTTATTCACAAGTTTACATTCAAAATAGAAAACTTGAAAAACTGAACAAAATTGACTAGCCACGTGTGGAAATTAAAATCAAAATATGGAAAAGACCCAGACATAGCGCGGAATATAGTGAAAACAGCCAAGCCATTCAACGATGGCAAAATATATAGACTGTGCCAAGAAGAAAATTTAGAGATTATGCTATTCCCAAACAAAAGCGAACTATTGAATGAAAGAACGGAAATTATTACTAAGTGTAACCGTACTAAACTAACTCTGAGGTTCATACAACCATGGTTGAAAACGCCATAACTCCTTTTAATTTTAAAAATTGCACGTTTAAAAATTCTCTGCCACGTGTGCGTTCAAAAAATAAACACCGTTCTTGAGCGTTCTTATAAAAAAGATAAATGGTAAACTCAGTTATTGCAAATCGCCTGAAGACACCACTCATGGTAGAAACCAAGGTCTCGTTATAATTTGTTTACAAATGGAAAATATTCAAATGTTCTACAATATAATTGTATTGAAAACTTTTAATACAAATGCACTGGTCTAAGCTTATTATGACCAGGAACTAAGTAATTAAACCATCAATATCTAATCTAAACTTATTTATAAATGGAACTGTGTGTGTGTGTGTGTGTGTGTGTGTGTGTGTGTGTGTGTGTGTGTGTATGCGTGTCCGTTACCTATAGATTCCGAAACGGCTGAACCGATTTTCTAGAAAATTTACACAGTTGTACTATAAGCGTCTGCGAGTGTTCTTAGCTAGGTTTTGTGTCGAGGTACTCCTGATAGATATCGAAAATCGATAATAAAAAAACAGGTTATAGAAGGAGTGGTCCGATTTTAATCAAATTTGATACACTCATAGACAAAGACATAAGAAACGTTATTCAGAGGTTTCAAGGTTGCGGTTCTTACAATACTGCAGAAAATCGATAATATATATATATATATATATATATATAAGGCAAGATGTTTGTGTGTGTCTGTTTATCTGCCTGTATGTTTGTATTTTTCAGCCCTTTTATTTTAGTTTTTGCTTTGGGTTTGGCTCTAAGTAGGTATAATTGTAGTTCTTAGTTTCAGCCATGATACCATTTACTCAGAGGATTTATTTAGCCTTCAAAATTCAGTTTACGACGAGAAAAACTTATTTGATATCGATAGCAGGAAATCAAAATGTGACTTACATCCATTCATTTTTCTTTCAGTCTACGGTTTCGCTTTAACTGTAAACAACTAATGCTTTTTAGTCTTTCGTGCCAACGTCCAAAGAGTCTGATCTCCAGGACCATGGATTAGTTTTAAAGCTTTCATTACACCCGAGCAACGCCGGGCTATACTGCTAGTGTATATATATATATATATATATATATATATATATATATATATATATATATGTGTGTGTGTGTGTGTGTGTGTGTGTGTGTGTAGTTAGGTAGGTACCATGGATGAAAGCTCATTAGAAACAATCCAGGCCTAGATTCAGATGCAGGGTCTAGCCAAAAATATACAGCACGGACATTTCAAAGAGATTCCCACGGTTACTAAGAATCTATTCTTTTTGCCTGGAACAAGAATAGCCATGGGAATGGCGTTACAATCATTTTGGGACCAAAATTCTTCTTTTCAAAGCATTCATACTAAGGAAAACGCAGCGGTGATCTTGAACGAATAGAATCCGAAATCGAAAATTTGCTTACCAGTGTCAGGCTCCATCGACTGAGATAGAGAAGAAGAATCCTGTTCCCAGATATAAATAAACTGAAGCGAAAATGAAAGATTCCTGTTGATAAAGGCCAGGTAAACATCATTTATTTTCTTTACCTAATTTTTAGTTGGTGGAGTATGACCTTTCCGGCCATGTTACCTTTGGCTTAATATATCATTTATCAAATGACGATTTCACTCCTGCCATCAAAAGTAGCAGCCATCTTTGTTAAATCTTTGATACTTTTTCATGTTACACTTTAATCCGTTGACTTTTTAAACATTACATTAGTTCGACAATTACTGACTGATCTTGAGTAACAAGATGCCGGAAAAAAAAAACCTCCAGTTCTAACTCGGAATAAGGTGTAGGGGAAATGACAGAAATAGAAAATTTATTAAGTACTACAAAAAACAGGAATTTGTGGAGTGCCGTGATCGCCTACATCCTGAATGAGCATATATATATTTTTGGCTACCATCCGCCCGTGCATTGAATACTGCTGCCATATCTGGTCGGGTGCCCCTGCTATTCTCCTCGGGCTTCTCGATAAGGTTCAGAGGAGGGTCTATAATGTGATAGCTACCGACTTGGCAGACCACCGGCGCGACGTGGCTTCCCTGTGTCTCTTCTATAAATGCTTTCACGGCTACTGCTCCGGTGAACTTAGATCACTGGTGCCCCCTAAATACGAATTTGCACGAGATACTAGATTAGCAACTAGATCCCACCCTTTTACAGTGAAACTGATAAAATGCAACCGCAACGTCTACTCCAACAGTTTCTTTCCTCGCACTTCCCGACTGTGGAATTCCCTTCCACACGATTGCTTCCCCGACGGCTACAATCTCCAAGAGTTTAAATGTAATGTCAATAGACACCTCCTAACACACTAACTCGCTCCCATTCTTTCAAACACTCTTCCCATCTGCCCAACCCTCATCCTCGGTATCCTTACTCATCTGTCACCTTCCTCCTGACATTCCCTATGTCTAACCACTCCTTCTCTTTACCTTCCCCTATGTAGCCCCATGCGCAATAGTGGCAGTGGAATGCCTTGCTTGGAGTGAGATGATTAAAAAAAATGGCACACAGAAAATTTATATATATATATATATATATATATATAGTCATCCGCAGACAAATCTGTTTCGCTGTATCACAGCTCATCAGTACGGTTAGACATCCGATTGCTTTTAGCCAGGATTAAAATTTGACCGAATTGCATCAGTCGGCGATTCTATCTCTGAGTTATGGCTGCTCGGTAGAAGAAGGCCGACTTTTAGCGTGTGATATACAATGAAAAACATACGCCAGTAGCTAAGAGTGTTCTAATTCATTACTGAATGAACGACGCGTAGATGCTAGAGTAGCTACTTTTTTTATCAAAGTCTACCATTCTTCCTCAAGTGTGCTCAATCTGGGTGTGAGAACGTAAATTGTCACCCGCAGACAGATCTGTTTCGCTGTATCACAGCTCATCAGTACGGTTAGACATCTGATTGCTTTTAGCCAGGATTGAAATCCAACTGAATTGACATCAGTCGGCGATTCTAGCTCTGAGCTATGGGCACCTCGTAGAAGATATACAATGAAAAGCATACGCCAGTATGAACCTTTTGCGACTGAAGAATGTCAGTCTCTCTGTGTTTTCATAGTCCTATGCACACCCACGGGTGACACAGACTTGTTGACTTGCTGGAAGAGAGTGATGAAAGGTTATCGGATAGGCCAATTCCTAAAATCAGTCATCCAATGACCAAACATCATCAGCGATTTTATTTATTGCATCGGCCTAGGAAGTTTTTAGTGCCCACATCCAAAGATAACTGACTGCAGACAACGAGCAAATTTCACTAGTCATTCATAACATGGGGCTGAGTGTCATTTACCGGAGCTGGGAATCTGGACCTCCTTACCTCAACAATCAATGCAAGTGTGTACATTGAAATCCTGGGTAATCTTCTCATTCCATCAATAGAAAATTGGTTTTCACTGCGATAAGGCATCTTGTCACAAAACAAAATTGTTTAAAGCTTTTCTGCGGCAAAGCAAATAAAATCAATCTCATGACCAATAAACAGGCCGAATCAGAAACCAATTGAATATTCATGGTGGCCATTTAAAGGAAATAGTTTATGGGAAGGTTCCAGAAGAATAACTATTAAACAGCCAATTGGGAAAAGTGGAATTCCTTTGATAAAGAATATTGCTTTATCGTAGTAAAATACACGTCTAAAAGAATTAAGATTACCATAAAAGCTGGAGATTGTAGGACTAAATAGTTGTTTCTGTCAATTAGTCCTTTCTTCTCTATTTGGTTCTATAAAAATGGAATCTGTTATTTAACAACAGGAAAAGACAGCTGAAGTTCTTGGGATATGCAATGAGGAATGAAGGTTTGGAGAATCTGATACTCATAGGTCAGATGGAGGGAAAGAGAGACAGGAGAAAGCAACGCGTAAAATATATGAGGGGCTTGTGCAAGTGCTTGGCCATGCTAGGTTTGGGTGGTGTAACAGGAAAAAGCGTGCTAAGAGCCATTAGATGTACTGAGACGCGGAAGGCTATGATCGCCTACGTCCTGAAGAAAAAACTCACGTGGAAATATAAGAATATTTCTTGCCTTGGAATATATGCTATTTAATTTTAATAATTTTATCTTGTTTTTTAAGGTTTATTTATAAAGCTAGAATCTTCAGTTTTTTAAATAAAAATGATTTGTTTCTTATAAAAAAAAAGCCAAATATCCATCCTTCAAGAGTGCTCGTGTCTTACTTATTGAAAGTTGTTAGATGTTCATTTTGGTGGAACAATTATCGGCTTGAAATAACGGGTTCGAACTCCAGTTTAATTCTTTGCATTCACTTACACACAAATACCATTTTTGAAAGTTATTAACCCATATCTTTTCTCTCTTGCTATGGGTTGCATAGCAGAACAGATTGTTTGGCAACCAGTTCCCCACAAAAAGTAATGACAACCTACTACGGTATAATCTTCTGCCCATTCATGTCTCTTTCGAGACATGATCGCCCAAAGCGTGTATCACGTATGGCACTTAACTGACTGACTGAATATAATAGTTGAAAACATTTAAAACTTCTACTTGACATAACTTTGGGGATTAGATTCATATTGTTATGAAGTAATAAACTGATCCCCCACTAATTACTACTTATTAATATAATGATATAATTCATCTCTTCTCACCCCAGTTATGGGTTAAATAACAGGACAGATTGGGTTCTAGAGCCTTGGCTGGCAACCAGTTTACCACAAAAAGTAATGACAATATAGTATAGTCAGTCATGTCTCTTTCGGAACACGATTATTCTAGGATGTATCACGGGTGGCACTTAACTGATCTTGTGATAGGATAATTGTTAATCAGAGTGCCGGGTTCGAATTCCACTTGAGTTCGTTATATTCACTTATACACAAATACCCTTGGAAAAGATATAATTCCATCTCTTGTCTCCAGCTATGGGTTAAATAACAGGGCAGATTGAGTTCTATAGCCTTGGTTGGCAACTAGTCTACTACAGAAAGTAATGTTGACCTACTGCTGGAAAATCTTCTGCCCAGTCAGTCATGTCTCTTTTGAGACATAATCGCCCAAGCATGTATCACGTATGGCACTTAACTGACTGACTGAATATATAAGTTGGAAACATAAGTGAAGTTTCTACTGGGCATAAAGTGGAGGATCGGTTTTCTATTGTTATGAAGTAATAAACTAGTCCCCCACTAATTACTACTTTACATAATAATATAATCTGTCTCTTTTCCTTCTAGCTATAGGATGAATAGAAGGACAGATTGGGTTCTATAGCCTTGGTTGGCAACCAGTTTACCGCACAAAGTAACGGCAACTTACTGCAGGAAAATCTTCTGTCCAGTCAGCCATGTTTCTTTCGAGACATGATTGCCCAAGCGTGTATCACCTAACGCACTGAACTGATTTGCATAAAGCATTGTATAACATGACAGATTGGCTTTTATGTCCTTGGTTGGGAACTTGTCTACTGCAGAAAGAAATGAGAGCCTACTGCGGGAAAATCTTATCTCCAGTCAGTCATGTATCAAAAAAGACATGATCGCGCAAGCATGTATAACGTACGGTATTGAACTGACTGAACTTGTTAAAAGGATTGAATAGCAAGACAGACTGGGTTTTATAGCCTTGGTTGGGAAGCAGTCTACTGCAGAAAAGAATGGGGACCTACTGCGGGAAAATCTTCTGCCTTGTAAGTCATTGATCGAAAGAGACATGACCGACCAAACTTGTATCACGTATGGCGCTTAAAAGACCGTATTATATCAGATCAAAGGAAATTATAACAGACATTACTTTGTAACAAACTCTCCTGTCACTTGTGAGATAAGAAATACAGAATTAAAATCAACCTTCTTCTCGACTTTTACAAAAGTTCACAATGACGTGTGAAATCCTGTTTTTTCCCAAATAGAAAAGGATTGACCATGTGCTTCAAGAAAAAGTTGAAACCGGATTTAGCAAGTAGATGTTAAAATAATTTTCTGACCAATGGTAGCGAATTGCATGTCCAAGTGTGACTTCGCAATTTAATGCGAAAAATCTAAATACTATAAAAGGCCCTGATCAGCGTTAGTCAGAGAGTCAAATGGAAGCAGCAAGAGAGACACAACTAAAATGTAACTTGAAGTCAATCGAACATAAGGTCATGTCGCATCTTGTTCTCTTTCTCCTTCTTTCTCGTCTGCTTATTCATTTTACTTCTTCTTCTCCATTCAAAGACATTCCTACCTACAAAGACTAATACATACGTACGCATAAACTCTCTCCAACAAAATGCTACTACGAACATTTCTTGATACACTTAACACGTTACTTGTTTCTCATTGAACATTAATTTAACACTATTTGCCCGTATATTAGGTCATGTTTTCGTTTACTTTAAGAATCAAATCTTCACAGGCACCAATAAAATTGATGCTGGTTTTCGATGCAAATATGTTTGTCATCAAAAAACAATTTTGAGGGCGTACGGAAAAAAAATTATAATACATGGTGTCCCTAAAGTCCGTGTGCACTTTAAAATATTTATAACTTTATTTGTATTTGTGATAGAAATAATCTGTAAAAAATGTTGTAATGTTTAATGTACCTAGTTTTAAGTATAGTTAATGAATTATTCTTTAACAATTTTTAGGTAAATAAAAAAATATTTTCCTTTTTTCAAAATCAATTTGATCCATGGCTTTAACCGAGGAGATTTTTTTTATGGGGACATGTGAAGACAATTGTGTATGCAACCAAACCTAGTTCATTAGGAGAACTGAAAGCTAAAATAACTAATGTTATTTCGGGCGTTACTGTAAACCAGTTGGCAAATGTTTTCTGTGAACTGCAAAATTGTATTACCCTTTGTATTGCTAATGTGAAAACTTAAATAAAATTTCAATAAAACCTTAAGAAATATTGATTTACTTCTTTCTAATGCTTTTTACAAATTATTTCTATCGCAAATACAAATGAAGTTATAAATTTTTAAAAGTGCACACGAACTTTATGGAGAACCTGAATACACCCTGAAGTTTATGGACACCCTGAATACACCCGGTTGTTTAAACGAGGAATTTCTCTATTTATGATAATTAAGCGAAAAGTGATGAGAATTGATATAAAAACGATAGACAAGCAGACATTTTACCCTCAGTCAAAAAAGATAATTTTCAACGAAATGCTACAAGAATTGATGATGTTTATCCGCTTAGAGGTAAAGCTTGATCAAATGTTTTATAACTTTCTAAACAACAGAAGAACGTATTTCAGACTAGCAGTATAGCCGGCGTTGCTCGGGTGTAATGAAAGCTTTAAAACTAATCCATGGTCCTGGAGCTCAGACTCTTTGGACGTTGGCACGAAAGACTAAAAAGGAATAGTTGTTTCCAGTTAAAGCGAAACCGTAGACTGAAAGAAAAATGAATGGATGTAAGTCAAATTTTGATTTCCTGCTATCGATATCAAATAAGTCTTTTTCATCGTAAACTGAATTTTGAAGGCTAAATAAATCCTCTGAGTAAATGGTATCATGGCTGAGACTGAGAACTACAATTATACCTACTTAGAGTTAAACTCGAAGCAAAAACTAAAATAAATGGGCTGAAAAACTGATTTTGATAAGACCCGGTAGGATATTAGGGTATCGATTTCCAATATCGGAGACAAATAAGTCATCCAACGATAAATTAACCTAAGTCTATGAAAACTTATCGTGCCCATCGGGAGTAAAATTGTAGAAAATGAGCCATATTGATGGCTGAATATCGGTTTTTGATCAGATCCGATAAAATATCGTGTGTATCGATTTCCGATATCGGAGATAGTATCGATTTTCTGAACTATTGTAAGAACTGCAATCTTGAAACTTCTGAATATCGTTTCTTATGGCTTTGTCTATGAATGTATCAAATTTGATTAAAATCGGACCACTACTTCTATAAACCGATTTTTTCGATTATCGATTTTCGATATCTATCGAGGGTACCTCGACACAAAACCTAGCTAAGAACACTTGCAGACGCTTATAGTACAAGTGTATAAATTTTCAAGAAAATCCGTTCAGCCGTTTCGGAGTCTACAGGTAACGGACACGCACACATACAGACACACACACAGACAAAGATCCATTTATAAATAAGTTTAGATATCCATATATGCTACGAGAAGTATTTGCGAAAAGAAAGCAAAAAGAAAACATACCAATTTGGAAGTATAAAACATACGAAGGTTTTCTTTTAGTATTGGTTGCACTAATTCTTAACCACTGACAATCCAATTCTTCCTGATTTTCAATGTATTTCTATCGTTCAACCATTAGCAATGTATTCATATTATATACGTAACAGTCTTATTATGTTATTGATGCACGATATGATTAATGACCACTGAAATATTCTTCTTTCTTGCTGATTTCGCCTACACATCAATTGTAAAGTGGGTTTGGAATGTTATCCAGATTTTTAAATATTAATAAGAAAGTACGATATACGAAAATCTTTCTTTCATCATGCTGTCAGTTTTAGACCCACTGGAGTGACAGGGTGTAATTGATTTCTATCTTTCTTTAAGATTAAGTTATTTGCAGGGGTGTTCAGTAATATGAATCTATTTTTGGAGGTGTATGATGAAATTTGTTTAGCTTTGAAAAATATATTTCGTCATCCATGATTGTATCAGATTTTTATCACACCCGGACACTATTGCCTCGACTGTCGATTAATTTTTTTACGGCTGTTGTCTGCGATGGACGTTACTCCAAGGAAGCGTACAAAAATTGTAACGTTGCACGAACACACTGGCCAGTCTTATAGAGAGATCGCAGATATTGTTGGTGTCAGCCTTTCAACTGTCAGTCGTGTCATCAAAGCTAAGAAACAAACTGAATCCAACAGTGAAAAAACGTAGAGGCATGTTCGATTGGAAGAGAAAAACCAACGACGAATCAGGGAAATTGTGAAAAATGTTAGGAAAACATTATTCGTTTTGTTTCAATTAATTTTCATAAGGGTGAAGCTAAATGGAGACTGAGATTGAATATGATTAATAAATAAATATTTTTTGTGGCGCCCACGTTATATAACACTAATATTCTTCATTCCAAATAAAACTAGGATATTTTAAAGTGAAGTAGCGATTATGAGGCTTAGATTTTCGCCTTTTCTCTGGGGGTCCAAAAGCCATTTCCTTGCCAAAACAAGAACAGCAAACAGTAAGACGAATAACAACTGTTCAACATGACTTCTCATGAATTCAGGTAAAAATAAGCAAAAAAAAAAAAAAAAAAGAAAATCGCACAAAAAATGAAACAATGATTAAATATATATATATCTTGCTGTTTTCTGGTAAACCAAGAGACGAACTGTGTGTTTGGAATTTTATCCAGATTTTTAAATATTAATAAGAAAGTACGGTGTATGAAAATCCTTTATAAAATCTGTGAAATACCCGTCAAATATAATTAGACAATAAATTATGAAAGGTGAAATACTTACAACACAAGAATTGCTGTGACCATCTTTCACATTCTAGTTTGTCGAACTTTACTTTTAAAGAAATGCCTCTCTTGACAGTCGCTAAAAGAAAATGTTGCCATTCACACAAACAGTCGGGTACCAAATTTGGCAATTCGCTGAAAAAACAACAACAAATTAGCAGGAATTAAGAACGCAATGACTTTCACCCCAAATTGTTTCAGAAACGACAGATATTGGTTCCTCAAAACCGGAACTCCAATCCAATGATTTTAAGACATGAATATAAAGAGATTGACCAAGCAAATAACATGTAAATCTATCTAAACTGATTTATAAATAGAACATGTCTCTGCGTGTGTGTGTGTGTGTGTGTGTGTGTGTGTGTGTCCGTTACCTATAGACTCAGAAATGGCTGAACCGATTTTCTTGAAAATGTACACAGTTGTACTATAAGCGTCTTCGAGTGTTCTTAGCTAGGTTTTGTGTACAGGTACCCCCGATAAATATCGAAAATCGATAATCGAAAAAATCGGGTGATAGAAGCAGTGGTCCGATTTTAAACAAATTTGATACACTCATAGACAAAGATATAAGAAACGTTATTCAGAAGTTTCACAGTTGCTGTTCTTACAATAGTGCAGAAATTCGATAATATATATATATATATATATATATATATATATATATATATATAAAAGGCAAGATGTCGTGTGTGTGTCTGTTTATCTGCCTGTATGTCTAATTTTTCAGCTCTTTTATTTTAGTTTTTGCTTCGGGTTTGGCTCTAAGTAGGTATAATTGTAGTTCTTAGTCTCAGCTATGATACCATTTACTCAGAGGACTTATTTAGCCTTCAAAATTCAGTTAATAACGAAAAAAACTTATTTGATATCGATACCAGGAAATCAAAATTTGACTTACATCCATTCAATTTCTTTTCAGTCTACGGTTTCGCTTGAACTGGAAACAACTATTGCTTTTTAGTCTTTCGTGCCAACGTTCAAAGAGTCTGAGCTCCAGGACCATGGATTAGTTTTAAAGCTTTCATTACACCCGAGCAACGCCGGGCTATACTGCTAGCCAATATATATATATATATATATATATATATATATATATATATATATATATATACTAGGTGCGATTGGTAAATTGTCGCAATCAATTTATTATTTAAAATATTCTTTAGGTTGAGTCTGAGCTCCAGGACCCTGGATTAGTTTTAAAGCTTTCATTACACCCGAGCAATGCCGGGCTATACTGCTAGTAATTCTATATTAAGAAGAATTTTAATAAATCTTCCCACCAACTCTACAACTACAAATGAAAAGAATTTATCTGTGTTTAACATCAAATTTGTTACAACTACTTCTAAAACAATAAAAGACATAATTCAAAACAAAAAATAAGCTAAAACTTGAAGGAGGAACTACCACAAGAAATATAAGGGCTAGACAAAATAATGAAACCACCTAGTACCTATTATTAATATAAAACACAGGTTTTATGTTAGTATAAGTTGCACTAATTCTTAACCATAGACAATCCAATTCTTCCCGACCTTCAATGCATTTGTATCCTTCAACCATGAGCAATGTGTTCATATTATATGCTAGCAGTACAGCCCGGTGTTGCTCGGGTGTAATGAAAGCTTTAAAACTAATCCATGGTCCTGGAGCTCAGACTTTTTAACGTTGGTACGAAAGACTAAAAAGCAATAGTTGTTTCCAGTTGTAAGCGAAACCGTTGACTGAAAGAAAACTGAATGGATGTAAGTCAAATTTTTATTTTTACTGGCATCGATATCAAATAAGATTTTTCGTTGTAAACTGAATTTTGAAGGCTAAATAAGTCCTCTGAGTAAATGGTATCATAGCTGAGATTAAGAACTATAATTATACCTATTAGAGCCCAACCCGAAACAAAAACTAAAAGAAAAGTACTTTTCTTTTATATATATATATTTTTTTTTCTTTTATATATATATATATATATATATATATATATATTATCAATTTTCTGCACTATTGTAAAAACTGCAACCTTCAAACTTCTGAATAACGTTTCCTATGTCTTTGTCTATGAGTGTATCAAATTTGATTAAAATCGGACCACTCCTTCTATAACCCTATTTTTTCGATTATCGATTTTCGATATCTATCGGGGTTACCTCGACACAAAACCTAGCTAAGAACACTCGCAGATACTAAAAGTACAATTGTGTAAATTTTCAAGAAAATCGGTTCAGCCGTTTCGGAGTCTATAGGTAACGGACACACACACACACACACACACACACACACACACACACACACACACACTCACACACACACATTTATAAATAAGTTTAGATATAACGATCTTATGATGTTATTAATGCATGATGTAATTCCCAACCACTGAACATCCCTTTCTTCGGAGTTTAACCTGCATTTCTATTGTGAAGCCATTAGCAATGTATTCATATAAATATATCAGTTGGAAAAGAAATGCCTATTGTACCGTTAGCAGGATCATTTGGAATGTAATTTTTTCAATACGAACGATAAAACAATCATTAATGTTTACGTTCTTATGATTTATTTATTTCTTTGCAAGTTACTTAATATCAAACCGATTATATATATATATATATATATATATATATATATATATATATATATTTTCTAAACATATACACTACCGGGCATATTTATTTAGCAACCCAAGTTTTTTAAAAGAAATTATGCATTTCCTACTATATTGAAGTGGATAATTCTAAATGAAAATAGATTGGTTCTTTTGTTATTATTACTTTGCAAAATTTTACAAGGTAAATAGCGGCAATTTACTCATCGCACCTTGTACGTTTGTTATATATATATGTATGTACATTACCGGCCATAATTATTAGGCCACCCCAGTTAAAAAAAAAATTATGTATTTCATCCTATTTTTAGTATTTATTGCCGAGTGGATAATTCTAAATGAAAATAGAATGGTTCTTTTGTTATTATTACTTTGCAAAATTTTACAAGTCAAGGAAGCAAAGATGGACTCGTTCGAATCACCCTAAATTTTCTTCGTTCTTTCATTGATGAAACTGAAATATAGATAATTATTAAATATTTATAAATTCATTTGATGCACATGTTATTGTGCAGTATTAACAAAAGAACCATTCTATTTTCATTTACAATTATTCAATTGCAATAAATATTATGAAATACATTATTTCTTTTAAAACACTGGGTTGGTCTAATAATTATGGCCGGTAGTATATATATATATATATATATATATATATATATATATATATATGCCAAATTTCGCAAGTCAGTGAGAAAACATTTTAGAGTCAACGAAGGTAACAAGAGAAACTTAACTTGCAAGCGTGGAAAAAAAATCACGCAAGACATATATGGCCTCTCTGACCTGCCGGTCATTTAACTTATCTATTTTTACACAATATCTTGGCCATCAGAAAAGAAAACAGACCACGATATGTGAAGCCAATGTTTATTCGCTTGAAGAGAGTCAACTTTAGCCTCGAAACACGTGTAGCGACACAAATACCATTATGGACACCTAATATATCAAACAAAAAGCAAGTACTATTCATATTAATACTAATAGCAACAATTAATCTACATTTTTTACTAGGGAACCCAACCCATTTTAATTTTGTTTAAAAAAAATTGTAAGTATTGTCATATCAAAAAACATGATTTGTTATGATTAACAAAGTATTTAACACTGTTCAAAATGCTCCCTTTCATGTTTAATATAACGCCATACCTTAAACATTTATGAAAGCCGTTTAACACATTTCAGATAATTATTTTCTAGTTTCATTTATTTTCAGTTTACTTTTATAAATATGTACATTCCACAAAGGCTTACGGTCTATCACGTTGAATACACCGGTTCTCGCTCGATCACCAAAGTTAAGCAATGTTGAGCCTGGTCAGTACTTAGATGGGTGACCGCTTGGGAATACCAGGTGCTGTAAACGTTTAGTGATGTGCGTTGTGGTGTAATGGATATCCTTTCGGAAAGAGAAATCGGCGAGCCGAGTTCGAATTCCAGTTCAATACCCAGCATTCACTGAAGCACTGGTACCCTTGGGAAAGGTATTAATTCGTCCCTTCCCTCCAGTTATGAGTTAAATAACAAGATCTCAATAGAAACGAAGAAAAGAGTGCTAAACTGCTACGTGATGTCAGTTCTTCAGCACGGCTGTGAATGCTGGACAATATCATCGAAAATGAGGAAAAAACTGGAAGCGGCCGAAATGTGGTTCTACAGAAGGATGCTACGGATATCGTGGACTGAGCATACAAGCAACGACGAAGTGTTAGAAAGAATGGCAACAAAAAGGAAATTGATGCTGAGCATCAGGAAGAGACAACTGAAGTTCCTGGGACATGCAATGAGGAAGGAGAGCCTGGAGAACCTGATACTGACTGGACAGATAGAAGGAAAGAGAGACAGAGGAAGGCAGCGGATAACATATCTGCAGAGTCTGATCAGGTGGATGACGGAACGGGGGTGGCCAGGAGCAACAGGAGCAAACATACTAAGAGCCACAAGGGATAGAGAGACGTGGAGATCCATGATCGCCTACGTCCTGAAGGGACAGGGCACATAGAAGAAGAAGAACAAGGGTAGCTACCCTCAACACAAATCCCGATGAATCTTTATACTTGAAAAGAGAAACTATTACTAGACACAAAACTTATATAAAAACAACAATAAATTGTTGAAATGAAAAAAGGTATTACCAGCAATAAATAAATAAAAATTAGTTGGGGCTAAATGACCGGCCAAGTTTGATATGCCATGAAAACAAAATAACCAATCAAGATTCCACAAAAAAATCTGGTCTGATAATCGTGCTGACTGGCCTCGCATTTTCTCTACGTCTTCATCTCTGCCGCAGCCCCAACATGAAAAAAGGCGTTACTTTTGCCGCACAGTTTATAATTTCCCTGTATATTTTATAATCCTTATGTGAATTCCAGACCCCTGAACTGATACATCACCACTGACAGTCCACTTCTCAATATTTTACAATTTCAAAAAGGCTTTTAAATATACAATGCATATTCAATATTTACATTTTAGTAAATAATGTAAATATTACCTCGTCTCAGAAGTAGAATAGACAAAGCGTACAACAGCCGAAACATCGTAAAACATGGCAAGATATATGAGGACAACAGTCCGACCAATAAAAATAATGTAAATACTACCTCATCTCAGAAGTATAATAGACAAAGCGTACAACGGTCGAAACGTCGTGAACATGGCAATGAAGATGAGGACAACAGTCAGAACAATGTAAATAATTTAAATAATACCTCATCTCAGAAGTATAATAGACAAAGCGTACAACGGCCGAAACGTCGTGAACATGACAATAAAGATGAGGCCAACAGTCAGAACAATGTAAATAATTTAAATAATGCCTCATCTCAGAAGTATAATAGACAAAGCGTACAACGGCCGAAACGTCGTGAACATGGCAATGAAGATGAGGACAACAGTCTGAACAATGTAAATAATTTAAATAATACCTCATCTCAGAAGTATAATAAACAAAGCGTACAACGGCCGAAACGTCGTGAACATGGCAATAAAGATGAGGACAACAGTCAGAACAATGTAAATAATTTAAATAATACCTCATCTCAGAAGTATAATAGACAAAGCGTACAACGGCCGAAACGTCGTGAACATGGTAATAAAGATGAGGACAACAGTCAGAACAATGTAAATAATTTAAATAATACCTCATCTCAGAAGTATAATAGACAAAGCGTACAACGGCCGAAACGTCGTGAACATGGCAATGAAGATGAGGACAACAGTCAGAACAATGTAAATAATTTAAATAATACCTCATCTCAGAAGTATAATAGACAAAGCGTACAACGGCCGAAACGTCGTGAACATGACAATAAAGATGAGGCCAACAGTCAGAACAATGTAAATAATTTAAATAATGCCTCATCTCAGAAGTATAATAGACAAAGCGTACAACGGCCGAAACGTCGTGAACATGGTAATAAAGATGAGGACAACAGTCTGAACAATGTAAATAATTTAAATAATACCTCATCTCAGAAGTAGACAAATACAAATCTTTTTATACTGAAATTGTTATCTGATACAGTAACATCATCAACAATATGTTTATTTTATACATATAATAACTTTTTATTCTTTGTATATCTTTGATTTATCAAATATTCAATGTCCCTTGTTTTGCATTTTATAATAAATTTCCTTTCTTTTTTTCGCAATGCTTTTGCGTTAAACATATAATGTCTCTATATTCTCTCTCTTGTTTGGTTGCCTTTCTGACCACTGGCAAAACATTTCTTTCTTCATTTCAAAGCAGAACCTGGAGATAAATTGGCGGAAGTTACTCAACCCAATTTACTCGCAAAATGTTAAAAAAAAGCCTTTTCAACATTAATTTTTTTCTCTCCTTCTGTCTAGAAAAGAAGTTACTATTGAGAATAACTAAACAAGATTTGCAAATATCTTCTTTGATTTTTATTATAAAAGTTGCATTAATAAAAAATGAATGTAAGTTTCGAAATGTTCATTTAATTCATCGTATCAATGATATGACAGAAACAGGTAGTAAATCTTAAATGATGTGCATCAATCTGTCTGAAAAACACACTGGCCTTTCCAGTGCCAGACGCCGATGGTCAAGAAGCCAGACAATTATGGCTGTTATCTTATATTTCTTTTCGATGTAAGATTAGCATTTTTTCCGAGATTTGTTCGCTTTTCGAAATGTCTGAAATTTATTATTCGACAAACATCAAAAATTGTTTCTTGGGAGACTTTCAAAAAAATTCTTTTAATCATTTTACCCCAAGCAAGGCATTCCACTGCCACTATTTCTCATGGAGTTACATACGGGAAGGTGAAGAGAAATAGTGGTTAGATATAGGAAATGTCAGAAGGAGGGTGATAGATCGGTAAGGATACCGAGGCTGGGGGTTGGGTATATGGGAAGAGTGTTTGAAAGATGGTTAGTCTGTTAGGAGTTGTCTATTGACCTTACATTTAAACTCCTGGGGATTGTAGCCGTCGAGGATTCCACAGTCGGGAAGTGCGAGAAAAGAAACTGTTGGAGTAGAAATTGCGGTTGCATTTTATCGGTTTCACTGTAAAATGGTGGGATCTAGTTGCTAATCTAGTCTCTCGTGCAAATTCGTACCTAGGGGGCATCAGTAATCTAAGTTCATCGGAGCAGAAGCCGTGAAAGTATTTATAGAATAGACACAGGAAAACCACGTCGCGCCGGTGAGAGAGAGACTGCAGCCGGTCTGCCAAGTCGGTATCGATCACCTTACAGACTCCGTTGTACTTTGTCAAGGAGCCGGAGGAGAATAGCAGGGGCACCCGACCAGATGTGGCAGCAGTATTCAATGCACGGGCGGATGGTAGATTTATATATGTGCAGGATAGTTTCAGATGGAAAAAAAACTTCCGGGCTCTGCACAGAGAACCGACTTTCATAGCAGCGGATTTAGCAATGGATTCGATATAGTCATTCCATTTGAGGTCCGCTGAAAGTATGAGACCAAGGAGGCGTAGTGTTTTATTCTTTGGGAGGCAAGCCTGATCCATGCTGATGGGAGATAGATGCGATTGTCTATGATGGTTGAGTCGTGAAAACTTACAGATAAAAAGAAATTACTGTAGATCAAGTGAGATGAGTAACTTTTCCGTTGTCTTATAAAAACATATTATGAAGACCACATTACATGAGTGAGTTTCCAAGGTTAGTGTATTTTATTAAATGGGACGTAAATAATAAAGACATCTACAAAAATCTATGAAGAGACTGGTTCTGTTCTGTACGGGTTTTTATCTCACCTACTCTTCAACAACCAAATGATTATCGATACTGTAAGTGGTTTGACAGGCGCATAATTCTGAATTATTGTGATAGATGAAGCTGAGTCTAATGAATATCGATGTTCCTGCTTGTAAATTCCTCCGGCAATCTAGTACAAAGTGATTTTTATCTTCACTGGTGAACTGTTACGTAATATCAGTCATCGTATATGTCAGTGAATGGTGAAAAATCTCCTCACAGATAAAGACCTTTTTAGGCAATCTCTTCTGAGATAAACATTTTGTTGGACAATCACCTCACAGTTTAAAGTTGTGCTGCATAATCGCCCCACAGATAAAAATTCTGTTGGATAATCTACTCACAGATTAAGATGTTATTGGATAATGTCCTCACAGGTTAAGATGCTATTTAACAATCTCCTTACAGATTAAAATATTGGAAAATCTTTTCGGAGATTAAGATGTTATTGTACAATATCCTCTCAGATTAAGTTGTTATTGGACAATCTCATTACAGGTGAAAATGTTGGTAGAAAATTTCCTCACGGATTAACATGTTGTTGGACAGTCTCAACAAATATAAAAATGTTACTGGACAATCTCATCACAGATTAAGTTATTTGACAATCTCTTCATAAACAAAGATTTTACTGGATAATCTTCTTACGTATGAAGATGTTGCTAGACATTCTCCTCTCAGATGAAGATGTTACTGAACAATCATCCCACATTTTAAGATGTTGATTCATGACTCAGGCAACACGGATATGGTTATACAGAAGTATGCTGAAAATAACACGAATTGAAAATGTGTAAGGAGGAAGTTTTTTAATGATTATATTGTTTCTCGTTGACATTGTTCTCGTTAGTACTTTACGATTTGCCTCATTTCGGCTGCAAATTTGGATCTATCGAAATTTTGTTTGAAACGAAAGCCGATGCACTGCAGATTGAGAAAGTGCTTTTTTTTAAGTCGAAATACCACCGATTAAATATGCATCAATTTTTCTAAGGAGAAAAAACTATAGCGAAATCCGACAAAAAATCATTGACACATTTAAATTATCATAATTCCCTAATAAATCTTCACTTCATGTATTTCCCTTCGGAATCATAGCTCTCGACGACTTCCTATCTGTAGCACAGTACTGGAAGATGCTCGCTCTTGCAATCGGTACTTAGGCATGTTTTGTAGTATTTCTGAAATTTGGTAGTTACGTAATCAATCTGGTTAATTTTTCTCCAGCTAGGCTTCTTCATCTATACAGATGACTTAATTGATTCCGGAACCTGGTATTGGTGATTCATTGATTCTTTGAATCCTCTGGACTCATCTTTCACCTCGCTAATTTCGTGGTTTCTATCTTCTCATTCTTTTCCTACCTTGAAATTCAGGTCACCCATGACTGTTATGATTTCTTGTGATTTAAATAGGGCCGTGGCGTTGTTGAGAGAATTTTAAAAGTTATTTATTTCCTCTTACGTTCTTTGCGCTGTCGGTGCGTATTTTTTCCAATGACGAAAAAGTTTTTACTTGTTTTGTTTTTTTTTTGTTTTTGTCATGATTACATCACCCATTCAACGGATTGAACTCTTCCATCTACTACATATACTTCTCCTCACAAGCGATAAGCAGAAGGACAGAGATAGGCAGAGATAGAAATAGAGATAGATAGCCAAGACTGCTACTGTACGACCATTGTGAGTCCCAGTTCTAGTATTACTACCTAACACGTTGTTGGGGGTCCCCCTTTTTCGTACATAAGAATGGACTCGCCTGATATGTACATATAATCCTGCCTATGCAGAGAACGGTAGTAGTTGTCAAAGAGAGTTAGTAAGGAGTTAGTTGGTCAGTAAGTTGGTTCATATTAAGTTGGAGTGTTTTGGATATAGACTCATTACCCCGACACACTTCTTCACTACAAGATTGTATATATTGATTCCTACTAACAGTATTCCTGAATTGACTAACCCGTGTCCAAGTTTGTAGACTTTTGTTCAGTATAACTTACATTTTTTATCTCCATATCTGTTTTTGTTATTTATTATTTTGTGTGGTTTCTCAACAAGAATCCACAACACCCGTATTTATCTACTAACAGAGTTTCCAAGTATTGTATTTTGCTATGTTTAATATATATATATATCGTTATTTCCTATTTTGGTTGTTGTTGTATTATTTCTTGCTAGAACTTTAATCGGGTCCATGACACTTTTTATTTTTCTGTATATTTGTTTTTAATTTTATATTATTTTTACTTCAATTATTCCGTTTTTTTCTTTCCTGTCAATTTTGTAACAGATCGCATTTTAAAATATTTCATTTCTTGACATAGGTAGGAAACACAGCGTCAAGATAAGACGAGGATCATGACACAGGCAAGAGGTGAGCCTCAAGAACACCCTGAAAGTTATCGAAGAAGTTCAGTTAAAATGATACGGCCATATCCGATACATGGATAACTCAGGTATTTCGAAATGATGATTTACCATAGTATATATTAAAAAGGCGAAGCTCTTTCGAGACAGAAAGGGTATAAAAGGCTCTTAGATTAATGGATTAGAAGTCATATCTGGATTTGTTTGGGAAGCCTATGCAGTTGTTTGGGTCTATATTATTTGTGTTAATTTTATTTCGCATATTAAAAGCATGAAGCTAGGTAACAATTTAGTATGTATGCTTTTTCTAATCTAGCAGTTCCCAATCCAGTATTCTTTGTATTTCTTAGAAGAACACCTGGATTTTACAAAACCAATACTAAACTAGTTATTTACCAAATAAGCAAGATCTATTTACATTTTATTTGTAAGTGTTGAATCGATAACACGACAATAGCAGGTAAACAGCTGCGTTCGATTTGTTACGAGTGAAATTGTATGCGTTCTGTTGTTGCTCAGTCTCACGACTATCTATATATATATAAGGCAAGATGATTGTGTGTCTGTATGTCTGTCTGTATGTCTGTATGTATGTCCTTTATACAAATCCACAATTTTTATCCGATTCTCACCAAACTTCACACAAATATTCTTTAGGCTTCCAGTCAGGTCATGGGTTACTTATTTTTTTCCAATTTCCTCCCGATATTGGAAATCGATACCCTGATATCCGATCAAATCTGATCAAGATCAGGATTTCAGCACTTTTATCGTGATTCTTGCTGCAGAATCTGCTCTAACTTGATAAAATTATAGTTTTTAGTCTCAAACATTAGAAGATTATCTCAGATGACTCATTTTCTTCGATACCGGAAATCGATACCCCCGATATTCTATTGAATCTGATCAAAAAACGATATTCAGCCATCAATATGACTCATTTTCTCCACTTTTACTCCCGATGGGTACGATAAGTGTTCATGGACTTACTTCGGTTAGTTTGACTTATTTGACTCCGATATTGGAAATCGGTACCCCGATATCTTATCGAGTTTGATAAAAATCAGGTTTTTCAGCTCTTTTATTTGAGGTTTTGCTTCGGGTTTGGCTCTAAGTAGTTATAATTGTAGTTCGTAGTCTCAGCCATGATACCATTTACTTTTTTATAACAAAACATTTATGCCCATATTATATAAGAATGATCGAGTATTATATTCATGCTTTTTTGTTTGTAATATTAATTAATTCCTGGTCAGTTTCGGCTGAATCAGTTTGCTTCTTTTTTTATTAATATGTGCTTATAATACAGTTCAAATTCCAGTTGAATTCATTGCATTCACTTACACGCAAATACCCTTGGGAAAGGTATTAATCCGTCTATTCCTTCCAGTTATGGGTTAAATAACAGGACAGATTGGATTCTATAGCCTTGGTTGGCAACCAGTCTACAGCAGAAAGCAATGGCAACCTACTACGTGATAATCTTCTGCCCAGTCAGTCATGTCTCTTTCGAGGCATGATCACCCAAAATGTGTATCACGTATGGCACTTAACTGACTGACTGAATATAATAGTTGGAAAGATGATTAAGGCTTCTACTGGTCATAAAGTGGGGGATCGATTTTATATTGTTATGAAGTAATAAACTGATCCCCCATTTATTACTACCTATTAATAAAATACAACTCCTCCCCATCGAGCTTTGAGTCAAATAACAGGACAGATTGAGTTCTATAGCCTTGGTCGGCAACCAATCTACCGTAGAAAGCAATGGCAACCTACTGCAGGATAATCTTCTGCCCAGTCAGTCATGTCTCTTTCGAGACATGATCGCCCAAGCGTGATTTCGCGTTTGGTACTTAACTGACTGACTTATAATACTTGCGCTCATAATAATGTTCCAATATTTTATTTTCAAATATTTTACGAACTTTTCGTTTTGTGTTGAATATGAAATCATTGGGATAGGTTTTGAACAGACGACATAAAGTTTGACACTGAAATACCATAGCACATTTGCCATATCTGGTCAGACGCCCCTGATGTTCGTCATAGTGTTCTCGGCAGGGTCGAAAGGCGAATCTGTAACGTGATAGGTCCCGACCTGGCAGCCCTACTCCAGCCACTTTCTCATCGGCGGGATGTGGCTTTCCTCTGTCAATTCTACAAATATTTTCATAGCTTCTGCTCCGACGAACTTAAGTCACTGGTAACCCCTCCACAAGAATTTACTCGTTCAACCAGACTAGCAACAAAGTCTAATCCATTTACAGTTAGATCAACTAAATGCAGCCGATAATTCTACTCCACCAGCTTCTTTTCTCGTACTTCTCGCCTGTGGAACTCCTTTCCATATATTTGCTTTCCTGACAACCTGCAGGAATTTAAATGCAATGTCAATACCCATCTTTTATCCACTTGACTCCAATTCTTTCTACATCACCCTGTATATCTTGTTCTATCTCGTTCTTTTCCTTTCTCTCTACCTTCGTAACTGTCAGGAATTTAAATGCAATGTCAATACCCATCTCTTATCTACTTCACTTCAGTTATTTCTACATCACCCAGTATTTCTTTTTCTATCTTGTTCTTTTCCTTTCTCTCTGCCTTTGCAACTGTCATGAATTTAAATGCAATGTCAATACCCATCTCTTATCTACTTGACTTCAGTTCTTTCTACATCACCCTGTATATCTTGTTCTATCTTGTTCTTTTCCTTTCTCTATATCTTCGCAACTGTCCTCACACTTGTGTTTCCATCCTTCTCTTGTCCTTCCTCTGAAACCCACTGTAACTGGTTCATCTTTCTCTTCACTCTCCTCCCGTCTAAAATTTTACTATATTGTAGCCCCCCGCACATCACTGGCGGTACCGCCTTGATTAGGGTGAAACAATTAAAAAAATATGATAACCCCAAACAAAAACGAAACATTCTTCTTCTTATTCTTCCTCTTCTTCTACGTGACCTATCCTTTCAGGACGTAGGCGATCATGGCTTTCTACGTTTCCCTATCCCTGGTGGCACAATATGTTTTCTCCTGTTATTCCACGCAACCCCCGTTACGTCATCCACCTGATCAGGCCCTTCAAATATGTTATCCGCTGCCTTCCTCTGTCTCTTTTCCCTTCTATCTGACACGTTAGTATCAAGTTCTCCAAGCCCTCCTTCCTCATTGCATGTCCCAGGAACTTCAGTTTTCTCTTCCTGATGCTCACTATTAGTTTTCTTTTCAATACCATTTTTTCCAAAACCTCATCATTGCTCACATGTTCGGTCCATGATATCAGCAGCATCCTTCTGTAAAACCACATTTCCGCTGCTTCAAGTTTTTTCCTCATCTTCGATACTATTGTCCAGCATTCACTGCTGTATTGAAGAACTGAGATCACATAGCAATCTAGCACTCTCTTTGTTTCTAGGGAAATATTCCTGTGTCTTAGTACTTTGCTCAAAACTGGAACGCGTCCTTCGCCATGCCAATTCGCCATCGGATCTCTGTGTCGCACTTTCCATCTCCTGTTATAACACTTCAAACATTATAGAAGTATAAAAATGCATTTGATATATATAAAAAAATACCAACAAAACATTTTTCTAGTAAAATTTCCAAGAATACAATTTTAATGCAAAATGGTCAAAATAGATTTTTTTATCTATAGTTTAATGCATACAACTACGTTCAAAATACATTTAGTTGTAGCCCTAAAATTGCGTTAAAATATTATTCGACATTAAATAGCCCATAGAGGTTGATATGCTACTTAACAAAGTAAACCAAACAACGAACATTAAATAAATCTTCAAGAAATCCAATTGTATTCAAATATAGCTTTAACAAAACTATCGCATAAAACTTACATATCACGGCATCTAGTAAATATGTCGAAACAAAAATGTATGTGCGCAAAAAGAGAGTATTATAAAACACTAGCAGTATAACCCGGCGTTGCTCGGGTGTAATGAAAGCTTTAAAACTAATCCATGGTCCTGGAGATCAGACTCTTTGGACGCTGGCACGAAAGACTGAAAAAGCAACAGTTATTTCCAGTTAGAGCGAAACCTTAGACTGAAAGAAAAATGAATGGATGTAAGTCAAATTTTGATTTCCTGGTATCGATATCAAATAAGTTGTTTTAGTCGTAGACTGAATTTTGAAGGCTAAATAAGTCCTCTGAGTAAATGGTATCATGGCTGAGACTAAGAACTACAATTATACCTACTTAGAGCCAAACCCGAAGCAAAAACTAAAATAAAAGAGCTGAAAAATTAGACATACAGGCAGATAAACAGACACACACACGACATCTTGCCTTTTATATATATATATATATATATATATATATATATATATATATATATTATCGATTTTCTGCACTATTGTAAGAACTGCAACCTTGAAACTTCTGAATATCGTTTCTGATATCTTTGTCTATGAGTGTATCAAATTAGATTAAAATCGGACCACTCCTATCACCCGATTTTTTCGATTATCGATTTTCGATATTTATCGGGGTACCTCGACACAAAACCTAGCTAAGAACACTCGCATACGCTTATAGTACAACTGTGTAACTTTTCAAGAAAATCGGTTCAGCCATTTCGGAGTCTATAGGTAACGGACACACACATGCACAGAGACACACACACAAACAAAGTTCCATTTATAAATAAGTTTAGATTAGACGTATTCGTTTGTTGAACCAAAATTAAATAATATTTTTGTTACTTCCAAGCTCGCAAGAAAATTAAATTTTAGCATTAAATAACCCATAAAATGTTGATATGCCGTTAACTAAACAAATCAAATCAAATCCTTCACTGAGCAGTTTTCGAATATATTTTCCGTCCAGATTCTACCAACAAAAAAGCTTTACGAGTAAAAAGAAAACAAATATATCTTCTAAATGTCTTTTAGAATTTAAAAACAAGAAACATTAAGTTTTAATTAAATAAACGTTTCTTTTCCTTAAATTAAAGTAAATTCAAACGTGTTTCAAACACTCCCCGACCTCCCACGAAAATAGTTTTTAAGAGAAAAGCGTTGATTTCGTTCGACAAACTTTTGCACATCTTTCTGCAGGTTCTTCTTCATGTCTGAAGATAATGGTTTCCTGGTTGCCTACATGACTTATGAGACTACCAATATATTGTCTCTTTTAGTGCCTCGCGCGGGGGGAAAAAGTTGTCTAATGGTGTCGCTATATCCTCAGATATCAGCAGACAATTAATACTCTGTTGTTGTTTACGACTAGCGGCAAATAATCCCGGACACGCGTACATGAAAGATGACCTCAAATTAATTCCAACTGCACGTCTTGGAAGATCTTTCAATTATTCATCTTGATCTCAAATAAAAGACACTCAAAAATACTCTTTTTTTTTAAGTATAAAAATGAAAGGTTAGAAAAATAATACAGCTGCGAAATTAATGACAACTGACATCTTTGCAATGTTAGGTCTCGTTGAATTTGTTAAATTAACAATAATTAGATTTCAGTTTGCACAAATGAGGTTTGTTTTCTTTTAGAGTTGTTTTCCAAGGAACTATTTACGATCTTTTACAGCACGTGTTTTTAACGCGAAGAGCGTGAATTCTAAAATTTGACACAAGAAAATATCACAACCAAAATCGAGACTCAGAATTCGAATTATTATCTGGGGATGCTTGTGTTCAGTCAGTACATATGCTCTTCGAAAAGGCATGAATTCATTTCGCCCTGTATTCTATTTTCCTATTCAATCGTTTGTCTTACTTGCTTGTGTTGACTCAGTAAATATGCTCTTTTGAAATAAGCCTCCCTTGTTTTATTTTCTTCTCATTTACAGATTTAACTGACATGTTTGTGTTCACTAAGTGATTTTTTTTTATCGTGTCACCCCAAGCAAGGCATTCCACTGCCACTATTGGGCAGGGGGTTACATAGAACGATTGGGTATGGGAAATCTCAGAAGGAGGGTGGTAGACGACTTAGGATGTACATAGGGAGATAGTTGGAGATAGTGGGTGTGAGTTAGTGTGTTAGGAGGTGTCTATTGAACTTACATTAAAACTCCTGGAGGTTGTAGCCGTGGGGGAAGCAAGTATGCGGTCGGGAATTCCACAGGCGGGAAGTGCGAGGAAAGAAGCTGTTGGAGTAGAAATTGCTGTTACATTTCATCGGTTTCACTGTAAAAGGGTGGGACCTAGTTGCCAATCTAGTATCTCGTGCAAATTCACATCTAGGGTGCACCAGTGACTTAAGTTCGTCAGTGCAGAAGTCTTGAAAGTATTTACAGAAGAGGCACAGGGAAGCCAAATCACGCCGTTGAGAGAGATACTGCAGGCCGTCAGCCAAGTCGGTATCAATCACATGCCTCTTCGAAAAGTCATGAATCCATTTCGCCCTGTATTCTGTTTTCCTATTTAATCGTTCGTCTAAATTGCTTGGGTTGACTCAGTAAATATGCGCTTTTGAAAGGCATGAATCCATGTCTTCCTGTGTTTTATTTTCTTCTCATTTACAGATTCAACTGACATGTTTGTGATCACTACGTGCATATGTCTTTTGGAAAGGCATGAATCCACTTCGCCCTGTATTCTATTTTCTTATTTAATCATTCAACTTACTTGCTTGTGTTGACTCAGTATATATACTCTTTTGAAAGGCACGAATCCATGCCTCCCTGTGTTTTATTTTCTTCTCATTTATAGATTCAACTGACATGTTTGTGTTCACTAGGTGCATATGCTTTTTGGAAAGGCATGAATCTATGCCTCCCTGTGTTTTGCTTTCTTCTAATTTACAGATTCAACTAACATGTCTGTGTTCACTCAGTATATATGCTCTTTGGAAAGGCATGAACCCATTCCTCCCAGTATTTTATTTTCTTCTCATTTATAGATTCAACTGACATGTTTGTGTTCACTAGGTGCATATGCCTCTTGGAAAGGCATGAATCCACTTCGCCCTGTATTCTATTTTCTTATTTAATCATTCAACTTACTTGCTTGTGTTGACTCAGTATATATGCTCTTTGGAAAGGCATGAACACATTCCTCCCAGTATTTTATTTTCTTCTCATTTACAGATTCAACTGACATGTTTATGTTCACTCAGTACATACACTCTTTTTAAAGGCATGAATCAATGCCTCCCTGTGTTTTATTTTCTTCCCATTTACAGATTCAACTGACATGTTTGTGTTCATTAGGTGCATATGAGTACATTTGTCTCTGTGCTCTATCTTTCCAACTGATTCTACGTGACGTAATGGTTATCAGCAGGAGAAATGGAATCGAGAAAACGTGTTCGAATTTTAAAGGCTCCTAATTATGTTTACTTCGTATAAATACGCTTTAAAATGACGTAAATTCATTTCTGTCTTTGTCCAATTTTCTTTTCATCTATTGCTTCAAACTGGTTGCTTGTGTCAATTCAGTCAATCAGTTAAGTGCCATACGTGAAACACGCTTTGGGCACCATGTGTCGCGAAAGAGACATGACTGACTAGGCAGAAGATTATCCCGTATTAGGTTGCCATTGCTTTCTGCGGTAGACTGGTTGTCAGCCAAGGCTATAGAACTCAATCTGTTCTGTTATTTAACCCATAACTGGAAGGAAGAGACGAATTAATACCTTTCCTAAGGGTATTTGCGCGTAAATGAATTTAACTGGAGTTTGAACTCGGCTCCCCGATTTCTCGTTCCGAGTCGATATCCACTGCACCACAACGCACATCAGTCAATTCAGTACATAAGTCAATTAAATGCTATGGATCAATTTCTCTCTCTGTGATGTGTTTTCTCATCTTTTTTAAAATGATGTGGAGCAGGTAATACACCCTTCTTCTTCATCTTCTTCTTCTTCTGTACCCTGTCCCTTCAGGACGTAGGCGATTATGGCTTTCCACATTTCCTTATCCCTGGTGGCTCTTAGCACGCCTTCTGTTACACCATGGAACCCTCGTTCCATCATCCACCTGATTAGGTCCTTCAAATATATCATCTGTTGCTTTCCCCTGTCTCTTTTTCTTTCTATTTTGCCTGTTAGTATCAGGTTCTCCAAGTCCTCGTTCTTAATTGCATGTCTCAGGAATTTCAGCTGTCTCTTCCTGATGCTCAGTATTAATTTCCTTTTCGTTTCCATCATTTCTAAGATTTTATCATTGCTTAAATGCTCGATCAATGATATTGGAAGCATCCTTCTGTAGAACGACGTTTCAGTTTATTGGAGTAGATCGTCTAAACTATCGCCCGGTTCACACTCCACCCACATCTATTGAACAGGTGAAGAGGCTCATCCCTTGTTTCCTGTTTAGGATGCGGTTTCCGGTTCTTTCTTTTCCAATATTTGCACTCTTTTCTTTTTTTCTTTTTTTTTCAATTGGAGTAGATAGACTAAACTATCGCCCGGTTCACACTCCACCCTCCTCTATTGAACAGTTGAAGAGGCTTATCCCTTGTTCCCTGTTTAGGATGTGGTTTCCGGCTTTCTGTTTTCCATTCTTTTTACCCTTACGTAGCCCCCTGCGCATCAGTGGCGTTATCGCCTTGCTTGGGGTGATATGATTAAAAAAAAAAGTTGCTTCAAGTTTTTCCTTCATCTTTGATGATATTGTCCAGCATTCACTGCCATATTGAAGAATTGACAACACATAGCAATCCAGTTCTCTCTTATTTGTTTCTAGCGAAATTGTCCTGTTTCTTAATACTTTATTCAACTTCTGGAATGCTTCCTTCGCCATGACAATTAGCCTTCAGATCTCTGTGTCGCACTTTCCGTCTTCTGTTATAACACTTCCCAGGTATTTAAATTTTTGTATTTGCTTGATTTTAATAGACCCCACCTGTAATTGGCGTTCTTGGCTGCCCTTTTTGCTGATGACCATGCATTCGGTTTTCTTGCAGTTTATTTGTAGTCCTTTCTTGTCACTCTCTTCATCTACCTTCTGTAGGAGGTCTTGTAGTTTCCTTTCTGTGTCTGCTATCAGCACTGTATCATCTGTGTATCTTGGTCTGTTTAAATTGTGGTCTCTGATGAGAAATACAGACCCTTAGTAACATTAATAAAAGAGTCTAGACGCTTTTATAAAGGACTACAAATAGTGTGTAAACCGTTTAAGTCAGTCTTCAAAATATTTTTTAAAGACGTCAGGGCGAGTTATAAAAGTGGAGACAAGGCTCGAAACTCGATACTATTTATACCAGGAGTAACGAGAAATCGAAACCCATTCGAGTTTTAACATGTATTACGAACATATAAAAAGTATGCTGTGCTAGCAAGCAAAAAACTAATTGTTGCTTCGGCGTACAAAATGCCAGTAGCAACGATAATTTGAACTACGTTGCTTTAACCTTTTCTATTTGTGTAAAAAAGAAAAAATATATTATTCAAATATAGAGACAATATTGTCTGATGTGATATAAATTCAACAACAGAAGCATTTGTTGGGACTGTGAAAACAACAACAAAACTTGATTGAAATAATACCTAATATTTTTCAAGTCCTTACACTCCCGCTAACCGCTTGGGAAGACCAGGTGTTGTAAGCGTTTAGCGACGGATGTGCATTGTGGTGCAGTGGATATCGGCTCGGAAAGAGAAATCAGTGAGCCGAGTGCGAATTCCAGTTGAATACCCTGCATTAACTTAAGCACTGGTACCCTTGGGAAAGATATTAATCCGTCCCTTCCCTCCAGTTATGGGTTAAATAACAGGGTAGGACTTGGGGACCCTGCCCTTAAAAACAAATCACAATGAATCTTGATACTCGAAAAGAAAAAAGTATTACTAGACAAAAAACTCATATAAAAAAACAACAATGAATTGTTGAAATAAAAAGGTATTACCAGCAATAAATTAATAAAATTTAGTTGGCAATAAATGACCCGCCGAGGTTGATAAAAATAAAACAACCAAAAAAAAAAACCTTACACTCCCAACCTACTCGCTAATAACATATTTAAATTTATAATCCAGGTGATAGACATTGCTTTTCTACGTTATTTCAAAGATGCGAACAAATTTTCAGAGATAAATGGAGTGGGAAGACGAGCAACGAGACATTTATTGAGAAAGTTAGCACCGCCAGAACATGAAAAAATATTGTAATTTTGTACGAACGAAAAACAAGAGAAATTCGTTTTTTAAAAAAGTACATTTTCTGACAAAAAGTTTTGGCGACAGAAGCTTTTTATTTATCACTTTTTAGCAACGTATAAGTCCGACGATAAAAGAAGCCAAAAATTTTATCACCTACGCTTGAATCGTTAAGAAAGAATGTAAAAGATCAAGATGAAACGAATTGAGCCAAAAATGTTTAAAGTAGGTACTTCCAATATTTCACAATAAATTTTCGATACCTAATTTTAAAATAAAATCTTTAACATGAAAAAACATTCTTGAAGATTTCATTTTATATTTAATTAAAAGCTTAATGATTAAATTTATCATTTCCATTAAGTAAAAAATTCTGGTGTATTTGAGATAGAAATTATATAGATTGGAAAGTCAAATTTAATTTAGATTTCTTAAATTTTCTTAAAAGCGGCCATTTTCTTAATTTTAAGAAATTTGTAAACAAACAAAAATTCATCGATTCTCCTGTTACACCACGCAATCCTTGTTCCATCATCCACCTGATTAGGTCCTTTAAATATGTTATCCGTTGCTTTCTCCTGTCTCTTTTCCCCTCTATCTGGCCTGTTAATATCAGGTTCTCCAGGCCCTCTTTCCTCATTGCATGTCCCAGAAACTTCAGCTGTCTCTTCTTGATGTGAAATATTAGTTTCCTTTTTGTTTCCATCATTTCTAGGACCTCATCATTGCTCACATGCTCGATCCATGACATTCGCAGCATTCTTCTGTAGAACCACATTTCAGTTGCTTCAAGGTTTTCCTTCATCTTTGATGATATTGTCCAGCATTCACTGCCATCTTGAAGGACAGACTTCACGTAGCAATCCAGTACTCTCTTCCTAGTTTCTAGCAAAATTGTCCTGTTTCTTAATACCTTACTCAACTTCTGGAATGCTTCCTTCGGCATTGTCTAACATTCACTGCTATATTGAAGAATTGACATCACATAGCAATCCAGTATTCTCTTCTTTGTTTCAAGCGAAATTGTCCGGTTTTTTAAAACTTTACACAACTAATACAATTTTTAGTAACTCTTTATTACGCTCTTCAATAATGATGGGAGTTTCTTTCCTAGCCTTTTGTATGAAGTTGTGGGGTAGATCAGCATCTTTATTATATCATTATTCTATATTCGAGTTACCATCTGCTACCAATTTTAGATGTTGAGTTGTTAAAGGTTTTAAATTTTTTTCATCATTTCACCCAAAGCAAGGCAGCCTCACCGCCACTCGTGCGCAGGGGGTTACATAGGAGGAAAGTGATGAGAAAGAGGGACAGGTTATAGGGGGTGTCAGGAAGTGGGTAAGAGAAGGATGAGAATACCGATGAGAGTGGAGTGGACGGAGAAAGGAGCATGAGAGAGAGGATGCAGGTTAGTGAGATAGGAGATGACTATTAACTTTACATTTAAATTCTTGGAGATTGCAGCTCTCGGGGAAGCAAGTAAATCGAACGGAATTCTACAGGAGGGAAGTGCGAGAAAATAAGCTGTTGGAGTAGAATTTGCGTTTAGAATTTATTGGTTTCACAGTAAAAGTTTAGGACGTAGTTGCTAATCTTGTGGCTTGAGTAAATTCATATATAGGGGGCACCAGTGAGCTAAGTTCATCGGAGCAGAAGCCGTGAAAGTATTTGTAGAATAATGTGCTAAGTAAAATGAACCCTTCTCTTATCACCATCTCTACCAAATGTGGTGTAAAATGGTAGGGTGTACGATCCTTTTCGCCTGTGTTAGCTGCTAGATTAAGAAAAGGATAGTTGTGAAGAAGTCAAGAGTAGAGGGTATGAGAAGGATGTGAATACTGATGAAAGAGAGAGGATGCAGGTTAGTGAGATAGAAGATGACGACCTTACATTGAAATTCTTGGATATTATAGCTGTCAGGGAAGCAAGTAAACGGAAGAGAATTCTATCTATCTATCTATCTATCTATCTATCTATCCTATCCTATCCATTCATTCTATCTATCTATCTATCTATCTATCTATCTATCTATCTATCTATCATCTATCTATCTATCTATTCTATCTATCTATCTATCTATCTATCTATCTATCTATCTATCTATCATCATCTATCTATCTATCTATCCTATCCTATCCTATCCTATCTTATCTATCTATCTATCTATCTATCTATCTATCTATCTATCTATCTATCTATCTATCCTATCCTGTTCATTCTATCTATCTATCTATCTATCTATCTATCTATCTATCTATCCTCTTCATCTATCTATCTATCTATCTATCTATCTATCTATCTATCTATCTATCCTATCCTATCATTCTATCTATCTTCTATCTATCCTATCCATCCTATTCATTCTATCTATCTATCTATCTATCTATCTATCTATCTATCTATCTATCTATCTATCCTATTCCTATTCCTTATTCTATCTATCTCTCTATCTATATATCCTATCCTATTCATTCTATCTATCTATCTATCTATCTATCTATCTATCTATCCTATCCTATCCTATTCATTCTATCTATCTATCTATCTATCTATCTATCTATCCTATCCTATCCTATTCTTCTATCTATCTATCTATCTATCTATCTATCTATCTATCTATCTATCTATCCTATCCTATCCTATTCATTCTATCTATCTATCTATCTATCTATCTATCTATCTATATCTATCTATATATCCTATCCTATTCATTCTATCTATTCTATCCTATTCATTCTATTCCATGCAAGGCACCCTCACCGCCACTTGTGCGCAGTGGGTTACATAAGAAGAAAGTGACAAGTTTTAGGGGGTGTCAGGAAGTGGGTAAGAGAAAGATGGGAATACTTGGATGAGAGTGGAATGGACGGAGAAAGGAGCATGAAAGAAAGGATTCAAGTCAGTGAGATAGGATATGACTATTGACTTTACATTTAAATTCTTGGAGATTGTAGCTCTCGAGTAAGTAAGTATACGGAAGGGAATTCCACGGGCGGAAAGTGCGAGAAAAGAAGCTGTTGGAATAGAAGTTGCGGTTTTATTTTATTGGTTTTACTTGAAAAAGGGTGGGACCTAATTTCTAGTCTAGTAGTTCGATGGTTTATTTGGGATTATGCAGCGCCAGTCAATGCGTTTCATAGAAGAATGGTCCTCGCCGAGACCTTCTCACTCCACAGGCTCAGTCATTTATAAAAATTGATCTGATAAAGTAGTTTTACACAACTGACGGCTTAGGTATTTCTAAAGGAGGTGGCGCCATTTCTGACATCGACATGAAAATCTTGCTCTTACGAGGTTATTTTAGTTTTTAGGGTTAATGGTTTGCTTTTGTAGCAACTTGTAATGTTGAACGAAACTGCCCTCTAAACCATCTATTGTCAGATCAATTTATTTCAAACATAGTAAATGTTAATTGGGGTTAAACTTTTAAGAGTTATTTTTTTTTAATATCTCACGTCCTCAAAAAAAAATGTTAATTGGGGTTAAATTTTTAAGAGTTACTTTTTTTTATATCTCTTCTTCTTCTTCTTCTTCTTCTTCTTCTTCTTCTTCTTCTATGTGCCATGTCCCTTCAGGACGTAGGCGATCATGACTCTCCACGTCTCCCTATCCCTTGTGGCTCTTAGTATGTTTGCTCCTGTTGCTCCTGGCAACCCCCGTTCCGTCATCCACCTGATCAGTCCCTGCAAATATGTTATCAGCTGCCTTCCTCTGTCTCTCCTTCCTTCTATCTGTCCAGTCAGTATCAGGTTCTCCAGGCTCTCCTTCCTCATTGCATGTCCCAGGAACTTCAGTTGTCTCTTCCTGATGCTCAGCATCAATTTCCTTTTTGTTGCCATTCTTTCTAACACTTCGTCGTTGCTTGTATGCTCAGTCCACGATATCCGTAGCATCCTTCTGTAGAACCACATTTCGGCCGCTTCCAGTTTTGTCCTCATTTTCGATGATATTGTCCAGCATTCACAGCCGTATTGAAGAACTGACATCACGTAGCAGTCCAGCACTCTTTTCTTCGTTTCTATTGAGATTTTCCTGTGTGTTAGTATTTTGCTCATCTTCTGGAACGCGTCCTTTGCCATGCCAATTCGCCTTCGGATCTCCGTGTCGCACTTTCTATCTCTCCATCTCCATCTAAAATTCTACATATTGAGATAAGTTCGTATTTCAGATTATTGTGTAATGTTGAGTGGAGTGAGAATATTAGATACGAATGTAACGCTTTGGGGGACGGGTTATTAATGAAGATATCAGTAAGTTATTGTGGCGAGGTAACTTAAAACTTAATGTACCACATCATATTATGTTAGGAAGACGGTCTAAGCCGTTTTTATTTGACTAATAAAGGAAAGTGCGTCACTAAAATCCGAGCTTCATTGGGATAGCTAAAGATTAATTTCTAAAGCTTATCAGAATATTTTTTGTAATCATTTCACCCCAAGCAAGGTAGGAACACCACTGTTGGTTGCCATTGCTTTCTGCGGTAGACTGGTTGCCAGCCAAGGCTATAGAACCCACTCTGTCCTGTTATTTGACTCATACATAGATGGGGAAGAGATATATTACATTAAGTAGTAAATAATAGGGGATCTGTTTATTACTTCATAACAATATAAAACTGATCCCCCATTTTATACCCAGTAGAAGCGTTAATCATGATTCCAACTATTATATTCAGTCAGTCAGTTAAGTGCCACACATGAAACACGCTTTGGGCGATTATATCTCGAAAGAGATATGACTAACTGGGCCGAAGATAATCCCGCAGTAGGTTGCCATTGTTTTCTGCGGTAGACTGATTACCAGCCAAGGCTATAGAACCCAATCTGTTCAACCCATTACTAGAGTGAGAAGTGATAAATTATATCATTATATTAATAAGTAATAATTATGGGGGATTAGTTTATTACTTCATAACGATAGAAAACCGATCCCTGACTTTATGCCCAGTCGAAGTTTTAATTGTTTCCAACTATTATATTCAGTCAGTCAGTTAAGTGTCATACGTAAAACACGCTTTGGGCGATCATGTCTCGAAATAAACATCACTGACTGGGCAGAAGATTATCCCGCAGAAGGTTGCCATTGCTTTCTGCGGTGGATTGGTTGCCAGCCAAGGCTATAGAACCCAATCAATCCTATTATTTAACCCATAACTAGAGTGAGAAGAGATAAATTATATTACATCATTATATTAATAGGTAGTAGTAATAAGTGGGGGATCAGTTTATTACTTCATAACGATAGAAAACCGATCCCCCACTTTATTCCCAATGTTGTGCATTTAATTGAAGGGGTTCTTACTCCAGCTTATTTACTTTGGACGTCAAGAGACAAGAGTAAGCACGGCTGTCATTTGAGAAGTATTCATTCTTAGCTACGTAATCACAACATATATATATTAGTCCACATTAAACTTCGCTGTCAATCTTCAATATCGTAATATTTTGGGAAATCCGAATCAACCGTACTGAGACGACACACCGGCTCCAACCGAGCGGGTAAAAGACCGGAAGATAAGTGAGGTCGTATTCTTCAAAAAGCTAGCGGAACTAGCGATTAATCGAAGACATTTAGAAGAAAACAGAAAACGGTAAAATTCCTCAGCGGAGATTGGTTGCTGGGATTAGTTGTACAAAGGTCCACATAAATGAACTATTTATTCAATTTCAGAAATTCAAGCAAAGATGTAACCTGATAGAGCATAGAAAAATCTTTTATTTGAACAAGTTGCATATCAGTCAGTTAAATGCCATACGTGATACGCGCTTTGGGCGATCATGTCTCGAAATAGACATGACTGACTAGGTAGAAGATTACTAGATACACGTTTTGCGAGACATGATTGCCCAAAACGTGTATCTAGTATAGCACTTAACTGACGGATTGAATATAATCGTTGAAAATAATTAAAACTTCTATTAGGTATAAAGTTGGGTATCGGTTTTCTATTGTTATGAAGTAATAAACTGATCCCCCTATAATTAGTATTTAATATAATGATATAGTTCATCTCTTCTCACTCCAGTTATGGGTTAAATAACAGGACAGATTGGGTTCTATAGCCTTGGCTGGCAACCAGTCTATCGCAAAAAGCAATGGCAACCTACTGCGGGATAATCTTCTGCCCAGTCAGTCATGTTTCGCAAGAGACATGATCGCCCAAAGCGTATATCATGTATGGCACTTAACTGACTGACAGACATATATCATCAATGTTCTTTCTATGACGTTTCATTGCGTTTCTATGTTATTTATGTTTGGCCAACGTTAGACTTAAACTGATTTTATAAAGAATTTTTAAAGCAATTTGAAATATTCTGCTGGTTAACGAGAAAGAAGCCAAGGCCCTAGCTGGAAGTTGCCACACCGCAAAATCGCTGAGGTTGCAGACCGAATACATAGAGACTCGTAATACGAAAATTACGTTACACGGAGTCCCTGTGGACATTACCGAGGACCACTTGCGGCATTTTTAGCCACTATGGACGGGTGTCAAGTGTAATGTCGGCAAAAAAGTAAACAGGCATAGCCACGGAGGATATCTGTTTTCAGGTGACCGTGACTCGCAAGATAGTCAACGACGTCCCCAACATATGCGACGGTGGTGATGCATTCTAATTATGGTCGAACACCAACTTCGAAGAAGGCAGTGAATAAGAACAAGCCGGGCTCGACCTCTAACAACACCAATAAGTGTCAACACTTAGTGAGAAGAGAAAAAAAACTGCTACCCCTAACCCAAAGCAGGATGTGACCACTCAGAGTCAGAATCAACCACCAAGGCAATTAGAGCGTCACCAGATATCAGCTGCAGCCGGTTCAGAAGCCATTACAGAAAAACAGCAACAACGGCGAGAGTAGAGGAAAAAACTTCTGGATCATCAACCCCATTGATCAAAGCTACAGTCGTGGCATCACACTGAAGGTATGGTCATAGATCGATTTCTTCCGCCGACATATTCTTCACATTAAACGGGGAGGAAAAAAGAGGAGAAAAACAAGGCAAGCAAAAAAATAGTCCGGCTAACGTAAAGCTGAGATCCCCACGAAAATTCCAAGGCTCAATCCACACTTGATTTCCCAGTGAAAACTGATCCCTCCTACACTGATAGAGCAAGGAGCCTTTCCACTTTGCCCAGCAAGGACGCACTCCTCATATCAACATCCAAATCAATTCCCCTAAAACCGGAGAGGAAACTTTTTTCCAAAGGCGAGGTTACTTATATGTCATTGTTCATTACGTGTCCCAGGAACCTTATCTGTCTCTTCCTGATATTCATAATCAGTTTTCTTCTCGTTTCCATCCTTTCCAACACCTCATCGTTCCACACGTGCTCCGTCCATGTTATCCTCAGCATCCTTCTGTAAAACCACATTTCTGCTGCCTCCAGCCTCTCCTTCATCTTTGATGAGTTCGTCCAGCATTCACTTCCATACAGAAGCAAAGATATCACATAGCAATCCAGAACTCTTTTCTTTATTTTCTACTGAGATTTTCCTGTTTTTCGATACTCTGGTTAGGTTCTGAAATGCATCTTTGGCCATGCCAATGCATCTTCGGCCATGCCAATGCGTCTTTGGATCTCCATGTCGCATTTTCCATCCTCTATCAAAGCACATCCCAGAAATTTGAATTTTTTTACTTGGTTTATTTTAGATTCTCCAACTTGCATTTGGCATATTGGTCTCCTCTTTTTGCTGATGAACAGGAACTAGCCTAAATACGAGGAGCTTGAGTGATCTTAGCAAGTGCGCTCACCTGTTTAGTGATTTCATGTCCTTCGGTGTAAATGAGCCTGCGGTTCAGGAAACACATTTTGTTTGCGATGTTGATGCTAGTGTGCATACAGAAACCAGCTGGTCAGTGATGTTTCCTTGCTGGCAAAACGTATCATGGGTGCGATGACAGACCTTGTCCATGTCGTTGCGGAGTCGGCGGGGGTGTTGATCGTGGCTTATTCACCATGAAAAGTGGTTCGTTTTGAATCGTTACGGTTTATGCGTGCAACAATCAGAGAGAGCACGTATCCTTTTTTCAGACCGTTTGGTCCATTACTGGTGCATTCGTCCTAAATTACATAAACCTCTCCAGTCATACATTAACAGAGGACCAGGAATCTAAATCTAATATAAACTTATTTATAAATGGAACTTTGTCTCTGTGTGTGTGTGTGTGTGTGTGTGTGTGTGTGTGTGTGTGTGTGTGTCTGGGTGTGTGTGTGTCCGTTACCTATACACTCCGAAACGGCTGAACCGATTTTCTTAAAAATTTACACAGTTGTACTATAAGCGTCTGAGAGTGTTCTTAGCTAGGTCTTGTGTCGAGGTACCCCCGATAAATATCGAACGATAATCGAAAAAATCCGGTTATAGAAGGAGTGGTCCGATTTTAATCAAATTTGATACACTCATAGACAATGACATAAGAAAGGATATTTAGAAGTTTCAAGGTTGCAGTTCTTACAATAGTGCAGAAAATCGACAATATATATATATATATATATAAAAGGCAAGATGTTTGTGTGTGTGTGTCTGTTTATCTGCCTGTATGTCTGTATTTTTTTCATCTCTTTTATTTTAGTTTTTGCTTCGGGTTTGGCTCTAAGTATGTATAATTGTAGTTCTTAGTCTCAGCCATGAAACCATTTACTCAGAGAACTTATTTAACCTTCAAAGTTCAGTTTACGATGAAAGAAACTTATTTGATATCGATAGCAGGAAATCAAAATTTGACTTACATCCATTCATTTTTCTTTCAGTCAACGGTTTCGCTTTAACTGGAAACAACTATTACTTTTTAGTCTTTCGTGCCAACGTCTAAATAGTCTGAGCTCCAGGACCATGGATTAGTTTTAAAGCTTTCATTACACCCGAGCAACACCGGGCTATACTGTTAGTAATTCTTTAATCTTAAACCAAATTCTTATTTCACCCAAAATTGAACCTCACAAAAAAGATCTCATTCGAATTCAGCACCGGTCATTACGCCAAATGGAAAATAACAAACAAACGAATCTCCAGTATTTATATTCTTCGGACTATTCTCCTTTGTTGCCATTTGTAGGACGTTTCGGCCGTTGTACACTCCGGCCTTCTTCAGGTGCTAGGAATTTCGAACCGAACCATTTGTCTATATTTCTGAGATAAGATTGTATTTACAGTATTTAGATTATTCGGACTATTTTCCTCATCTTTGTTGCCATTTGTAGGACGTTTCGGCCGTTGCACGCTCTGGCCTTCTTCAGGTGCTAGGAACTAACCAACGTCTATACCCACTGGGCCATGTGTCCTTAAGACAAATAAATCTCCGCCCAAATCTCGAAATGCCAAATACAGGTGGGGGACACTAAAATCAAGCAGGTACAAAAAATTAAATACCTGGGAAGTGTTCTAACAGAAGACAGAAAGAGCGACACGGAGATCTGAAGGCGAATTGGCATGGCGAAGTAAGCATTCCAGAAGTTGAGTAAAGTATTAAGAAACAGGACAATTTTTTGTTATCGTAGAAAGTGACACTATACTCGAAATTGATCTGTGTCTATTCAAGATGTGGGTAATCATAATTCTCCACATTATTCAATCTTAAGACATTTCTTCAGCTACAGAAGCTTAAGGGAGTGATAAGAAAGGACTACAAATAAGCTGCAAGAAAACCGAATGCAGGGTCATCAGCAAAAAGGGCAACCCAAAATGCCAATTACAGGTGGGGGACACTAAAATCAAGCAGGTACAAAAATTTAACTACCTGGGAAATATTCTATCAGAAGACAAAAAGTGCGACACATAGATCCGAAGTCGAATTGGCATGGCGAAGGACGCATTCCAGAAGCTGAGCAGAATATTCAGAGATTATTGACATCGGTCACTTCTCTCACCAACATGACGTGGTTTCACTTTTTCTTTTGTACAAAAGTTTTCATGGCATCTGTTTTGATGAGCTTTTTGCTCTGGTGGTCCATCCCGCTGAATTTAAGCGTGAAACTACAAGAAAACCGAATGCATGGTCATCAGCAAAAAGAAAATCCCAAAATGCCAAATACAGGTGGGGATGCTAAAATCAAGCAGGTATAAAAATTTAACTACCTGGGAAGTGTCCTAACAGAAGAGGAAAAGTGCGACACAGAGATCCGAAGGCGAATTGAAATAGTCAAAAACGCGTTTCAGAAGCTGAATAGAGTATTAAGAGACAGGGAAATTTCGCTAGAAGCAAAGAAAAGGTTACTGGATTGTGATGTGATATCTGTACTTCAATATGGCAGCGAATGCTGGACAATCTCATGAAAGATGAAGGAAAGACTTGAAGTAACCGAAATGTGGTTCTACAGAAGGATACTGGATATAAAGTGGGGGATCAATTCCATATTACAATCAATATATAAAATTACCCCTCACTTTGTGGTCACAGCAATTTCTATACATTTACATTCCTGAGATCCAAAAGCACAAGGATGCATTCAAGAAGCTGAGTAGAGTATTAAGAGAAAGGAAAATTTCGCTAGAAACAAAGAAAAGGTTACTGGATTGTGATGTGATATCTGTACTTCAATATGGCAGCGAATGCTGGACAATCTCATGAAAGATGAAGGAAAGACTTGAAGTAACCGAAATGTGGTTCGACAGAAGGATACTGCGGATATCATGGACCGAGCATGTGAGAAATGATGAGGTCTTGGAAAAGATAGAAACGAAAAGGGAACTAATACTTAATATCAGGAAAAGACATCTAAAGTTCCTTGGACATGTAATGAGGAAATAGGGCTTGGAGAATCTGATACACACAGGTCAGATAGAGGGAAAGAGAGACAGGGGAAAGCAGCCGGTGGTATACTTGATGGACTTGAGCAAGTGGATGACCAGGTGGAGTTTGTGTGGGGTAATAGAAGAAAGCCATCAGGAATAGAGAGAAGAAATGGGCCATAATCGCCTACGTCCTGAAGGGACATGGCACATAGAAGAAAACGAATGTATTATTCAAACAATAATAATAACAATACATTTACACTTAAAACAAAACATTCACGAATTCTTACACTTTTTTCACCTATACCAATTTTTCTCGTTGTAACAACACCTATTTCTGTTCTCAGTAAATATATATATATATATATATATATATATATATATATATATATATATATATATATACTAGCAGTATAGCTCGGCGTTGCTCGAGTGTAATGAAAGCTTTAAAAATAATCCATGGTCCTGGAGCTCAGACTGTTTGGACGTTGACACGAAACACTAAAAAGCAATAGTTGTTTCCAGTTAAAGCGAAACCGTAGACTGAAAGAAAATTGAATGGATGCAAGTTTTTTTTTTAATCATTTCATCCCGAGCAAGGAAGAAATGCCACTGATGTGCGGGGGGCTACATAAATGTAAAAAGATTAATTAGAAAAGAGTGAGGAGTACAAACTTGTTAGAAAGGAGCAATAGAATGGTGAGAATACAGGTGCGATGACAGATACATAGGTGGAGAGAAAGGGAAGGATATACGGGGGTGGGGGAAGAGCTAGAGTCTAGTGGTTAATAGATGAGTATTGACATTGCATTTAAATTTCTGGAGGTTGTAGCCGTCAGGAAAGCAAGAATACGGGAGCGAGTTCCACAGGCGGGAAGTGCGAGAGAAGAAGCTGCAGGAGTAGAATTGTCGTCTGCATTTGACTAACCTGACTGTGAATGGGTGGGATCCAGTAGCCAGTCTGGTTGCACGAGTAAACACCTGTTGAGGAGGCACCAGTGACTTAAGTCCGTCCGAGCAGAAGCCATGAAAGTATTTATAGAACAGACAAAGGGAGGCCACATTTCGACGGTGGGGAAGTGGCTGCAGTCAAGCCGCCAAAGCAGTACCTATCACATTACAGACTTTCCTGTGGAACCTGTCGAGAACACTGAGGAGAACGGCAGGGGCCCCTGGCCAGAAATGGCAGCAGTACTCCATGCACGGACGGATGGTTGACTTGTATATATGCAGGATGGATTTAGGCGGAAAAAACATCCTAGATCGGCATAGTGACCCAACCTTCTTAGCAGTAGATTTTGCTATGGAATCAATATAGTGGTTCCATTTGAGGTCTGAGGAGAGGGTAAGGCAGAGGAGGCGTAATGTGTTGCTCTCAGGGAGAATCGCTTGGTCCATGCTTATGGGAGGCAGGAGAGGTTGCCTGTGATGGTTGACAGACAACAGCTTGGTCTTAGACGTATTGAAGTTGACAAGCCATTTCTAGCCCCAATTCACCACAGAGTGTAGATCCCGTTCACTGTCAGCAGCGAGATTATGTCTGTCCGCCACGACAGGTTTAAAGTTTGATTTCTTGGTATCGATATCAAATAGGTTTTTTGTCGTAAAGTGAATTTTGAAGGCTAAATAAGTCCTCTGAGCAAATGGTATCATGGCTGAAACTAAGAACTACAGTTATACCTTAGGGCCAAACCCAAAGCAAAAACTAAAATAAAAGGGCTGAAAAAAATACAGACATACAGGCAAATATACAGACACACACACACACACAAACATCGTGCCTTTTATATATAAATATTATCGATTTTCTGCACTATTGTAAGAACTGCAACATTGAAACTTCTGAATATTGTTTCTTATGTCTTTGTCTATGAGTGTATCAAATTCGATTAAAAACGGACCACTCCTTCTATATTTTCGATTATCGATTTTTTATATTTATCGGGGGTACCTCGACGCAAAACCTAGCTAAGAACATTTGCCGACGCTTATAGTACAACTGTGTAAATTTTCAAGAAAATCGGTTCATCCGTTTCGGAGTCTATAGGTAACGGACACACACATAACCAGACACACACGCACACAGACAAAGTTCCATTTATAGATAAGTTTAGATATATTGAAAAAAAAATAGAATTTTGTAATTTAAATAGCAGAATATACTCCTAAATAAAGGGAGGGAGATGATTAGTATGTGTCGTCATAAAAATAAGTAAAATTACAATAAGTATCCTATTCTTCCAATTAGTCACAATAAGTTTTTCTTTAAAAAGAATTGTTTATGCATTTACTTTCCCACTACCGACCACTACAAACTCAAGGATCAAGCCACATACCTTCAACAACCAAAGAAGAAAGTACTACTAAAATTCCGCTAGCTTAACCCTATAAAAACCAATAAAGAAAAAAATTAATTTTGAAATTTTAATACCAGAATATACTCCTAAATAAAGGGAGTGAGATCATTAGCATGCGTTGTCATAGAAATAAGTATAAATTGCAATAATTCTCCTATTCTTTCAATTAATCACAATAAGGGTTTCAAAAAATTGTCTATGCATTTACTTTCCCACTACCTACTACTATTAACTCAAAGCTCAAGCCACATGCCTCCCACTATCAAAGAAGAAATTACTACTAAAATTCCGCTAGCTTAACCCTATAAAAACCAATATCTCCCAACCTCTCCCTTTACTAGAGCCAACCTCTGGGCTTAGATTTTTCCTCCTTCTTTCTTTATAAGGGGCTGAGAATGCATGCCTTAAAATGACATGTTCACAATGGCTATTTCCTCTCTAAATCTGAATTTACCGATAAATGAATAATATATATATATATATATATATATATATATAGTATCTTCTTTTTAATATATTGCTGATATTTTTACTGTAAAACATATTTTTATACATTTATATTGTTTTGAATCCATTTTGGAAATTAACTTTTTTCCCAAATCTGGAAGCCTAACAGGTGCTATCATCCCGGGTCAGGGTTGACTTGGGAACATCAGCTATTAAGAAAGTGTTCTACGCTCTTCAAAATCTCAAAGTCAGAGGCAGATAAACAGATATAGAAGTATTAAAAAGGACACAGTACTCATAAAGAGTGGATAATATATTTTTGTGCAACTATTATGATAATATATTAAAACACATCTAATTTTCTTTTCTAAAATTAGATATAATTTTTCGAGCAACCTAATAACACTATTTGGCTTAATATAATTATAGATCGTTGATAGGGATTTTCTCTTAAGTTCTACTTTGAAACTATAAAATTGATTTCTAACATGAACAGCATACTGCGAGCAAATATCATTAATATGAAAAGTGCTGCAGTGATATGTCGGTCATCTGTTTCCTTTAATCTTATTTGCACAAAGTCTCAGACAAATATTTGCAGAGACAATATGGTGATCAGAGCCAACACTGATGAAGATTACGCTGGCTTCACAATTAGCGACACTGTTAATCTAATTGTGCTTCATGTACGTGTAGACTAATTAAGGTTTACTGATATTATATGTATGACTAGCAGTATAGCACGGCGTTGCTCGGGGGTAATGAATGATTTAAAACTAATCCATGGTCCTGGAGCTCAAACTCTTTGGACGTTGACACGAAACACTAAAAAGCAATAGTTGTTTCCAGTTAAAGCGAAACTGTAGACTAGAAGAAAAATGAATGAATGTAAGTCAAATTTTGATATCCTGGTATCGCTATCAAATAAGTTTTTTTCGTCGTAAACTGAATTTTGAAGGCTAAATAAGTTCTCTGAGTAAATGGTATCATGGATGAGACTAAGAACTACAATTATACCTACTTAGAGCCAAACTCGAAGCAAAAAATAAAATGAAAGGGCTGAAAAAATACAAACATACAGACAGATAAACACACACACACACACACACACACAAACATCTTCCCTTTTATATATATATATCATCGATTTTCTGCACTATTGTAAGAATTGCAACCTTGAAACTTCTGAATATCGTTTCTTATGTCTTTGTCTATGAGTGTATCAAATTTGATTAAAATCGAACCACTCCTTCTATAACTCGATTTTTTCGATTATCGATTTTCGATATTTATCGGAGGTACCTCGACACAAAATCTAGCTAAGAACACTGGCAGACGCTTATAGTACAACTGTGTAAATTTTCAAGAAAATCGGTTCAGCCGTTTCGGAGTGTATAGGTAACGGACACACACACACCCAAACACACACACACAGAGACAAAATTCCATTTATAAATAAGTTTAGATTAGCTTTTACTGAGCTTACTTGGTCGAAATGCTGTACCTATAATAACTCCTATATCAACCAAAATGAGAACAGTAGTTCGAAGTAGTATAAGATGCGCCATGTGAATTAAAATTCACTTTCATTTAGATTGTCTGTTTCTCTCTTTAGGATAGGCGATTTTATGCCCTTGCGGACCAGGTAATAAAAGCAACAATTGTCGGGAAATGTGCTTCCTTTCTAACGCTTTAAGGAGGTTAGGTCTTTTTGGACAATCATTTAGTGAAAATTTAAAACATTAAACCTAATGTCCGAATTCAAATGCTGAAATCTTCTTCTTCTTCATGTGCCGTGTGCCTTCAGGACGTAGGCGATCATTGACTTCCAATTGGCTTTGTCTCTTGTCGCTCTCAATAATATTTCTCTTGGTATCTCTCCTAACCCTTGCTCTGCAATCCATTTTCTCAAGCCCATAAATCTAGAATGTAACTCGATAGAAAGTAGAATGGCCACAAAATGAGGGATCACTTTATGTATTGATTATAATAGAGAATTGATCACCGATTTTTTCAACACATTATAATTTATGATTTATCAAATTCTGATTAGGTATGAATCCGTGTCTTCTCATTACTGATTAGGTACACAGGAATGCTTTTAGTTTTATTTCTTCTTTTCATGTGCCGTGTCCCTTCAGGAAGTAGGAGATCATGGACTTCCACTTGGCTGTGTCTTTTGTCACTCTCAGTAATTTTTCTCTTGGTATCTCTCCTAACCATTGCTCCGCAATCCATTTTCTCAAGCCCATAAATCTAGAATATAACTCGATAGAAAGTAGCATGGCCACAAATGAGGGATCACTTTATATATTGATTATAATAGAGAATTGATCCCCCATTTTTTCTCTACATTATAATTTATGATTTATCAAATTCTGATTAGGTATGAATCCATGTCTTCTCATTAGTGATTAGGTACACAGGAATGCTTTTAGTTTTATTTCTTCTTTTCATGTGCCGTGTCCATTCAGGACGTAGTCGATCATGGACTTCCACTTGTTTTTTTTTTCTTTTGCCGCTCTCAATAATGTTTCTCTTGGTATCTCTTCTAAGCCCTGCTTTGTCAGCCATTTGCTCAGACATAACAAGTACCTCTCGCGCTGCTTTTCTCTGTCTCTCCTTCCATTTATCCGACCTGTGTGTATTAAGTTCTCCAGGCATTTCTTCCTTATCACTTGTCCCAGGAAAGTCATCTGTCTCGTCCTGGTATTTATAATCAGTTTTCTTCTCGTTTGCATCCTTTCCAACAACTCATCGTTGCACACATGAGATAGCATTTTGATAAATTTGACAAATATAAAACCGTTTGATTGACTTGATTAGGCATTTTGTCATCATTAGGTAAGCTTTCTAAGATCAGAAATATATATATATTTGTGTGTGTTTTGATATTAGATCTTTAATACTTTTTCTTAATTTTACTCTGGGTGATGTCGAATGCTGATGTCTTCTAGAAAACTGAATGAATAGTCATCAACAAAAAGTGAATCCCAAACTGACGACTACAAAAATCAATCAGGTGCAGAAATTTAAATCCCTTAAAAGTGTTCAGACAGACGATGAAAAAAGCTACACTGATATCTGAAGACGCTTTGTTATGGCCAAGGACGCATTTCAAAAGCTAACCAGTTTACTGAAAGACAGAAAAATGTTATTGGAAACAAAGAAAAGAGTAGTGGAATGTTATGTGATATTGTGGTAGGAGGCTCACCACTCTAGCAGTAAGGAGAAGGTTAATATTTATTAAATTGTCCTTGTGTCAAACATAACAAAACTCCCTACATTTTAAGTTTTAATCAGAATTATCAGAAGGTTATCAGAAAGTGAACTCGTGGTAGAGTAAAAGTATAACATGTTAAACGTAAATGAGAAACAGTCGTATAGAGTTGAAGGAATCAGGAGTTCGTAGTAGTAGCTTGTGAGTATGAATATATGAGCGTTGACGTTGGGTAGGAATGTCTTTGAAGTATCCGCTCAGTCTCAAAGAGTTCTGTTCGCTTATCGAACTTTAATTATAAATGGAACTTTGTCTCTGTGTGTGTATGTATATGTGTGTGTGTGTGTGTGTCTGCGTGTGTGTGTCCGTTACCTATAGACTCCGAAACGGCTTAACCAATTTTCCTGAAAATTTACACAGTTGTACTATAAGCGTCTGCGAGTGTTATTAGCTAGGTATTGTGTCGAGGTATCCCCGATAAATATAGAAAATCGATAATCAAAAAAATCGGGTTATTGAGGCAGTGGTCCGATTTTAATCAAATTTGATACACTCATAGACAAAGACATGAGAAACGATATTCAGAAGTTTCAAGGTTGTAGTTCTTACAATAGTGCAGAAAATCGATAATATATATATATATAATTCAAAATGTTTGTGTGTGTGTGTCTGTTTATCTGCCTGTACGTTTGTATTTTTTCAGCCCTTTTATTTTAGGTTTTGCTTCGGGTTTGGCTCTAAGTAGGTATAATTGTAGTTCTTAGTCTCAGCCATGACACCATTTACTCAGAGGACTTATTTAACCTTCAAAATTCAGTTTACAACGAAAAAAACTTATTTGACTTACATCCATTCATTTTTCTTTCAGTCTACGGTTTCGCTTTAACTGGAAACAACTATTGCTTTATAGTCTTTCGTGCCAACATCCAAAGAGTCTGAGCTCCAGGATCATGGATTAGTTTTAAAGTTTTCATTACACCCGAGCAACGCCGGGCTATACTGCTAGTAAGTTATAAGAAGATGTGAATTCATACCTAATCAAAATTTGATAAACAAATCAGAAATTATAATGTGGATATAAAGTGGGGGATCAATTCTCTATTGTAATCAATATATAAAGTGATCCCTCACACTGTGGCCATGCTACTTTCTATCCATTTATATTCTAGATTTATGGGCTTGAGAAAATAGATTGCAGAGCAGGGGTTAGGAGAGATACCAAGAGGAAAAATTATTGAGAGCAACAAAAAACATAGCCAAATAGAAGTTCCTGATCGCCTACGTCCTGGAGGGACACGGCACATGAAGAAGAAGAAATAAAAGTAAAAGCATTCCTGTGTAGCTAATCAGTTATAAGAAGATGTGGATTCATACCTAATCAAAATTTGATAAACAAATCAGAAATTATAATGTGGATATAAAGTGGGGGTCAATTCTATATCATAATCAATATATAAAGTGATCCCTCACTTTGTGGCCATGCTACTTTCTATCCATTTATATTCTAGATTTATGGGCTTGAGAAAATAGATTGCAGAGCAGGGGTTAGGAGAAATACCAAGAGGAAAAATTATTGAGAGCAACAAAGACATAGCCAAATAGAAGTCCATGATCGCCTACGTCCTGGAGGGACACGGCACATGAAGAAGAAGAAGAAGAAATAAAACTAAAAGCATTCCTGTGTAGCTACTCAGTTATAAGATGTGGATTCATACCTAATCAGAATTTGATAAACAAATCAGAAATTATAATGTGGATATAAAGTGGGGGTCAATTCTATATCATAATCAATATATAAAGTGATCCTTCACTTTTTGGCCATGAAGATGAAGAAGAAAAAGAAGAATTAATTTTTGGTTTCACTGTGAAAAAGGAAAATCTTAACAATTTCAAATAGGTCAACGTTATTATTTGAGCCAAGTTTTTCGATTCTCTCTTTTGTCTGAGTGAATCGTAATCTGCTATATTCTGGTGTATTCTTTGAAATTAAACAAGACGCCGAATTTTGATGAGGAATTCAGAACATTGCAAAATATTCGGGTACGTCCTTCCATATTTTGTTTTATTTCCGTAATTGTTAATCCTTCCCGACTAGCGATCGTTTATCTCATTTAATCTTAAGCTCCGCGCATCTAGACCGGATTTATGACGCTGATTGGTCTTTTGTAGTCGGATTAAAACTTTACCATTTTCTTAATTCCTGTCGCCACTTCCAAAACGTCAGAAGCTGCCTTATGACTTCGAAACTCTCGCCTGACAAATTTTGTAATCTAGTTTAGAAAGCAAATTTTAAAATAATTACAAGAATTGTTTCTCTCTCCCTCTCTCTCTCTCGCTCTCTTTCTTTCTTTAGATCTATCTTTATCACTCTCCTACCCTTTTTCTCCTCTCTCTCTCTGTTCCCCCTACCTCTCCCTTCTAACTCTTGATCTTTTTCCCTCACACCTTTTAGTTCTAGCACCCTCTACTTCGTTCGCTTTCATCGTCTTTCTCTTCCTCTGTCTTTCCATCTTTCTCACTATTTTTATCAAACTTTTACCCACATTCCCTCTCTTATATGTTACTGTAATATTTTTTCATCGCAGTGTATGTTGCAAATTTATAAGTCTACTATTTGTCGGTGCATCGAACCGGCGATATACGACGGTCATTCAATAAATAAGGTGAATCTTTCCGTATAAGGATTTCTACGGGGTCATTCAATACATAAGGTGAATTTTTCGGTATAATGACTTCTACGAGGGTCATTCAATACATAAGGTGAATTTTTCGGTATAAGGACTTCTACAAGGGTCATTTAATAAATAAGGTGAATTTTTCGGTATAAGGACTTTTACGGGGTCATTCAATAAATAAGGCGAATTTTTTAGTATATGGGCTTCTGCGAGGGTCATTCAATACGTAAGGTGAATTTTTCTGTATCAGGACTTCTACGAGGGTCATTCAATAAATAAGGTGAATCTTTCGGTATAAGGACTTCTACGAGGGTCATTCAATAAATAAGGGGAATTTTTCGGTATAAGGACTTCTACGAGGGTCATTCAATAAATAAGGTGAATCTTTCGGTATAAGGACTTCTACGAGGGTCATTCAATAAATAATGTGAATTTTTTGATATAAGGACTTCTACGAGGGTCATTCAATAAATAAGGTGAATTTTTCAGTATAAGGTCTTCTACGAGGGTCATTCAATAATTAAGGTGAATTTTTCTGTATAAGGACTTCTACAAGTTCATTCAATAAATAAGTTGAATTTTTCAGTATAAGGACTTCTAACAAAGATAGAAGCTTACTTTTTTCCTTTATTTCTCTTTTAAAAGGATTTAATTAATTAATTTTTTTCTTTTCGTTTTTTTGGCAGATTGAAAAAAAACTTGAAGAGTTTTGGCGATTAACAAAGATGGCCGACCAAGAAGCATACTCCAGGATTGAATAGAGGTCAGTTTTCAAGTTTTTAGTTGCTGAAGGCTGCAAACCAGTTGAAATTCATAGGAGAATATCAACTGTGTATGGTTTCACCTGAATGGGAAAAATGTGTGACACTCCTGGGAGACTACGTTGAAAAAAAAAGTAAGCTTCTGTCTGTATTAGAAAAATTCACCTTAGAAAAATTCACCTTATTTATTGAATGTCCCTAGTATCTCTAAATTCTCGACCAAATTTTCTTTAAGATCTTTCAGGTTATCGATCCTGACTGGAATGACGACTTCAGTCACTTTCGCACCGAATAATGTGATTTTTGCTCTATCTTTTCTAAAATATTTAAGCGTGCTACTAGATATTGAACGAGCTGAAATCAACCGTAAGTTCTATTTTAATAGTTTCTTTTTCTCTCATTTCTCGTACATGGTACGTTCTTCCTATTTCTGCTTCCTTTTCACGTACAATCGTAAATAATATTCTGTCTTCCTGAAGCCTGTTCTTTTATTGTCCTTTCCCCTCTCTAAAGTCTTCTCATTCTTTTCCACTCGGAGTAACAGCTTTCGTCTTATTGGAATTAACGCCTTAATTAGGACGAAGTGATAAAAATAAACATCCATCAATATGGATTGCATAGCAGGTTCGCTCGAAAATTAGCTAAAAATTACCAACTGCAACAAATGCCTAAGAAAAGAAGGACAGAGAGCATGGCAGTCTAAATGTTCAAAATGGCTTTAACAATCATGATGAGGGGGTAAGTGAATGGCAAGATGGGCATAGTTAGTGATGCATTCCTTTCTTTGTTTATATATATATATATATATATATATATATATATATATATATATATATATATTTAGTATATCGAGGCAGCAAGTAATTTTCTAAACATACGCTGTTAAATATAAGAGACAATGAATGTCTATTATGTTTAATCATGAGCCGTTCTAAACGTCGTATTTTTGCTTTAATTACAGTTTAAATTGTAAATTTTCAAGAAATTTTCAACTGAAATTAAAGCAAAAATACGACGTTTAGAACGGCTCATGATTAAACATAATAGACATTCATTGTCTCTTATATATATATATATATATATATATATATATATATATATATATATATACTAGCAGTATAGCCCGGCGTTGCTCGGGTGTAATGAAAGCTTTAAAACTAATTAATGGTCCTGGAGAATATATGTGTGAAGTTTGGTGAGAATCCGATAAAGATTGTGGACTTGTATAAAGGACATACAGACAGATAAAAAGACACACACACAAACATCTTGCCTTTAATATATATATATATATATATTACCGATATTCTGCACTATTGTAAGAACTGCAACCTTGAAATTTCTGAATATCGTTTCTTATGTCTTTGTCTATGAGTGTATCAAATTTGATTAAAATAGGACCACACCTTCTATAACCCGATTTTTTCGATTATCGATTTTCGATATTAATCAGGGGTACCTTGACACAAAACCTAGCTAAGAACACTCGCAGACGCTTATAGTACAACTGTGTAAATTTTCAAAAAAATCGGTTAAGCCGTTTCGGAATCTATACGTAACACACACATACATACACAGTCAAAGTTCCATTTATAAATAAGTTTATATATATATATATATATATATATGTGTGTGTGTGTGTGTGTGTGTGTGTGTGTGTGTGTGTGTGTGTGTGTGTGTCAGATTAAATAAATTGCAAAAATTGTGCCTGCTTATTTTTAATTAAATCCGTTCGTACTCACGGATAAACTTTCGCGTATTGAAAGATGTCAGAAATGAGCTGTATCATTGACAGATGTTATTATCATTCATTTCTTAATGTACCCAAGTACTTTCAATCTTTTTTCAGGGATCATCTTCAGGGGCGTGAATTATGGTAGCAAAAAATAACCGCAAACCTGTGTTGCTAAAAATTACTGTACTTTTTTCTGCTTCAAATATAACGGTTGACAAATTGCTTAGCGTTCATTAGAACGTGAAAATAATTTAAAATAATAATATTTCTACCAACCAATTAGAAAGCCTTCGCGTCCAAGATATATGCTAATCATAAGCAATTTCGAAACGGATCTCTGCATATGTGTATAACGAGACAGAAAATAAGGCTAAAACACAAATGAAGAATTAATTGTGTCAATTCCCAGGTGCTGGAGTCATTATAACATACACAATGTAGAAATACAGGCTTGTGTCCCTAATATAATCATATCTCCTCCTCGGGCTTCTTGACAAAATACTACGGAGAATCTGTAACGTGATCTATATTGACTTGGCAGACCGGCTGCATCCACTCTCTCACCGGCGTGACGTGGCTTCCCTGTGCCTCTTCTATAAATACTTTCACGGCTTCTGCTCCGATGAACTTAGATCATTGGTGCCGCCTAGGTACGAATTTACACGAGAAACTAAATTAGCAACTAGGTCCCACCCTTTTACAGTGAAACAGATAAGATGTAACCGTAATTTCTACTCCAACAGCTTCTTTTCTCGCGCTTCCCACCTGTGGAATTCCCTTCCACATGTCTGCTTTCCCGACAGCTACAATCTCCAGGAGTTTAAATATAAGGTCAATAGACACCTCCTATCACACTAATTTGCATCTATTCTCACAAACACTCTCACCATCTACCTAACCCTCATTCTCGGTATCCTTACCCGTCTATCACCCTCCTTCTGACATTTCCTATATCTAACCATCCTTTCTCACCATTTTCCCCTATATGTAACCCCCTGCACAATAGTGGCACTGAAATGCCTTTCTCGGAGTTAAACGATTATAAAAAAAATATGGTATCAAAGAACACTGTCATAAAATAAACCCTCACTGACCACCAGAAAATATATCTAATTTAATTTTGATATATTTCATACTAATACGAAACCCTCATTCTTGGTATCCTTACCCATCTATCACTCTCCTTCTGACATTTCCTATATCTAACCATCCTTTCTCACCATTTTCCTCTATATGTAACCCCCTGCACAATAGTGGCATTGAAATGCCTTGCTCGGAGTTAAACGATTATAAAAAAAATATGGTAGCAAAGGACACTGTCATAAAATAAACCTTCACTGACCACCAGAAAATATATCTAATTTAATTTTGATATATTTCATACTAATACGAAAATAATGAAAGTGATAAATATTTCATGCATGTTTCTTAGTTTATCTTTACATATGATATCACTTTGAACTTATTCAAATTCCAGTAATCTGTTTATCAAACTGAAAATACCCAGTTTACATATGATATCACTTTGAACTTATTCAAATTCCAGTAATCTGTTTATCAAACTGAAAATACCCAGTAAATGAGACGAGAAAGAGTTGAACAAAAGAGAAAAAAACAAAAAACAAATGAACTTCTCGAGTCTTCAACATTATCCTTGAACTTTTAAAGTCTTCTGCAATATCTTCAGTCTTTATCTGTTTAGCTCAAAGAATAATGCGTAAACATACAGAGCATGTGTAAGCACACAAACATATCTTATTAATAATGTTGATCCAGACATACAGCTTATTCAGAAACTAGAAAAAATATGAATTAAATAGATAAACCTTGACGTTTGAAGTTAAGATAAATAAGTAAAAAAAAAATAAAAAAATAGATTTCATTTGCTTTTGATAAATTTCCATCAAAGAAATTCTATCAAAATTAGAATAGTATTTTTAGGAAAAAAATACTTCTTCAGAGCAAACAAAAACCTTTGTGTCTAGGCTTTAATAATAGCATAGAAATTATATTCAATCTTATCACCCAGAGAAAATAACAAGCTTATAATAATAATCTATTAAGGTTGAAAAGTTAATAATCCTCATGAAACGCAGCTATAACACGACACTATGCAATGAAGTTTAAAGTCCATACTTGGACAAGACAATTCTCTACCTGACTTCTCTTTGTCCATGCAGCAAAAGTTTTGTGGCCACATTATGTCAGCACGGGAAATTATCAAACGAATCAAAAACAATGACTCTACAAAAGATGTTGGCAAGATGACTTCACCGTTGTAGAATTTAAACAGCGTTACCCTGAAACTGTTTATAATCATTTCACCCCAAACAAGGTAGAACTGCTACTGGTGCGCAGGGGGTTACATAAGAGGAGAGTGATGTGAAATAGGAACAAGTTATAGGGGGTGTCAGGAAATGGGTGAGAGAAGAATGCGAACTCTTATGTTAGTTTGAGTTTGAGTTTTGTTTAATGGCATATCAACACCTCTGTGGGTTATTTAATACCAAAAAGGTGGGGTTTTAAGGTATTTTTTATAATGTTCGGTTGTAGTGAAAAGGTTGTTTTAGTCAGAGTTGACTGAAATTTTTGTTTTTATTCTATATTTTAGAAAACTGAAAATGTCTTATAGTTTTGAATTCAAAAATGTTTTGCTGAGAATAATTTTTTTCCTTCAAAGATTTGTTACGGGAATGTTTTTTTTCTTCAAAAACGCATTATTGGTAATAATTTTCCTTCAAAAACTTATATTTTCTATAAAAGACGATTTTTATGTATATATTTCTATAAAAGTGTATTTTTATACTTTCATAGTGTTTTGACCTCAGTTTGAGGATTAACTATTTACCCATTGCTGGGAATCCAACAGGTGCTACAACTCCGGGTCAGAGTGAACCTGGGAGCAACAGCAATTAAGAGGTGGTTCCACGCTCCTCACAACCTCCCAATTAGAGGCCCTGCTGCCGGATGCAGTTTAACGTCATACCCAGGACCAACTCTTATGTGAAGAGAGCTGCATGAGAGTAGAGTGGACGAGAAAAAGAACATGATACAAAGGATTCGAATCAAGGAGATGGCAACTGACCCTACATTTAAATTCTTGGGCGTTGTAGCTGTCAGGGAAGCAAGTATACGAAAGGGAGTTCCACAGGAGGGAAGTGCAAGAAAAGGTACTGATTAAAAGTTGCAGTTAAGTTTTATTGGTTTCACTGTGAAATGATGGGGCTTATTTGCTAGTCTTGTAGTTCGAGTAAATTCATGCAGAGAGGGCACCAGGGAGCTTAGCTCTTCGGGGCAGAAGCCATGAAAATTTTTGTAGAAGAGACAGAGTGAGGCCACATTAAGAGTGAGAAAGGGACTAGAGCGGAGATAACAGGTCGGGATGAATTACATTGCAGATTCTTCGTTGGATTTTGTCAAGACCCCGAGATGAATAACAGAGACATCCGCCCAGATGTGACAGCAGTATTCAATGCAGAGGCGGATGGTAGATATATATACGTGCAGGATGGATTCAGACGGGAAACGCTTCCTGGCCCTACACAATGAACCGACCTTCCACTTGAGATCGACTGAGAGAGTTAGGCCGAGGTTTTCTGATCGACACGGGAGAAAATGGTGGTATCATCAGCGTAGATGCCTACTTTGAACATGATTACATCAGAGAGATCGTTGATGAAGATCAGAAAAGCGTAGGATCTTGAATAGAGCCTTGAGAGACACTCGTGTTCCTACGATAGTATCTGGGGGCATGTCCGTTCAATACTACCTTCATTATGCGATTTTAAAGGAACGACTGGATTAAATCAAACAATCGCCCAGTTATACCATAGTTCGTAGCGTGCGTAGAAGGCCAGCATGCTAGACTCTCTCAAACGCTTTGGAAATATCCAGAGCAATAGCTCGGGCTTCGCTGTACTTATCGAGAGCCTGGTATATATACTCAGTGATGGCTCTTAGCATATAAGCAGTAGATCTGGTGAAGCGGAAACCATACTGTTTGTCAGAGGATAGACTGTGTGCTGTGAGATTTTGAACCATTTCGGCATTGATAGTAGCCTCGAACACTTTGCCAAAATCGGTAGGAGGCTGATAGGCGATAAATGGAGGGGTTGGAGGGTTCTTCAGATTTCCTTAAAACAGGAACCACAGACTTTCAGCAGGCAGAAAATTAAGAAGCAGAGAGGTAGTTGTTGTAGAGTTTGGAGAGGACAGAGGACAGTTCAACGGCACATTTCTTCAGGTCAATGATTGGGATTCCGTCGCCTCCGTTCGCTTTATGGGGGTCAAGCTTTGAAATTATATTAGAAACCAGCGAGTGGGTAATGAGAACATCACTCAATTGTGCCTCAATTGTGTGAAGTCGGGTACGGATACCCCAGACGAATCCAATGTCGAATTGGTGGTAATTCTGCGACCAAAGGACGAGTCCTTGTCCTCTGCAGATGTGAAGACCTCAAATTTATTGATTAAAGTATGGATTGAGGGCATACTATTACAGAGCCATCAGTAGTCTTTGAAACCGAACTTTCAGGATGCTATACGCTGCGTTGTTCTTTCAGCTAACAGCAGCTTAGCATCATGAAGGATCCTCCTGTACTCATGACATGCAGAGGCAAAAAGGCGCCTATGCTGGTCAGATAAAGCCGGATGAAGTTGTTCCTGTGGACGATAGCGGCCGAACAATCGCAGGAATAACTTCTTCCGGCTTCATCGGAGCCAGGCGTCTGACCACAATAGGCGCCTTTTTGCATCTGCTTGTAATGAGTGCAGGAGGATCCTTAATAATGCAGCCAGAAAGTTGCGACTAAAACCCTATTTTTACTCCTGATTAGAATTTGAACTCGGCACTCCAATTTTTCGTTTCGAGTCGATATCAACTGCACCACAATTAGACCCAACTAGTGAACCGCAAAGCAAAAACCAACTGTATATTTTTTAAATCAGCCACTAGCAATTTTATAGGAAGACATAGCAATCAATTCAATCTTAAAAATATTTAAAAAATACATTTTATAGTAAAATTACCAACAATAAATCTTTTGATCTATAAACTAAATATCTAAAATTACAGAGTTTACTCTGAGATTATAAAATCACTAGCAGTATAGCTCGGCGTTGCTCAGACTCTTTGGACGTTGGCACGAAAGTCTAAAAAGCAATAGTTGTTTCCAGTTAAAGCGAAACCGTAGACTGAAAGAAAAATGAATGGATGTAAGTCAAATTTTGATTTCCTGGTATCGATATCAAAAATACAGACATACAGGCAGATAAACAGACATACAGGCAGATAAACAGACACACACACAAACATCTTGTCTTTTATATACATATATTATCGATTTTCTGCACTATTGTAAAAAACTGCAACCTTGAAGCTTCTGAATATCGTTTCTTATGTCTTTATCTATGAGTGTATCAAATTTGATTAAAATCGGACCACTCCTTCTATAACCGGATTTTTTCGATTATCGATTTTCGATATTTATCGGGGGTACCTTGACACACACCTAGTTAAGAACGTTCGCAGACGCTTATAGTACAACTGTGTAAATTTTCAAGACAATCGGTTCAGCCGTTTCGGAGTCTATAGGTAACACACACACACACACACACACACACACACACACAGAGACAAAGTTCCATTTATAAATATGTTTAGATTTACAAAATCTGTAGCTGAACGCATAACATTACATACATAATATTTAGTTTTTGCATAAAATAACTCATAGAGGTTGATATGTCGCAAAAACAAAGACAACTAGCCAACCAATAGATATATACTAGAGTGTCAGTGATTTCTCATCGTTGTTTGTGACTGAAGTCCCGCTTGATGTCCTCCATATATGACTCCGTGCCAAGGTTGGCTAAATTTAGTCAATGTTTCCGTCGGTTGCTTAATTAGTAAGCAAGTCCCGACGACCCTTTCGAAAAAGAGAAATGAATCTAGACAAAATGGCTCTCTTTCAAATCTGATCGCTACTTCTTGTCAGTAATTTCTTTCAATCGTTTCCTTCGACCAGTGACTGATATCTCATTACACGGACGGCAAAACCAAGAGATAAAATAGGAACCTTTCAAAACAGCGAAGTGAGATAACGAGTGCGTCACATTTTAAATTACACGTTATTCATGCTGGTGTAGGGAATATCTTTGAATTTATCTGTATAAGTAGAAGTATCTTATTAGTTTATACCCTCGGTTCCCAACCAGGGCTTTATGGACCCCTAGGGGTCCGTAAGATTCTAATTCGTACCAGCCTATACACAAAATGTGATAAATGTGCTTCGCACGTTCTATACTTTTATCCATAGTTTGAGACTTGCTTTCTTCTACTTGTAAAATGCTTCTTCCCATTGGCAGTGCAAATCTCAACATTATCAATCTCATCATCTCATTCCTTTTACACCCAATGGTGTGTAGGGCAGTAACTTTCTGTTACTGTTTCCGTAACAAACTGTTTTTTATGGGACAGGGTTGTTAGCCCTGCACCTAACCCCCAATTTTGGGGGACCGGTGAACCAATCTTGGTCCTTACGTTTACAGCACCCGGTATTCCCAAATGGTCACCCATCTAAGTACTGACCAGGCTCGATATGGCTTAAATTCGGTGATCGGACGATAACCGGTGTATTCAACACGATATAGCCGTAGACAACGTCATCCATAAGATGAATCAAATATCATATACAGTTGTTTGAGTTTGAGTTCGAGTTTTGTTTAACGGCATATCAACACCTCTGTGGATCATTTAATGCCAAAAAGGTGATATTTTAAGGTATTTTTTAAATGTTCGATTATAGTGAAAAGGTTGATTTAGTTAGATATTAATGAAACGCTTTTGTACTTATTCTTTTTTATTTTAGAAAACTGAAAATGTCTTCTAATTTTGTATTAAAAATGTTTTGCTGAAAATATTTTTTTCTTTTCAAAAATGTGTTCTGGTAATTTTTCTTCAAAATTGTATATTTTTCTATAAAAGTTTATTGTTTATGTATATGTTTCTATAAAAGTGTATTTTTATACTTTCATAGTGTTTTGACCCCAGTTTGGGGGTTAACTATCAACCCATAGCAGGGACCCTAACAGGTGCTACCACTCCGGGTCTGGGTGGACCTGGGAACAACAGCAATTAAGAGGGGGTTCTATGTTCCTCACAACCTTTCAAAAAGAGGCTTTGCTGCCGGATGCAGTTCATATATAGTTGAGTCAAATGATGAAATGCTTATGTTTTAATCGCAGGCTTTATTTATATGTTCAACACTCATGTGTGATTTGCTCTCATGACAACACATACAGTGGTGCTAAATGAGGTTGTGATGTTTGTTGTTGCGCAACTCTTCATATGATATTGTATGTTTTCATGCATCGCGCCATTGTTGCTACACACCACAAAATGTAGCATGAAGGATAAAAGAGAAATATAAAAGCCGTATGAGTGAGGTTGAGCGAATATTTCACAACACTTGTTGTAGTGTAGTACCTTGTAGACAAAAATAACCACAAAAGTCCCATTGAGAAAAATACTTTTTTTCAATAAATAAAAAAGTTTCATTCACTTCTGTTTTGGGATTTTTTAGTATTTTTTTTCATACGTGTTTCATGTATACAGGTTTTATGATTTTTTATTCATACATTCGCTCGTAAGCTAAAAAATAAAGCCAGTTTTATAAAGATAGTTTTTGTGTAAAATACCTACAACCATAACAACGTTAACATAACATTTTTACTAGGTGTTAAACGAGGGCTGAATGAAATGTTTTTGATTTTATATGAGTAAGTTTAAAGTTTAATCAGCATAATAACGCAGGGCATTTTGCATGAATATATTTTTTTACAGAAAAATCTTTTATTTTTTCTGGTTTAACTTATTCCGTTGTAGGGGTGCACAAGTGAAGAAGTGATTTGAAAAGGGGGGACGGGACAAAAAGGTTGGGAACCATTGCTCTAATGGTATCATTAAGGATGCATCCCTCTTTCAACCCAGAAGCCATTTTTCTGTCATTTGGTTTTTAACTCTCTTACCTTTCTGTTGAATTTGAAAAAATAGTAAATAAATTAAATAATAAAAAGCATAACACAAAACACTAAAACTTTAAACTAAAAATTAAATGAGTAAGTTTAAAGCTTAATCAGCATAATAAGGCAGGGTATTTTACATGAATATATTTTTTTACAGAGAAATATTTTTTTTTTTTTGCTGGTTTAACTTATTTCGTTGTAGGGGTCCACAAATGAATAAGTGACTGGAAAAGGGGAAACGCGACAAACAAGATTGGGAACCACTGGCTGAGACAATCATGTGTCGACGCTGATTCTAGAGAAGGACAGTTGAGTTCCAGTTCCGGTTCCAGTCGGGTTTGTTATATTTACCATTAACTCATATTGATATTTTTTTTATATTAAATTAAGGAAGGCAGCGTTATTTTTTCTTTTCTTTTAATTTTTAATTCCCAAGTACTTTCACTCTTATAGATGTGCGCTGTGGTAAAGTAGATATCGACTCGGAACGACAAACCGGGGACTCGAGTTCGAATTCCAGTTAAATTCTTTGTATTCACTTACGCACAAATACCCTTGGGAATGGTATTAATCCAACTCTTCCCTCCAGTTACGGGTTAAATAATAGGACAGATTGGGCTTTGTAGTTTTGGCTGGCAACCAGTCTACCCCAGAAAGCAATGGCAAACTACTGCGGGATAATCTTCTGTCCAGTCAGTCATGTCTCTTTCGAGATATGATCGCCCAAGCGTGTATCACGTATGGCACTTAACTGACTAACCCTACTTTCGATCTTAGCTCAGATCATATTCACGTGGGAGTCGCTAAAACAAAAAAAATTAGTTGATTTTTTTTTCTTTTGGAAACATACATGAACGTGTTCTTTTATGATTGTTTGAAAATTAACTTTTTTATTCTATGGAAGGTAAGATGATTGTAATTCAATGCACGGGCGGATGGTAGATTTATATGTGCAAGATAGATTCAGACGGAAAAAAACTTCCGGGCCCTGCACAGAGAACCGACTTTCATAGCAGCGGATTTAGCAATGGATTCGATATAGTCATTCCATTTGAGGTCCGCTGTAAGTGTGAGACCAAGGAGGCGTAGTGTTTTACTCTCTGGGAGGCAAGCCTGGTCCATGCTAATGGGAGGTAGGTGCGATTGTCTATGATGGTTAATTGATAGTAGCTTTGTTTTAGAAGCATTAAAGCTTACGAGCCATTTCTTACCCCAGTCCACTACGGATTGGAGGTCCTTTTCAAGCTCGGCTGCAAGGTTAGCATTGTCGCCTACACCAGATTTTTGGTCGAGGCGAGAGTAAACTGTGGTGTCATCGGCGTACATACCTACTTGGGATCTTATGGAATCAGGGAGATCATTAATGTATATCAGAAAGAGCGTAGGACCTAGGATAGAGCCTTGAGGGACACCTGCGTTCGTATGGTAGTTCTGGGAGGCATGTCCGTTTAATACCACCTTCATTGTGCGGTTAGAGAGGAATGACTGGATTAGTTCAAACAAATGTCCAGTTATACCATAGCTCCGCAGTTTGCATAGAAGGTTAGCATGCCAAACTCTGTTGAACGCTTTAGAGATATCCAAGGCAACGGTTCGGGCTTCACCATTCCTGTCGAACGCCTGATATATGTCCTCGGTGATGTTCGTTAGCATATCAGCAGTAGACCTGGTGAAGCGGAAACCATACTGCTTGTCCGAGAGGAGTCTGTGTGCTGTGAGATGCTGAACCACCTCGGCGTTGATAATGGCTTCGAACACTTTGCCATAGATCGAAAGAAGGCTGATAGGTCGGTAATTTGCGGAGTCCGAGGGTTCTCCAGTGTTTTTAAATATAGGAAATACAGAGGAAGATTTCCAACGGGCAGGAAAGCAGGAAGCAGATAGGCAGAAGTTAGAGCTTAGTACAGAGGAAAGTTCGGGGGCACATTTCTTTAAGACTATGATTGGGATTCCGTCCCCCCCCCCCCGCTCGCTTTGTGAGGGTCAAGGTTTGAGACAAGCGAGGGTGTAATATGGACGGCATTCAGTTGAGCATCAGTTCTAGGTGTCAAGTCGGGTGTAGAAACTCCAAGCGAGTCCAGTCTCAAATTGTTCGAGATTCTGCGGGCGAAGCATTCAGCCTTGTCCACTGAGGAGGTGAGGACCTCAAATTTGTTTATTAGTGGGGGTATTGTGGACTTGCGCTTGTTGAGTACTCTTTTACAGAGTCGCCAGTAGTCTTTGGTGCCGAACTTAGACGATGCTATGCGTCGCTTCATTCTGGCAGCAAATAACATCTTAGCGTCGTTAAGTACCTTTTTACACTTCTTACGAGCTGAAGTGAAAAGGCGTCTGTTTTGGTCCGACGCGTAGCTACGATAGAGTTGGAAGAAATGATTCCGGTGGGCAATGGCGGCCGAGCAAGCGGGCAAGAACCATGGAGACGAATGAGATTTAAGCTGCAATTTCCTGGCAGGGATGAAAGCATCGATGCCAGCCTTAACCCAGGAGGAGACCTCGGATGCACATTCTTCGATGGGAAGACTAAAAACGTTGTTCCATGGGACGTCACAGAGGAAGTCTCGGAACGAATCCCAGTCTGCTCTTTGGTAGCAGTAGGATATTCTACTTGTCTGAGTATCTTGGGTTGGGTGGGAGTGGAATGAAATGTTGACGGAAACTACAGTGTGGTCAGAGTTACTAAGTGGACAGAGTTGTCTGGTAGTGCAAGAGTCTGGGATGGAAGTGAAGCAGAGGTCTAGCAGTGAGTCCCTTCCGTTAGGGTTGTCGGAGAAACGCGTGGGGAAGTTCACCACTTGCGTAAGGGATTGAGTGATTGAAAAATTTATGGTGTGGACACCAGCAGGGTCGGTGATAGAGTTCTCCAGCCACTTGGTGTGGTGGGCGTTAAAGTCACCAAACACGAATATATGGGCAGAGGGATGGGAAGAAATGGTTTTGTCAATATTGTCAGAGATACTGTCAAGTAACGAACAGTCAGGGGAGGAAGGGGAGCGGTAGAGAAAGAAGAGATAGCTAATTGAGCTTAGAAGTGAGAGGCGGAAGCACATGAAAGAATGATCCGGGGATTCAAGGGATTCTAGGGGAAGGTGTTCGCTGACATACACACCAAGCCCATGTATATGAACATTGGAGTCGTTCCTGAAAAGGGGAAGGTAGCCAGGAACGTCAAACTCAGAAGAGGGGATAGAAGGGTTAAGGTTAGTTTCACATAGGGCCAAGATATTAGGTGAGTTAGTGTGAAGGAATGAATCAACGCTGAGGAAGTTAGTGCGGATACCACGTATGTTAGTGTAAGAGATGCAGAAGGGTTTGGGCGTTTTCAGACTAGCTGGTTTAGCTTTGCTGTTATGTTTGCTTTTTTCCATAGTGATTCAGTTAAGGAGTGGTCCTAGAATAGAGTCAGTCGGTCAATTGTTTGCAGCATGTGAAGGATGGAGACTGGCGCGGCCTACAACATAATGTGGCCTCGGGGTTGCCCACCGAACGTTCATGCAGGGACACCCGTCCATGCGCGATATGGCACAACAAGAACTCCGGTATTATTCAACTGTTGATCAGAGCAGCCTCTCAAGACGCTACGCAAGAGTTCGGGCTCCTAACTACCAGTCGAAAGCAGCAACCAGGAAACTGCCAACCCGGTACCCTCAGAATGTAAAGACGTTGCCACCATACTCCGTAACTGCAAAGAGCTTCCAGCTGAACTAACACTAAGACCAAAGAAGGGGGATGAACCGGAAATCCTTTCCTGAACAAGAAACAAGGCGATCACCTCTACTCTTGATCAAAAGAAGGGGGTGGAGTGTGAGACCGGGCGATAGTAGGACCATGGATTAGTTTTAATGCTTTCATTACACCCGAGCAACGCCAGGCTATACTGCTAGTATATATATATATATATATATATATATATATATATATATATATATATATAGTAGGTGCGATTGATAAATTGTCGCAATTATTATTTCAAATATTCTTTAGGTTGAGTCTGAGCTTCAGGACCATGCATTAGTTTTAAAGCTTTCATTACACCCGAGCAACGCCGGGTTATACTCCTAGTAATAAGTAATAAACATGAAATTGTGTCAATTTTGTTTTATTCTCCCGATTTTATTGAATTATATAAAGACAGCTTTTTCATGCAAATCTATCTATCTATCTATCTATCTATCTATCTATCTATCTATCTATCTATCTATCTATCTATCCCAGTCTCTTCATTATCTATCTATCTATCTATCTATCTATCTATCTATCTATCTATCTATCTATCTATCCCAGTCTCTTCATTATCTATCTATCTATCTATCTATCTATCTATCTATCTATCCCAGTGTCTTATCTATCTATCTATCTATCTATCTATCTATCTATCTATCTCTTCCCATTATCTATCTATATCTATCTATCTATCTATCTATCTATCTATCTATCTATCTATC